>CP092886.1:163094334-163595328 GCA_030710605.1 Cordylochernes scorpioides | reverse complement strand
TTTGGTTACTTGCACTCATTGGTGGTATTGGACTTTTGCAAGTATCAGTGGCCATTGGAGAAATTTTTTTATTGATAAGGCACAATTTGGATTATAGATTATAAACACAAGGTAATAAGACCAAATCCAAATAAATAAATAAATAGTGTGTGACGTTTCGGTAACAACTCTTTTTATTTATTTGGATTTGGTCTTATTACCTTGTGTTTAAAATTTTTTTATTATAAAAAAGTGCCCATGTGGGATTCTGGGTTGTGGTGGTTTTGAAAAATTAATGGTTTATATCACTCTTCAATCAACTCCAGAAATATGGGAGTATAAAAGTAAAAATAAAAATAAACAAATTCAATTATCATGAAGATAGAGGTTGCCTGGCCGGCATCCATTAGAATTAAGGGACACTTCTAACTCCGCCTTTGCCGGTCCCAAGCCCGGATGAAAAAAGAGGAGGGGGAGAAATAACAAGCTCACTAAAAAAACCTGGGCTCAGCTGGCCCGGCTGATAGTATCCTGTAAGGGCTCCTAATCCAGGGATAAGGGATGAGCAGTGTTTGTACTCCATGTTAGGAGCGGCTGCACATGGCGTCTGTTCCTCATGTCAGAAGAGGCCATTTCTTTTGGAGCTAAGTTGGCCTGCAACTGAGTAGTGCTCCCAGTCTTAATGACAAAGGCAGACACATTCTACTTCACCCAGTCATAAATGATTGAGTGGAGATAAGAAAGAAGAAGAAGAGACACTTCGGCTAGAAAATGTTTTTATTCTCTCGATGTTTTGACAAAAGCGTTTAGTCGGAACGTCGAGAGAATAAAAACATTCAGTAGCTGGAGTGTCTCCAAATTCCATTAGCATTAACAATGTTAGAGTAGCAGCATTGCTACAATTTCTATTCTGATAATGTCACTCTTGGTGATACTGGATTGTCATGCTGAGTTGTTTAGTCTTGATAAGGTACAATTTAGATTATAGATTATAAACAAAAGGTAACAAGACCAAATTATTGAAATGTTTGTCACATATTGGTAACAGCATTTTTACCGAACAATCACATACATTTCAATAATTTGATTTGGTCTTGTTACCTTTTGTTTCCTAAATTTATCTTGATAAGGCACAATTTGGATTTTTCTATATACAGTTACGAGCGTCATTCTTCATCAGTCATCTCTGTCACCGTTTGCTTTTTTTTTTTTGGAATGGCGCCCTCCTATTGGTCGGCTACGATCACGCCACCTTTGCCCCCCCCCCCCCCATCATGCCCCCCACTCGCTTTATCGTTTTTGTAACCATTGTGTTGGAGCGGGTCGCTCCTTAAATAAATGCATATATTAGTTAATAACCAAATGGAATCCTCTCTTTCTTTTTCCCAGTAAGAGACGCCTACGGAAGCCAACAGTACATAGACAGATAAAGCACATAGGCTATAGTTATTAACTAACATATGCATTTATATAAGGCGCCAATTTATAATTGTAACAAATAGTATTTGAATCAAAACATTCAATCGGGTAAAACACGGGCGTTGCCCGGGTCATTCGGCTAGTAGATAATAAACACAAGGTAATAAGACCAAATCCAAATAAATAAATAGTGTGTGACGTTTCGGTAACAGAGCGTTGTTACCATCTTCAGACACTTCAGTACTTTTGTCTGAAGATGGTAACAACGCTGCTACCGAAACGTCACACACTATTTATTTATTTGGATTTGGTCTTATTACCTTGTGTCTAAATTTATCTTGTTACTTTTGTTACATAATTAAAAATACAGTAAAACTTCCACAAATACACACAATGAGAGGACATTCTCACTATGGGACACTCTGCATTAAAGGAATGCATTTTAAAATGGAAAGATTGTCTTTTGGTACATGATTGCCATTCTTTCCCAATTCATATTGTTAAATCAATATACATATTGCTAATTACAAGTACACATTGTGCAGGCCATGATAATAATGGAGGGTAGTTAACGGCTGATATATTATACTATAAGTGACAAAAAGTAAACACAAGGTATGATAAAGCACATTTTGGATTATAGATACAAGAAAATAAGACCAAATCCAAATAATTTAATAGTGTGGGACATTTTGGTAACAATGCTGTTACCAAAACGTCACACACTATTTATTTATTTGAATTTGGTCTAATTACCTTGTGTTTAGTATAATATAAATATTTACTGAGTATATTCACTTTCATTGACGTTGGTAAGTACTTTTTTTTTAATAACTTCTTGTTTTCATTTTTATTAATGACAGAAAATTTCAGGAGTTTCATTATAAACACAAAGTAATAAAACCAACTTTAAATAAATAATGTGTGGCATTTCGGTAGCAGTTTTGTTACCATCATCAGACAAAAGTACTGAATGAAAGTACTGATGATGGCAACAATGCTGTTACCGAAACACATCGCATACTATTTATCTTTTTAGATTAGGTCTTATTATCTTGTGTTTCTAATCTATAATCCAAAAAATTATGCTTAATAATATTTTCATTATATTCAACATTTAGCTTATAAAAATATTCTTTTCATAACTGGTTATATTAATTTTATTTTTGGGTGTTTTACATGAAAAGACATTTTATTTTGATGAGGCACAATTTGGATTATAGATTAAAAACACAAGGTAATACGACCAAATTCAAATAAATAAATAGTGTGTGATGTTTCGGTAACAGCGTTGTTACCATCATCTGAAGATGGTAACAATGCTGTTACCGAAATATCACACACTATTTATTAATTTATTTGGATTTGGTCTTATTTCCTTGGGCATTTTATTTTGTTACTATAGCAGCATTTCCTATCCAAATACATAAATTATATATGATATATTGGTAACAATGCTGTTACTGAAATGTCACACAATTTATTGAGTTTACATTTGGTTATTGCCTTATGTAAATGTCATTATAGGATAATACAGTTTTCAACTTCTTTAATTCGACACCTCAAGAAATAGGAGTTTTAGGTTGATTTGAAGTTAGTGTTGAATTATCCCTGGTTAAATTAACATTGTTGTTGTTGTTGCTTATTCCTCAAGTCATTTAAATGATCTCCATTAGGTTCCATTGTCTCAGCTTTTATATTATAGTCCTGGGGGTTTCCCAGAGGTCTTTTTTGGAGGATTTGATATAAATTAACGTATAGGATTTTTGGAATTTGGAAAATGGTTGAATTATAGAAGGTATTAAATTATATTAATTGAATTAAATATGGAAATTTTTGGAAGCAAAATGGTTGGGATTGGTTGGGATACATATAAAAAATGTTGGGAAAAATAATTTTACTTTAGCAAAAATTCTAGACTATGAGATAATTATATATTTCAATAAATAATTTAAAGAAGCCTCTTTTCAATTCAAAAGAAATGTGCAAGAATTAATAGAATAGTAGAGAAACATAAAGGTAACAAGAACACATACAAATTATTAAATCATATGTGATGTTTTGGTAACCACATTGTTACCATCATCAGGAAAAAGCACTGAATGAGCGCATTTCATTGTAAGCATGTATATTCATTCAGTACCTCATCTAATTATGGTAATAATCTTCTCTTCTTCTTTCTTATCTCCACTCAATCAAATTAGGGTATCAAGCTTGTAAAGCTTGAGACTTGACAACCATCATGACTGGGTGAAGTAGAATGTGTCTGCCTTTGTCATTAAGACTGGAAGCACTACTCAGTGGCAGGTCGCTTTGCTCCAAAAGAAATGGCCGCCTCTGACATGAGGAACAGACACCATGTGCAGCTGCTCCTAACATGGAGTACAAACACTGCTCATCCTGTATCCCTGGATTAGGAGCCCTAACAGGGTATTATCAGCTTGGCCAGCTGAGCCCAGGTTTTTTTAGTGAGCTTGTTACTGCTCCCCCTCCTCCTTTTTCATCCGGGCTTGGGACCGGCAAAGTGTAATGTATGTAATATAATGTACTAGACGAATGACCCGGGCAACGCCCGGGTTTACATGATTAAATGTATTATTCAAACACATTATAAACATGTGCCCGTTGGCTGCCAGCGAGTAAATGTCTGCGCCCGTTGACTCCCGGCGAGCAAGTGACTGCTCCCGTCGGCTGCCGGCGAGCAAGTGGCTTCCCGGCGCATGCGCGCGCACAGGGAAGCCACGTGCTCGCAGGCGGCCAATGGGCGCGCCCCGCCATCAGATCCACCGCATTCTAGAGGGCGCTGCTCGTGAGCTATTTACAATAATTTGAATATATAGTTTTAATAATTGATTTATATATTTTTAAAATAGCCTATCGTCATCCTCGTTTTTTTTTACCTATGTATGGAAATTTTGGTTTGAATTAGTGAACTACTGCGAATTTGTATACCGGACATACAGACCAACCAACAGACAAACATACAAACATTCATTTTTATATATATAGATGTGGTAAAAATGCTGTTAGCAAACCCTAACATACACTCATGGACAAAAAGTTCATATTTTGAAGTCGCTGCACATTGTGTGTTGAATTCTGAAGCATCCCTGCCTTGCTGCCATTTCCATCTTGAGGTATCTTCAGCAAGGCACCTGTGGTTGACCTGCCCTTTACTAGCATGTCCTTTGTGTCTCTCTGTTGTGGTTCCTTTGGGGGTCTTGCAGCAGACATTGCTCTATGGCTGAATCTGCCTCATCCAGGGCACTCTGTATCAATCCAGCCTGTCTGTATCACTGGTGGCTCTCCCACCACTACTGGTCCTGCAGCGCTACCTGCTTCTCATAGAGAGGCATTCTCCATCATCAGGAGGCTGCTGGATCTTCAGACTGGATCTTCTCAGTGGGCCTTGAAGATCATGACATCACTTCCTCAATGTAACACAGTATGTCTTCTTTGTCAACAAGGAAATGCACTGTGTGTGTGTGTGTGTGGATGGAGACCTGCTTATAATCTTCAGACAAATTCCACAACATGCTAGCAATCATTGTATATAGACATTGTACACTTGTATTTATCATTATATTATCCTTAGAATATTTAGTTTTCATCTTTAATTTGTGAGAATTGACACAATGTCAATAAAATGTTTAAATTGTCAATTGTCTTTCTATACAGTCCTAACTACAATGAAATTATTTTTTAAAATGTCCACCAAGCTCAGTAGAGGGAAACCCACCCAGCTGTGTTTGTCCAGTTTAATTTCCAGACACCTAATATTTTGTCTCTTGGCTTCTCTCTCTCTATACAGTAGAACCTCCATGAGAGGACACCTCTCTATAAAGGACAGTTTTAATTTTTAAAATGATCATTTTTACTGATAAGGCACAATTTGGATTATAGATTATAAACACAAGGTAATAAGACCAAATCCAAATAAATAAATAGTGTGTGACGTTTCGGTAACAACACTGTTACCGAAACGTCACGCACTATTTATTTATTTGGATTTGGCCTTATTACCTTGTGTTTATCATTTTTACTATTTAGCAACTCTCCGGTAGAAGGACATCTCTCCCTAAAGGACACTTTGGCTCTGCAATTAGGTGTTCTTTACAGGGAGGTTCTACTGTATATACATTGTAGACGCTTGGTAGAAATTTTGACAAAGTGTTATTCAAGGAAATGAGAGAGAGAGATAGACTTAATCTTTTAGAACTATAGTACTTCTATCTCATAAGTTCTGTTACTTAGGACATAAGTCCGATAAAGTTCAATTTGAATTATAGATTAGAAATACAAGGTAATAATAAGATCAAATCCAAATTAAAAAAAGTGTGTGACGTTTCGTACTTTGCCTGATGATGGTAACAACGCTGTTACCGAAACATCACATACTATTTATTTATTTGGATTTGGCCTTATTATTGTGAGAATATGTGTCTATAAAAAGAGAGGTAACCTCCCCCATCAAAATAGATGCAAATAAAAAACTAAGCACTATTTATTGACATGTCTCCACAAACTAACCCGGGTCGGTGACAAAGCCACAACACCAGCTTTGGCAAATTCTGGATGCCCATCTGAAGAACATCTTCTTCTTTCTTATCTCCACTCAATCATATTAGGTATCAAGTTGTGACCCTTGATGGTGTATGTTTGACAACCATCATGACTGGGTGAAGTAGAATGCGTCTGCCTTTGTCATTATGACTGGGAGCACTACTTAGTGGCAGGCCGACTTAGCTCCAAAAGAAATGTCCGCCACTGACATGAGGAACAGACGCCATGTGCAGCTTCTCCTAACATGGAGTACAAACGCTGCTCATACTGTATCCCTGGATTAGGAGCCCTTACAGGGTACTATCAGCCGGGCCAGCTGAACCCAGGTTTTTTAGCAAGCTTGTTACTGCTCCCCCTCCTCCTTTTTCATCCGGGCTTGGGACCGGCAATGGCGGAGTTTCTGGAGAACATGATTGTGAGCTATGGCCCAACATGAAAAAAAAATTATGGTAAAAAAAGAGAAAGTAATTTACTCTTTCCCAGGCACCAGAAGGTATCCATAGATTGTCAACTACCAGATTTACTATTTATGCAGCAGCCAAATGAAGGTACGTATTTTTCTAATAAAAAAAAAAAATAAAAAAAATATACAAGAAAATAAGACCTAGTCCAAATAATTTAATAATGTGTGATGTTTCGGTAACAGCATTATTACCATCATCAGACAAAAGAATATTTTTTTTATTATTCTTTTTTATTCTTTTGTCTGATGATGGTAACAATGCTGTTACTGAAACATCACACACTATTAATTATTTGGATTAGGTCTTATTTTCTTGTATCTATAATCCAAATTGTGCTTTATCAAAAGAAAATTCCATTTTACACATGCAGATTTTTTTTAAGAAAAAAGAAAGATAAAAATTTATAAAATATATACGTGTAGATGTGTATTTTATTTTTAAATTTCAGCATTTAAATATTTTTGTTATTTTAAAATTTAAAAATAATTTCCTTTTAAATAAATAAATATTTATAAAATGTAGCCACAATGATTATGATAACATTTTATTTCAATATTCCATTTCCATGTTATTATAAAAGATTCAAACACAAAATCAATAACACCTGCAGCAGCAGTGGATGCCTTTAATAAAATAAAATTTATTTATTAAATGACATTTCAGAAAAAGACAAGCATGTTTTTTTTTTTTTTAAATGACCATCTGGAATACATCCTGAATAGGATTTCAGTGCAAAAACAGATATCTATAAAGGAATTTTTGAAAAGATCTTCATGATTTTTTAAAAAATAATATTTTTTAAATTTTCTTTTTATTTACCATATTTATTTCCTTTAAATAAGGTATGTAGAGTTAATATTTGATTATATTATTGAAAATAAACACATTGCCAGTAAATTTATTTGTTACAATTATTTATGTTTATAAAATATGTATTAATGCCATTTTGTCCCTGATAATAAAGGTTAATCATGAAAATAAAAAAATAAAAATACAAAAAAAGTACATACACAATTGTTTCAATTAATATCATTAATTTATATTACAAAGTTATTTTTAATAAATATTATTTTAGGAGTTAGATGATTAGCTAATCATCTAACCTTAATTCAACACCTCCTCTAATCCAACCGAAAGCTCTGATCCCTTGGGGTGTTGAATTAAAAAGGTTCGACTCTATATATATTTTCCTGGCAAAGTTTTTATCTATATTTTTAACCACAGAATTGTCCTAGCCATTTTTCTACTTAAACACCTCTTCAGCCACTTCCGATGATTTCATGAATCCCCTATGAATCTCATGAATTCTAAGCTCACCCGGCACTGACAAGGGCCATAGCCCAAAACCATGGTTTCCAGGTGGATATTTGAAATTGCCAAAGCTGATATTGTGGCTTTGTCACCGACCTAGTCTGTTAGTTTGCAAAGACTGTCAATATATTGCACTTTGTTTTTAGCTTTTTTTTTTTTTGACAGGAGAGGTGACATTTCTTTTTAAAGATCAATTTATCCTTCTAGCAAATAATTTTATCTCTATTAGAGCTTCTTAGATATACAGTAGAACCTCCCTTTAGCAGACACATCTCTATAAAGAACAGTTTTCCTTTGCAAAATTACCATTTTTATAATTTAGCAACTCTCCGGTAAGAGGACACCTCTCTACAAAGGACAGTTTTCACTTACAAAATTACCATTTTTATAATTTAGCAACTCTCCGGTAAGAGGACACCTCTCCCTAAAGGACACTTTGGCTCTGCAATTAGGTGTCCTTTACAGGGAGGTTCTACTGTATATATACCTTCAGAAAGGTATTGAAACAAAAGGGGCATTTTTTTTACACATTTTATAAAAACAGTCCAAGCAACTACCAGAGTATAATCAAACCCCAGCCTAACACAATCAGACCAGAATGCCATAGCTGCATGCATCATCAACAGAATTAATTTGGCTACTGTTTCCTCAATGGAAGCTTTAAACTGTCCAATTTGGAATGCTCTTCTTGTCTTCTTATTCTTTCTTATCTCCTTCAATCATATTAGGGTATAAAGTTGTGACTGTGTCTGTTTGACACATTTTTTTTTATGCTTATCCCTAGTACACGTGGTACAGGCCATGATAATCATGGTGGAAAGTTAGCGACTGCTTTTACTGTAAGCGCACTACATGTCTACACATGTGAAAAGCAGTTTGACTTTGCACTTACAAATGTGCCAGAGCCCCGTTTGGTTACTTGCACTCGCTGGTGGGGTTGGACTTTTGCAAAAATCGGGGGCCATTGGAGCATTTTTTTTTTTAAACAGAAAAAAGTGTCCAATGCGGGAATCGAACCCGGGTCGTAGTGGTCGAAAACCAAACGGTTTAGCCAGCCTTCCACCGACCCCCCGACAATCATCATGACTGGATGAAGTAGAATGTGTCTGCCTTTGTCATTAAGACTGGGAGCACTACTCAGTGGCAGGCCGACTTAGCTCCAAAAGAAATGGCCGCCTCTGACATGAGGAACAGACGCCATGTGCAGCCGCTCCTAACATGGAGTACAAACACTGCTCATCCTGTATCCCTGGATTAGGAGCCCTTACAGGATACTATCAGCCGGGCCAGCTGAGCCCAGGTTTTTTACCGAGCTTGTTACTGCTCCCCCTCCTCCTTTTTCATCCGGGCTTGGGACTGGAAAAGGTGGAGTTGCACTTCTTGTAAAGCTTTTAGACAAGAGATCAGTCAAGGAAGTTGAAGTCTGGGTTTTCAGATGGCCAGTCTTACAAAGGCAAGAACATTGTTCTGTAGCAACTCCTGTGTTGTTTTGACTTGTGGGCGGAGCTGAAGCTTGCTGAAAATCCAAAGATTACCTAGCAAAGAAAGCGACGCTCAAGGTTCTGACTATGCCTTCCAAATACTTCTTTCTGATACAAAGCTGCTTAGAGCATAATCAAAAGGTAACAAGACCAAATCCAAATTATTGAAATGTTTATGGCATTTCAATAACAGCATTGTTACCATCATCAGACAAAGTACTGGATGATGATTAGGTAACTCTTGATGAGGTAAAAATTGGTTTATAGATTGGAAACAAGGTGACAAGAATTCAAGAAAATAAACCCTAATCCAAATAAATTAATAGTGTGTGACGTTTTGGCAACACACACACAGCGTTGTTAGTATCATAATTTTTTTGTATCTATAATCCCAAAAGTGCTTTATGAAGGTGACAAGAACAAATAAATAAATAATTTATCAGTACCTTTACCTGATAAAGCACAATTTGGATTATAGATTATAAACACAAGGTAATAAGACCAAATCGAAATAAATAAATATTGTGTGACGTTTCGGTAACAGCGTTGTTACCATTTTCAGACAAAAGTACTGAATGAGATGAACATGCTGTGGTAAAATTTCTCATTCAGTACTTTTGTCTGAAGATGGTAACAACACCTTTACCGAAACGTCACACGTAACAGCGTCATTCAGTACTTTTGTCTGATGATGGTAACAATGCTGTTACCTAAATGTCATACACTATTTATTTATTTGGATTTGGCCTTATTTTTATATATATAAAGAAGGATTGAAAATATTGCATTTGTAGGAATACATTTTGGGAGTTTTAATACAGGCCTTTGCCTTTCTCATTCACCTATAACATTTTAAGTGGCAGACCTGAGATATGCTCGGGTTCATGCACTTCCATTTTTGGGCCACACCAGTCAGCGCTTGAGTACCACACAATATAATTTTTTTTTTTGCTTATCCCTAGTACACGTGGTAGAGGCCATGATAATCATGGTGGGTAGTTAGCGACTGCTTTTACTGTAAGTGCACCACATGTCTACACATGTGTAAAGCAGTTTGACTTTGCACTTACAAATGTGCCAGAGCCCCGTTTGGTTACTTGCACTCGCTGGTGGGGTTGGACTTTTGCAAAAATCGGGGGCCATTGGAGCATTTTTTTTTCTAACAGAAAAAAGTGTCCAATGCGGGAATCGAACCCGGGTGGTAGTGGTCGAAAACCAAACGGTCAACCAGCCTTCCACCGACCCCCCATACAATATAAATAAAGAGCCTCTACCCCATAAAGCCTCAAGCAGAATAAAAAATAATAGATTTCCATCATTGATTGCTTACGATGACAATTTTTCTAAATGTATTTAATAGATGACTCCAGATCTTTCTCCCAGGAGCCTGTGTTACCTATATGTTTGTTCCAGATCATTAAGGCATGGCTTTTTTTTGTTCAGCATTTATGTTTCAATGAAGAAACAACAACTTTTCAAACATTTTAAACCTCAATTTCTAGTTTTAGCCCCCATTTCAAAATTTGACAGAAAGAAAACAATAATTATACAAGAAAATAAGATCTAATACAAATAAATTAATAGTGTGTGACATTTTGGTAACAGCGTTGTTACCATCATCAGACAAAAGAATAAATGAGAAAAAATATCACAACATGTTTTCAAATAGTACTATTATCAAGTATGTAATTTATTCTTTTGTCTGATGATGGTAACAATGCAGTTACCGAAACGTCACACACTATTAATTTATTTGGATTAGTTCTTATTTTATTGTAGCAATAATCTATAATCCAAATTCGGCTTTATCAAAACAATAATTCATTCGAGAAATATACAGTAGAACACCTCCTTAAAACATACTCTTTTATAACAACAACTCGGTTATGGCATCTTAATTGTTTAAGCTATGGTTATAGCAAACTGAACTCTTGGTCTCAAGTAATAATATTCTCCTGATGTTCGTCTATATTTCTAACATAAAAAAAAAAGGGGGGGGGGGGAACTTATATATATTTATTGTTTTTTTTTTTTTAATTTGAATTCTTTATACTTTTTGTTTCATTAGATGAATACTTTCATATTTGACAAAAAAAAAAAAAAAAGTGAGGGGGCCAAAATTAAGTGATCTTGGTCAAAATCGGTGGCCCTACAAAGGCGATTTTCATCAAATGTGTTGCTGTATAAATAATAAATCTGGTAGTTGGCGATCTACGGATACTCTCCAGGAACCTGTGTTACCTATATGTTCACCAGGGTAGTTGGCGATCTACGGATACTCTCCAGGAACCTGTGTTACCTATATGTTCACCAGGGTAGTTGGCGATCTACGGATACTCTCCAGGAACCTGTGTTACCTATAGGTTCACCAGGGTAGTTGGCGATCTACGGATACCCTCCAGGAACCTGGGTTACCTATAGGTTCACCAGGGTAGTTGATGACCTACGGATACTCTCCAGGAACCGTACCTATATGTTCACCAGGGTAGTTGGCGATCTACGGATACTCTCCAGGAACCTGGGTTACCTATATGTTCACCAGGGTAGTTGGCGATCTACAGATACTCTCCAGGAACCTGGGTTACCTGTATGTTCACCAGGGTAGTTGGTGATCTACAGATACCCTCCAGGAACCTGGGTTATCTATATGTTCACCAGGGTAGTTGGTGATCTACGGATACTCTCCAGGAACCGTACCTCTATGTTCACCAGGGTAGTTGGTGATCTACAGATACCCTCCAGGAACCTGGGTTATCTATATGTTCACCAGTGTAGTTGGCGATCTACGGATACACTCCAGGAACTTGAGTTATCTATATGTTCAACAGGGTAGTTTGTGATCTACGGATACCCTCCAGGAACCTGGGTTACCTATATGTTCACCAGGGTAGTTGGTGATCTACGGATACTCTCCAGGAACCTGGGTAACCTATATGTTCACCAGGGTAGTTGGTGATTTACGGATACACTCCAGGAACCCAGGTTACCTATATGTTCACCAGGGTAGTTGGCGATCTACGGATACCCTCCAGGAACCTGCGTTACCTATATGTTCACCAGGGTAGTTGGTGATCTACGGATACTCTCCAGGAATCTGGGTTACCTATATGTTCACCAAGATAGTTGGAGATCTACGGATACTTTTCAGGAACCTGGGTTACCTATATGATCACTAGTGTAGTTGGAGATCTACGGATACTTTTCAGGAACCTGGGTTACCTATATGTTCACTAGTGTAGTTGGCAATCTACGGATACCTTTCAGGAATCTGGGTTACCTATATGTTCACCAGGGTAGTTGGCGATCTACGGATACTCAACCGTACATATATGTTCACCAGGGTAGTTGGCAATCTACGAATACTCTCCAGGAACCGTACCTATATGTTCACCAGGGTAGTTGGCAATCTACAGATATTCTCCAGGAACCGTACCTATATGTTCACCAGGGTAGTTGGCGATCTACGGATACCCACCAGAACCTGGGTTACCTATATGTTCACCAGGGTAGTTGGCAATCTACAGATATTCTCCAGGAACCGTACCTATATGTTCACCAGGGTAGTTGGCGATCTACGGATACCCACCAGAACCTGGGTTACCTATATGTTCACCAGGGTAGTTGGCGATCTACGGATACCCTCCAGGAACCTGGGTTACCTATATGTTCACAAGGGTAGTTGGCGATCTACGGATACTCTCCAGGAACCGTACCTATATGTTCACCAGGGTAGTTGGTGATCTACAGATACCCTCCTGGAACCTGGGTCACCTATAAGTTCACCGGGGTTGTTGATGATCTACAGATACCCTCCAGGAACCTGGGTTACCTATATGTTCACCAGGGTAGTTGGTGATCTACAGATACCCTCCAGGAACCTGGGTTATCTATATGTTCACCAGGGTAGTTGGCGATCTACGGATACTCTCCAGAACCGTACCTATATGTTCACCAGGGTAGTTGGTGATCTACCGATACTCTCCAGGAACCTGGGTTACCTATGTTCACCAAGATAGTTGGAGATCTACGGATACTTTTCAGGAACCGTTCCTATATGTTCACCAGGGTAGTTGGTGATCTACAGATACCCTCCAGGAACCTGGGTCACCTATAAGTTTACCAGGGTAGTTGATGATATACAGATACCCTCCAGGAACCTGGGTTACCTATATGTTCACCAGTGTAGTTGGCAATCTACGGATACCTTTCAGAAACCTGGGTCACTTATATGTTCACCAGTGTAGTTGGCCATCTACGGATACCTTTCAGGAACCTGGATTACCTATATGTTCACCAGGGTAGTTGGCGATCTACGGATACTCTCCAGGAACCTGGGTTACCTATATGTTCACCAGGGTAGTTGGTGATCTACGGATACTCTCCAGGAACCTGGATTACCTATATGTTCACCAGGGTAGTTGGCGATCTACGGATACCCTCCAGGAACCTGGGTTACCTATATGTTCACCAGGGTAGTTGGCGATCTACGGATACCCTCCAGGAACTTGGGTTGCCTATATGTTCACCAGGGTAGTTGACAATCTACGGATACCTTTCAGGAACCTGGGTCACTTATATGTTCACTAGTGTAGTTGGTGATCTACGGATACCTTCCAGGAACCTGGGTTTCCTATATTTTCACCAGTGTAGTTGGCAATCTCTACGGATAACTTTCAGGAACCTGGGTTACCCAAAGAGTAAATTACTTTTTGTTTGCATATTTTTGTCATTACTTTAGGTTGAGATTAACTTAATATTTAACTTTAATAACTTTCATCATTGTAGTATGGTCTTCAGAGATGATATTTGATAGTATTTATATTAAGAAACACATTTCCAAAAATAATTATTACGAACTTTCCGATTGATAGCAATTGAAGTTGTAACTGTAATTTACTAATAATGACCTTAATATGAAACAAAATATCTGCGGAAGAGCATTGTTCGAAGCAATTTCTTGTAATTATGCTGCGTCTTATCTTAAACTGTTGCATCTCTTTACAAAGCACATCTCTGATTTCGACATAGCTGACAGGATTTCATCTGAAAGCATCTTTACTAGAGAGTTAATAATTGGGTCTTAAAGGAAAGGTATATTTGTCAGATCTTTTAAATTTCTTTTGAATAAAGAAGTTTTATATGCTACCCAGAAGTATTTTTTGGTGTAGAGAGTTGTAATTATGCGCATGCACCTCTCTACAGATCTATAATCTTATGCCCATATAGATTCCCTAAACACCCCTAAGCTGCCTTCCTTAGTCAATGTATGTGTGTATGCTGGGAAAATATATGAAAACAATCCAATACAATGCTAGATCGGTCTGGAGATTAATTTGGCGAAATCGCTGAAAGGGTTCAACACTGAAGAGCCAAGCCCTCTCATTTAATAGCTTTCATCATTGTAGTAAGGTCTGTAGTATATTATTTGATATCGTTCATAATAGGAAATACATTTTGAAAAATAATTATTACAAATTTCATCAATAGATGGTAATTGAATTTTTAACAGTAATGTTATTGTGGCGATGGAACGCCCAGGTTTAAATTCATAAAACGAAATAATATGCAAATTCCCATTGTTTATTCTTTTTATTAAAATAATGTTATCGACTATTAAAGTTTAGAAAGAACAACTGAAGGTGAAATCGCGCTTCACGAGCTCTCATTGGATAAACAAAATGTATTGGGGAAATTTTGCCGAGAGGATATTCATTTATAAAGATGAAGGTCACCTCTCCCGTCAAAATAGACATCAAAACTAGGCGCCATCTATAGACCGTCAACGAAAACTAGCGGCGACGGTCAATAGATGGCGTCCAGTTTTGGCGTTAATTTTGACGGGAGAGGTGACATTTATCTTTATTAAAATGTATTTATTTACTGCATTTCTGAATGGACATGTGCCTTTTTTAATACACGAATTCCATCCTCCCGTAACTTTTTATTACAAGAAAGCTATTTGTCACCAATATTTCTATAATTTTGAAAATTATCCTAAAATCAGTTTAAAAAAAGGGCCATTATTTTATTGGCCAACCAAATATTTTTTGGGGTTTATTTGACACGGCGTGCAATCTCGCGCAATATTTCTTCTTCTTCTTTTTTTTTTTGCGCGTCCAATGACGGGTTAATTACATTGATTCGGTGCCAAATTTCTAACACGAAGGCAATATCGTTCAAACAGGCGTTCAGAGCTCGAGCTTTACTCTCATCTTTTGGACTTAATTATCGCTAGTTGCATATATATATACTCATGGACAAAACCTAAGGAAGTTGTACCTTGTAACATGTATATCAGGATTCACACAATAACTCTGAAATTTATTTGATACAGTGACCTTCATTAAAGACACACTTTTAACATGTATATCGGGATTCACACAATAACTCTGAAATATATTTGATACAGTGACCTTCATTGAAGACACACTTTTAGCATGTATATCGGGATTCACACAATAACTCTGAAAGATATTTGATACAGGGATCTTCATTGAAGACACACGAGATAACCAAGTGTAAACATATAATTTCCTCTGTCTCCTCGAAAAAAAAAAAAGAGACCACCGGCGACATAACTTCCTCAAGATTTGTCCATGAGTGTACATGAAGAAAGAAACATTGAGGAAGTGAAGTCGCCGGTCGTCTTTTTTAAATTATATTGTCGCGGAGATAAATAAAGCAAGGGCAAGTTTGGGGATAATTAATTTATTATAAGCGGTATTTATAGGGAGAGAGAGAGTGTACAACTTACCCCAAGTTAAAGATAATCCTAATGAGCGACGTCAGCTCCCCCCGCCGACCAGATTCCGAGAACCCCTCACACCCGGTGTCCAGGGATGCTTGACAGGCGTCCCATGGAGCCTCTCGTGGTTGGAGCCGCTGAGCCGCTTGACATTACTCCCTCCTTAGAGAAAACAGCGACCCGCTGATTAGCTTGTCTCAGCCCTTGTTCTCTGGAAGGAAATCTATCACGGCTGGTGTTCCCTAGTAGAATAGAATGTTGTTCTTCAGGGTCCAGGTAGGGCTTCATCCGAATGACATGGACGATATCCTTGGCTTTCCGTGATCGGGGAGAGGGGTCCACGGGTTCTACTTCATACGTAACTTCTGAAAGCTTCTTGGTCACCTTGTAGGGACCGAAGTATCTCTTCAGTAGCTTTTCTGATAGTCCTACTTTTCGGATGGGAGTAAAAACCCACACAAGATCATCCTTCTGGTAATAGACTGGAGTATGTTTCTGGTCGTAGAGTCTACGGTCTTTCGCCTGTGATTGTAGAAGGCGTGATCGGGAGAGTTGACGCGCTTCCTCAGCTCTGGTCACAAGTTCTCCAACAGAGTCGTCAGAGATCTCATCTGGTAGGTAGGGTAGTACGGCATCGATGTAGGTCTCGGCCTCGCGGGCGTGGACAAGAAAGAACGGGGTGTAGCCGGTCGCCTCCTGTTTAGCAGTGTTGTAAGCAAAAGTTACATAGGGCAAAACTTGGTCCCAGTCCTTCTGCTCAACACCTGTGTACATGGACAACATGTCTCCCAGAGTTTTGTTGAACCTTTCAGTCAGGCCGTTGGTGTGGGGATGGTAGGCCGTTGTAAATCTGTGCACAATTCCGCACAGAGCATTGATCTCTTTTATTACTTGAGAAATGAAATTTCTGCCGCGATCTGTTATCATTTCTCTAGGAGCTCCATGCTTCAAGATGACGTCTTCAACCAGGAACTTAGCTGTTTCGATTGCTCCTCCGTCTGGGATCGCTTTCGTTATGGCATACCTTGTCATATAATCGGTGCACACAATGATCCAACGGTTTCCATCTTTAGAAACTAGAAATCTTCCAAGGAGATCAACCCCGACTTTATAGAATGGCTTTTCTACGGGCGGTATGGATACAAGTTGTCCAGCCGGACGTCGAGGTAATTTCTTCCTTCGTTGACACTCCCGACAATGGCTTACATATTGGCGAACAGTTCTTTAAAGGCCAGACCAATAGAATCGTTTCTTGACTTTGTCATACGTTCGGGCGAAACCTAAATGCCCAGCTGTAGGAGCATCATGTAAATCTGCCATAATTTCCGATCTTAAGTGCTTAGGGATCATCATAAGCCAGGGTCTTCCAGTTGTGCTATAGTTTTTCTTGTATAAGATGCCGTCGATAATGCTGAATTCCTTTCTGGTGTATCCCGAGTTTAAATTATCGATTATTTTAGCTAAATCCGGGTCTTTAGTCTGCTCTATATCGACGTTGGTTAGTGACATCACAGAACTTGGTTGATCGTTCTCAAGCGGGCTCCTTGACAGACAATCGGCATCCTTATGTTTGCGTCCGCTCTTGTAGATAACGGTCACGTCAAATTCTTGCAACTTCAGCGCCCATCTTGCCAAACGGCCAGAAGGATCTTTCTGCCCTACCAACCAACATAGAGAATGATGGTCAGTGACAACAGTGAATGGTCGACCAAACAAATATGGGGGAATTTGCTAATAGACCAGACTACAGCAAGGCATTCTTTTTCCGTTGTAGAATAGTTATTCTCAGCCTTTGTCAAGCTTCTAGATGCATAAGATATAGGCCGCTCCTTTCCACCTTGTATTTGTAGAAGAACAGCTCCAATACCATGCCCGCTTGCATCCGCGTGTAGATGGGTATCAGCGGATTCATCAAAGTGTCCCAAGACACAGGCTCTGAAATTAGAGCTGTTTTAAGGACTTCAAACGCTTTCTCTTGAGCTGCATCCCAATAGAATTGTTTTTCAGTCTTCAGTAGGTCATGCAAAGATCTAGCTTTGTCGGCAGAGTTTTCAATAAATCTTCGGTAATAGGAACATAATCCAAGAAAGCTCCTCAGTTCAGAGATATTCCTTGGCCTCGGAAATTTAGAGACGGCTTTAACTTTATCTGGATCTGGATGAATTCCATTGGCGTCAACAAGGTGTCACAAAATCTTTATCCTCCTTGATCCAAAAATACACTTTTTGTGGTGTAAGTTTAGTCCAGCTTTCTGGATGCACCTTAATACAAGTTGTAGACGACGTAGATGTTCCTCAAAGGTAGGTGCGTAAGCTACGATGTCGTCCATGTCATTCGGATGAAGCCCTACCTGGACCCTGAAGAACAACATTCTATTCTACTAGGGAACACCAGCCGTGATAGATTTCCTTCCAGAACAAGGGCTGAGACAAGCTAATCAGCGGGTCGTTCTCCAATGTTCCGTCTTCCTGGGTTGGGTTGGTCGGTCGATATTATAATAGGGCGTTCGTGGTTGTTGTTGTACCACATTGACTTGTGGTCTGGTAGGTTATAGAGCACGGCTGACCTCTTCCCTCACAGTCTGTTCCAGGGCGTTCACCTCTCGGAGCGGATTGATCACTTCAGGTGCTGAGAAAACCTTTTGTATCTCTTCTCTAACGATGCGGCGAATGAAGCCGGCCAGATTCAGAGAGCCCCTCACACCCGGTGTCCAGGGATGATTGACAGGCGTCCCATGGGGCCTCTCGTGGTTGGAGCCGCTGAGCCGCTTGACAATATATACTAGTATAAGATAATAAAAAGACATATATTGGATTAGGCATATAAAATATTTATTTGCAAATAATTCGGTTGGATGAATCAAGGCATTACATTTTTGTATAAACAAACTCAGCGCCGCATAGTGTTATATTATTACAGTTGAAATAATTTTTAAAAAATACAAAGTAGGTGGGGGGGAATTTGTGCATGAAAAGAATTATTATAAAAGTTACAATCATATATATATGTCGTCTCTCATTTCATAGAATTTCGGCCCTGGGGGGGGGGGGGGGGGGGGGGGGGCTCAACTCTTCACAACACAAATTTTGATCTATTCAAATAGAGAGAAGCACATTTTTTGGCATTCTAGAATTTTGCAGAGATTGAAGTTTACTAGAGAGCAAGAGATTAAACTGGCCTCGAGACCCCGTTGCAGACATACGATGCTTTCTCGAGGAGGCTTTAATTACTTTAAGACATTTTAGCAATGAAAATCATAAGACGATGGGGAAACAAAATTCTTGAAAAAAATATTAGCCTCACACACACACACACTAATTTTAATTTTTTTCCTCTATTAATAGTATATATCGGCAAGTGTCAATTGTTTCAATATTATTTTGGAATGAAAATTTGTAATACTGGCTGCTAATAATATTTGGGCTTGTATTTGTCAGTGTTCTCGATTCGAGAATGTGCTCTGATTGGATCCTTGAATTTGAGAGATTATATATACGGGATAAAATAAGATTTTGTTGTATATGTAAATGGTTAAACATCTGTATTTATTTTGCATGTTTTATCATTATCATCATGTAAATATATATTTGTATATATAGGACATTAACAGTGTAATTGGAGAGAATTGACTAGTAGATCTCGGCACGTGGTGTGTACCTGGAGAAGTATCTCGAGATAAACGGATGTTTGACGGTGTCTGACTATTACTGGGAGCAAATACAACAACTGGCGACGAGGATCTGTAGGAACCAGATCAAGTGCACATTCGCAAGTAAAGGAAGACAGAAATCTAAAGTGAACGAGAAGCCAACAGTATGTCTGGTTGTTCAATGATTGTACCGTTCGGTTTCTTCAGGCCAGTGGAAGAATCCTTGGAGATTTTCGTTCAAAGGTTTGAAGCAAATGTATTGGAGGAAGGAAAAAGAATACCTATTTTTTGTTTCTTTATACTGGATTCTGAAATGTTGAAACTGGGCAATGATCTTTTCTTCCCGAGTACAATGAGAGAACAGCCTTATGAACTGTCAGTACAAAGAATAAAGCTACATCTAGCTCCAAGAAAGAAGGTGATTCCTCAACGATGCAGGTTCTTAAAAAGAACACAACTAGGGAATGAATCCGTTTCTCAGAATACTTGCGTGAGCTCAGGCATTTGGCTATGGATTGCACTTTTGGTGAAATGTTGGAGGTCATGTTACGAGACCGTTTTGTGGCTGGTATAAAGTCTGAAAGCCTTCAGAAGAAATTGTTGCAGGAGGATGACGATGTCACCTTGGACAGGGTATTTTCTGTAGCAGTCTCGTTTGAGCTAGCTGAACAAAATGCTAAGGAGTTGCAGGATGGACTAGTGGCTAAGATGGATATTGTTCCAGGAGGAGATAGAAAGAATGAAGCTCGTAGGGGATGGCAGCATGGGCCCAGTATGCAAAAAAGGGAGACAATTTGTTTCCGATGCGGCGAAAAAAACTCTCACCTTGCACCTGCATGCCCACATAAAACAAAATGTTGTTTTAAATGCCAAAGAATTGGACATTTGAGCAGGGTGTGCAAAACGGGTAAATCATTGCCAGACTGCACATATGTGCAGGACGAGTTGATTTATTCGGTACAGGGTGATACTTATGCAAAGATAAATCTACATGTAGACGAGTACCAGTTGTGTTTTGTGGTGGACACGGGAAGTCTCGTCACACTGATACCTAAAACAATTTATAAAAAATATTGGAAGGATAACAAATTATCTCCATCTTATTTAATAATATAATAATAGTTATATTATTATATATATAATAAATAATAGTTATAAATGTATATAATAATCTTTGTGATTATTATTATTATATTAATTTATTTATTTATTTTTACTTAATTTATTATAATTTTATTATTATATATTTTTATTTCCAGGATCATAGTCTTTGACGAGTTTAATATTTGTTTTTGACTCGCGCTTTAGATGTTGTGCTAAATTCGAAGAATCACGTGAGAACGCCCTTGCAAACCTCAGAACAGTTTTTAACGCCTTTCCAAATGTTTTATTTTTATTTACTTCTCCTGACGAAGACAAAATTTTTTTGTCGAAACGTTGAGAAAATAAAAAACTCCAACTGGCCGAAGTGTCTATTTTTATATAAAAATCTTATTTAAGGTTTTTTAAAAATCCTTTTGCGGAAAACCTATAAAAATTATTGGTGAGAGAAGAGTTTTTGTAAAAGAAGCAAATCAAAATTTGCGGTTGATAGTTGTAAATGAAGATATTTCGATAATTTTGTTGGGACAAGAATGGCAAAAAAGTTTAAATCTTGATTTTTCTAGGTTATTGAACATTAGACAAGTAAGTGAGTCCGATATCAAAGTTATAATAAATAAGTATGCTAATTTATTCAGCAAAGAATTAGGTTGCTTAAAAAACGTCCATATTGATTTTAATATAAAAAAAAATACGACTCCTGTATTTTGTAAGGCGAAAAGTTTGCCTTTTTCTTTGAAAAAAAAAAGTAGAAACTGAAATCGATTGTATGGTTAACGAGGGAACTTTATAACCTATTGAGTATGCAAACTGGGCCGCACCTATAGTACCGGTACTGAAGAAAGATGGAAGCCTTAGAATTTGCGGCGATTTCAGATGCACCGCAAATAAGGCCATAGAATTGGATAAGTACCCGCTGCCATCAATAGACGAAATATTTTCAAAATTGTCTGTGTTTTAATGTCCATTCATACAGAGTTCAAAACAACCACTACTCACCCGTAGAGGCCCGGTCACGCTCCGCCGCGGCACGTGGGAAAACATACAATGTTCCCAGCACATCCCCCTTTTTAAGATTTGAAATATATATACATTACAAACTTTAAATGCATAATATAATTAATAATGAAGGCGATCCACGGGTTTAAGAATTCGTCCACTCCGGGTTCTTATCTGGCCGTCTTCTGAGTCGTTAGAGGGATAATCCACAACTGGGGTCTTTTCATTTTCAACCAGTTCCTCCCCCGAAAAGCACTGTAACTCCTTTTCGTAGATGGAACCTGTTTCGACGTAAAGATCAACTGGAGTATCAACCATATATGACCTTGGTGTCGATGCTTTCTGCTTTACAATCCCCCAGATTCGCATATCTGTAATCCAAACCGTGTCACCTTCGGATAGCTCCTCCATGTCCGCAGCTCCGCAGCGTCGATCATATCTGGATTTCATATCCTTTCTCCTTCTCCCCTCCTTTCTTTTCAGAGTCTGTGAGTCCACCAACCTTGGATTAAGATTCTCTGGTGCAATTGGCAAGGTCGTTCGGAGTTTACGTCCCATGAGAAGCTCAGCAAGGCTGTAACCGTTCTCCAAAGGGGTCAAACGATACTCCAGGAGTCCAAGCGATGGGTCTAGATTTTTTTTTAAAGATTAACTTAGCAATTTTTACACCTGTGTGTGTGTGTGTGCTTCTGCCATCCCATTGCTCTGCGGGAATCGAGAACTTGAAGTGACATGTGTGAATCATACTGCCTTGCGAAATTTGCAAATTCACGAGCAGCTCCAAATTGCGTCCCATTATCGCTTACAACAGTTTCTGGTATTCCATGTCGGGCAAATATGGATTTGCAACTACGCACCACCACATTGGCTGTGAGCCGATCCAGCTGAATCGTTTCAGGAAAGCGAGAATAATAGTCAATGACGACTAGATACCACTTATTTTCGAACTTGAACAAATCCATTCCAATCTTTTGCCACGATCGTGTAGGAAAGTTGGTTGGTATCAAAGGTTCATGTTTTGAGACGGCTTCCTGGACACAGACACTGCACTTTCTGACCGTTTCCGCGCTCTCTTCCGAAATTCCAGGCCACCATACCGTCTCACGTGCGCGAAGTCTTGTTTTTGTAATCCCGAAGTGCCCAGCGTGCAACTTATCTAGGATCTCCAGTTTCATACTTGCTGGAATAACAAGACGACAGCTACGCATCAGTAGTCCATTTTGAACGCCGAGTTCATCCTTAACATGCCAATAAGAGAGCAGAGCCTGCGACATTTTCTTCTTATCTGGCCAGCCTTGTTCAAGGTAGTTGACTACTGCTTTCAGGGTCGTATCTTCTTGTTGAGCTTCAAAAATCTTCGTCAACATCTCGTCTTTGTTGGTTATACTCGAGAGAACTGCATTTATATGCGCTGAGGTTGGTCGTTCGTTTTCACCTCCCTCGGTTGTAAGAAGTGGTTGTCTGGATAATGCATCGGCGTCGAGCAGCTCCTTTCCAGGGATATGCACTTCAGGGAATTCCTTGATCGGGTTAATTCTCGTCGCAACCACTTCAATCCGCCTCGCCAGGTTCAAGAGCTCACATGCCCGGCGACTCAGAAGAGGTTCACTTAAACGACGAATGACATAAATCTTCTCCTTGATTTCATAATTGCCATTTCTCAGCGTTGATATAAACATACACACAGTCTGAAGTTCGGAAAATTCCGCAGCTCTAATGCTGATATCACTTTCCACCAGTCGTTGCTGTCCCATTATCTTCTTGAAGAGACACAGAGGAACACATGTAACATCCGCCTGGGAGTCGAGCTTGAACTTCACCTGTTTCCCGTTCACTTGGATTTCTGCTGTCCATCGCCTCCTGCACTCGCCTTCATCATCATCGAGATTAGATGAATCCTCCACTGCTGAGACCTCCAGGAGAAAACCAATTTCTTCACCATGTTCAGAAACAGCTTTGACTTCCGCAGTCTTCGCCTGCTTATCTGGGCAGCAATTTGCAAAATGGCCAGTTTTTGAACATTGGTTACATCTTTGTCCTTCAGCACGGCAAGCCTGTCCTTCCCTGTGGGTGAAACCTCCGCATTTTGGACATCGTGATCTTATTTTGGCTGACTTCTCCTTCTTCCTCGAAGGCTGCTGTTGTTGTTTCGGTGATTGTTTCTTCGAGTTGAACTTCACCTGATTGACCTTTTGGCTTGTTGAGGGACGCTGCAGGTCGATTTGCTGCTGTCGAACGGCTTCCTGCTGTCGAACCAATTTCACCGTCTTTTGCAAAGTCAGTTCGCTGTCCAACTGCATTCATTCAGATAAAGCTTTGTCCCTCACTCCAACCACTATTCGGTCACGGATCAACTGCTCATGAAGACCCTCAAATTTGCAACTATCAGCCAATTTGTACAATGAAGTGATGAATTCGTCCACTGGCTCCCGATCCTCTTGGATACTTGAATTAAATTCGTAGATTCGTACGTTCGTAGATAATATTCTTTCTGACACAGAAGTGGCTGTCGAACGCCTTGAGGACGGAATCAATTTTCGTTGCCTCTTCCTCCTTTTCGAACTTGAAGGTCCTGAATATATCATCCGCGCGGTCACCCATCAAGTACATGAACAAATCGATCTTGTCCGCCTCCTCTTTCTTCTTCATTCCACTGACCACGAGATATCGTTCGAATCTCTTCCTCCATTTGGGCCATTCGTTTGGAGTCGAGAAGTCGAAAGTTTCTGGAGGTTCAATCTGAGCCATGTTGAATTATCTTCCAAGGTACGCAAAAATCAATATTTTGCAATATACGGGTTCGTATTTTATCCAGTTATCGCTGCCACCATGTTTTAATGTCCATCCATACAGAGTTCAAGACAACCACTATTCACCCGTAGAGGCCCGGTCACGCTCCGCCGCGGCACGTGGGAAAACATACAATGTTCCCAGCACAGTCTGGAAATCAGTGTTTTCGTCATTGGACTTATCCAGAGTTTATTTGCGGGTCAGGTTATCTGAAGAGGCCAAAGGAGTGGTGAACATTAATACTTCGAAGGGGTTATTTGCCTTTAAAAGGCTACCCTATGGAGTAGCTGTAGCACCAAATAAGTTCCAAAGAGTAATGGACAATTTATTTGCAGATATGTCGGGTGTGGCTTGCTACATCGATGACATCCTGGTAGCCGGAAAGGATCATAGGGATCACGAGCAAAAGCTGGAATTGGTCTTTAAAAGGCTGCAAGAAAAAGGTTTAAGATTAAATAAGGATAAATGCAAATTCGCAGTAAATGCTGTTGAATATTTAGGTTTTAAAATCGATAAAAAGGGACTGCATCCCATAAGTAGTAAAATAGAAGCGGTGGTAGAGGCGCTTGAACCTACAAACGTTTCTTAATTGAGATCTTTTATAGGTCTCCTTATATATTACTCTAGGTTTATACGAAATATTGCAGATATTTTAGCGCCATTCTATCGCCTCTTAAAAAAGAATTCCAAATGGAATTGGACTAGCGAACACCGTATATTATTTGCAAAATGCAAAGCACTGCTAACTAACGAGTCGGTACTGGCACATTATGATGCAACTAGGAAACTAGTCCTTGCATGTGACGTCTCTAGCTATGGATTAGGAGTAGTTCTGAGTCACAGAAACGATAGAAAGGAAGAAACTCCTATAGCTTTTGCTTCAAGAACGCTAACTGAAGCGGAAAGGCGGTATTCTCAATTAGAAAAAGAAGCCTTAAGCATCATTTTAGGTTGTGAGAAATTCCGACAATATCTATTGGGACGTGAATTTGTGTTGGTCACAGACAACCGACCTTTAATGCACATTTTTTCACTCCAGAAACCGATCCCCATATGTGCTGCATCAAGAATTAAGAGGTGATCTTTAAAATTAGCTACATTTAAATACACTGTGGAGTTTCGAAAAACTGGTGATAATGGCAATGCAGACGCGTTATCACGTTTACCTTTAGGCCTAAAGACCACGGAATCTTTGGATGAGGATCAGGTGCTTCTCCTTCGGAAAATGAGTGAGGTCCCTTTCTCATTCCAGGATGTGGCAGTTGAGACACGCCAGGATAGATTACTATCAATTGTGTCAAGAAATGTCAGGGAAAATAATTGGCAAATTCCAAAGGTACTCAGGAAAATCCACTATATCCCTATTATAGGATAAAAGACGAATTAAGTTGTGAGTTTGGGTGTCTTCAATGGCGTGAAAGTGTGGTAATTCCCCAGAAATTAAGATCCTTAATTTTGGACGATTTACATGTGATGCACCTAGGGATAGTGAAAATGAAAATGATTGCTAGACGGTATTTTTGATGGCCAGGCAAAGATAAGAACATAGAAGAGTTGGCTAGAGATTGTAGAATATGCCAAGAATCTGCAAGTATGCCGCCGTCTACCATTTCAGAGTGGACTTGACCTGAAAAGCCGTGGCACCGTCTACACTTAGATCTAGCAGGTCCCTTTATGGGACGAAGGTTTATGGTCCTTGTAGACGCGTACACCAAATGGCTAGAGATTGTCATCACATAAAGGACATTACGAGCAGGACTATCATAGGACATCTTAGGGAGATCTTTGCCAGATTTGGATTACCTGAAATTTTGGTAACCGATAATGGCAGACCTTTTGTCTCAAGTGAATTTGAAGAATTTACAACAATGAATGGAATAAAACACACAAAAACGAGTCCGTACAATCCCAGTACTAATGGCTTAGCTGAGCGATATGTACGTGAATTCAAAAACTCTTTACGAAAGAACCAAGGAAAGGACAGTATAGAAATCAATCTACAGCGATTTTTATTCACCCATAGAGCTTTTCCTCAAACGGTATTAAAAGAGTCTCCCGCGGAACCTTTAATGAAAAGAAGTTTAAGATCAAGATTTTCAAATTTGATTCCAAAAAAATGGCGAAGGTGGGAGAGGTGTACCATGATGCCGTGAGGAAGCAAGAGCATTTTTCGGTCGGCTCTGATGTGTATTTCCGGGGTTTTGCTAACGGACCAAAATGGAAAAGGGGCAGGATCATGGAACTACTGAGCAGCCGACATTACCTTATAGAAGACGAAGGCCGTTATGTGAAAAGACACATAAATCAACTAAGGCCAGTTATCAAGAAAGAAGTTCCTGTAGTGAGAGATTTGGTATTGCCGGGTACATCAAGAGACTTTATACTTCCTGGCACTTCTCGAGATCACCCTAGGCTTGGAGGACAGGAGAAGAAAATGGAAAAGCCTCGGAGGTGGACGAAGAATTGAAAGGAGCGGAGTCTTCAGCACAAGAGGACACTCCAGAACCGGGCCCTGCTGCTGCGGCTGTCTCTGTCTCTGTGCGCAGTCCAAGACCGCAGCGATTCAGAAGACCACCAGACCGGCTGCACTACTATTAAGAGGGGAGATGTGTTGTGTATGTAAATGGTTAAACATCTGTATTTATTTTGCATGTTTTATCATTATCATCATGTAAATATATATTTGTATATATAGGACATTAACAGTGTAATTGGAGAGAATTGACGAGTAGATCTCGGCACGTGGTGTGTACCTGGAGAAGTATCTCGAGATAAACGGATGTTTGACGGTGTCTGACTATTACTGGGAGGAGACACAAGAGATTTAAAATATCTTCATTAACTGTTCTGTTCCAAAATAACTTTATTAGGAACCGCTCAAAAAGAGTAATCTGGCTTATGTTATTTACAATTGATAATAACTTCGCCTTTGCCGGTCCCAAGCCCGGATGAAAAAGGAGGAGGGGGAGCAGTAACAAGCTCGGTAAAAAACCTGGGCTCAGCTGGCCCGGCTGATAGTACCCTGTAAGGGCTCCTAATCCAGGGATACAGGATGAGCAGCGTTTGTACTCCATGTTAGGAGCGGCTGTACATGGCATCTGTTCCTCATGTCAGAGGCGGCCATTTCTTTTGGAGCTAAGTCGGCCTGCCATTGAGTAGTGTTCCCAGTCTTAATGACAAAGGCAGACGCATACTACTTCACCCTTGATACTCTAATATGATTGAGTGGAGATAAGAAAGAAGAAGAAGAGAAGACAATGGATAATATTAACAGGTTCTTTACATAAAAAAAGTGTCCAATGCGGGATTCGATCCCGGTTCATGGCTGTCAGAAACCGACGGTTCACACCGACGGCCACCGACTTTATATCTTTATCAACTTAGAGCTATCTATCGCTGAAAATTATTAACATATTTTTAACGCTATTTTTTAAACTATATACAGTTAAACCTGTCTATAGCGCCCCCTCTTGGGACTCACCAAAATAGGGTGCTATAGAGAGGGGGTGCTATAGACAGGTCACTTTTAATGTAAATAGCATCGTACTACGTATTTAAAATCGGTCGCTATAGAGAGGGAGGCGCTATTTAGAGAGGGCGCTATAGACAGGTTTAACTGTATAATTAAATTTATTTCTACAGCCCACATATTCCAAAGAATAAAAATTACTGTGAGATTTCGCTACTGATGAGCCATACCCTCCCTTTTTCAAATTTTATTAATTGAAGAATTTGAGAGATTATATATACGGGATAAAATAAGATTTAAAATATCTTCATTAACTGTTCTGTTCCAAAATAACTTTATTAGGTACCGTTCAAAAAGAACAACCTAATAATATTTTGGCTAGCATTTGTCAGTATTCTCGATTCGAGAATGTGCTCTGAGTGGATCCTTGAATTTGAGAGATTATATATATCTATGGTCAAAAAATAAAAGAATTGTCAATGATGAAAATACATGTTTTTGAAAAATTAAATATTTGCATTTTAGATTATATATAATATTTATAGTTTAAATATATGTATAAAAGTAGATAATTCAAATGTAAAAATATGAAATGTAAAAAAACAATCCATGAACATTATTCAAAGTTCATATAATGCTCATAGAAGTAGAGAAATCTATTTCAATTATATATTTTAAAAGATAATTTTCTAAGTTCAATTTCCACATATCGATAAAATTTGCAACAATTGATTTACTGGTAATGTGTTTCTTTTTATTAATATCTTCAAATATTTATTATTTCTACAGACCTTATTGCAATGATAATTCAATAACTTTTATCATCACAAAGTAAGGTGTGTAAAGATAATATTTGATGATATTATTAGAAAGAAACACATTACCAGTAAATCAATTGTTAGAAAAATTAGAAAAATAAGTAGCTTTATAAAAAAAATGTTTATTTAATTTTCAAAATATGGGAAATATTGCATTTTATATTAAAGAGCCATTTTTCCATCTATTAAATTGGAAATATGATATCTTTAGCTAAGTAAGTAGAAATGGTCAAATAATTCGAAAAATGATTTTGTTTCTTTTATTTAATAAATAAACCTCATATAAAATGAAAATATGAATAGCACTCTAATTCATTATACATTTTTATTATAAACATAAAGAATATTAATATATATATATGTTATGAATATTTTGTGTTGTTGTTAGATAAGGCTTGATAAGACAAAGGATCGATAAGATAAAGGGTTGAGGTGCAGTCGTGATAAAAAAATATAATTATTTACCGTCAAGTAGCTTTTATTTTCAATTACTTGAGGAAATATTACATATTAGTTAGTTTTCACATTATATAGAATTTATAAGTTAATCCTATATTAGTGATTTAAAATGATTGATTGGTTAACTACGCATATTTACAACAAAACTATATAACTAAACTGAAAGTCTTTTTTAAAAAACGATGATAACAAAAATAAAAATATCAATGAATAAAATAAAATATATATTTTTTAAAATATAGAAATATTTGAGGTTTTTAGATTATATAATATTTTTAAATTATATAATATATATATATATATATTTAATTAAAAAAGCATATATTTATTTGATTTCTGTTCCACCAGATGGCGTTCTGCCTTCTGTAAAGCACATGTGCTTCTGGTCAGGATATGCCATTTTTATTTTTGATTTCAACACCTGATCTTTTTATCTTTTATTTTTTCTTTCATTTTTTCATATATATATATATATATATATATATATATATATATATATATATATGTTATGATTATTTTGTTTTGTTGTTGAAAAAGATAGAATTGGAGGTGCAGTCGTGAAAAATAGGAAATAAATTATTTTCTTATATATATATATCAAGTAGTTTTTATTTTGAATTACTTGAAGCTGTAGTGTGTCGATTTATTAGTCCAGAGATGGCTCAGAAAGTCTCTCAAAGTTAGCGTTTTATTAGTATTACTTATTAGCTACATTTATATGGGAAGACAAAAAGAACAACCCCCTAGAATGCACATTCTGGTCCTCTCTGGTTGCGGCACAGCGGTCGTCATCTCCTATTTCATGGCCCGTTTGTATGTTTTTGTTGACGGCGTGGTGCGTCATCCCAATGGAATGAAGTCTCTCAGCCCCCACAAAGCAAATTACAAATAAAATTATTTATCACAGTAATATAGAATTTATAAAATGGATTCTATATTCGTGATTTAAAAAAATAGGTAGGCTAACTATACATATAAACAACAATATTCAAAGTGTTATGTTCTAAATCTATGGTCAAAAAATAAAAGAATTGTCAATGATGAAAATACATGTTTTTGAAAAATTAAATATTTGCATTTTAGATTATATAATATTTATAGTTCAAATATATGTATAAAAGTAGATAGTTCAAATGTAAAAATATGAAATGTAAAAAAAACAATCCATGAACATTATTCAAAGATTATATAATGCTCATAGAAGAAGAGAAAAATACAAATTTACATAAGAATCCGATTACTGATTAATGAATTGTTAGAGAGAAATTTAAATGAGAGGAGTTTCTAAACATTTTTACATGGGTTACTTGGAGTGAAGGCGTTAATAGGAAACCATTTTGTTTAAATGATATGAAGACCCACACCGCGGTTTGGAGAACGGCGCATGGAAAGAAACAGAGAACGGGGAGGGAGCAGTGGCGACGTCTTTCGGAAGTGACGTAAGGACGCTGCCGGTCTCTGTCACGTCATCTCTGTCCTATCCCACTGCAGCGGAATCTCCTCAGCTTCCATGTCTGGCTTCAGAAAACATCTCGGAAATTTCTTCCGATGCTTCACCATCCGACGAAGACCTAGAAGGGTATGTATAATTTCCTATTTTTAATATTTCACTACTTTTTCTTTAAAACTTTGTCATAACCTCTTCATAGTAAAGATAAGATTTATATATATATATAGAAGAGATTTTTAATGTAAAGTTTAACTTTTTAGAAGAAAATAACTGATCCATACCCTTTATACTGGATTTTAAGAATAATTTTTAGGGTTCACTTTTCCCCTTTAAAAAGATCGATAAAAAATGCTCTAATGGTCCCCGATCCTTGCAAAACTCCAACCCCACCAGCGAATGCAAGTAACCAAACGGGGCTCTGGCACATTTGTAAGTGCAAAGTCGAACTGATTTTCACATGTGTAGACATGTGGTGCACTTATAGTAAAAGTTATATATATAGTAAAATTAGATAGCTTTAGTATTCTCTTCATATATGGCTTTGTTTGATATATCGGTGTATTTTATACAGGAACTTATGGGAATTATGAAAACATCTCCCTGTATGAGAATTTTAGCAACATTTTATCGCTACTTTATGTACAATAGAACCTCCATGAGATAACGCGCTAGGGGACAGTTTTCATTTGCAAAATTATCATTTTTACTATTTTTCAACTCTCCGGTAAGAGGACACCTCTCCCTAAAGGACACTTTGGCTTTGCAATTATTCGTCCTTTACAGGGAGGTATATAATTCGAGCTTTTTTTTCTATAAGCTATATACTGTAATTAAAAAAAATATTTAAAAGGAGGGAAAATAGCTCATCAAGTGGTAAACTCCCAGTGACTTTGCCATTTAAATCTCCAGACGGATTTATTTATTGTATTATTGTGTGAGACTGATTTTATATATAGAGTCTGAGAAGTGTGAAGATGGCGAAATCGCTGGGTGGGTTCACCAATGATGAGTCACGCTCACTCCTTTTTGAATTTATAATCATTGCGGTATATGATATGAAACATAGTTTTAATTATAAGAAAAAACGGGGCAATGCTGATCGTGCAACTAAAAGTTGCTGATGGCTTGCGCCATCTGTAGGAATAAATACCAACTAATCGGTGATTTTTTAAAAATTATTCCAGATTTATTTTTCTTAAAATATCCACCTGATATTGATCTACAATCTCACTTTTGTACTATTTTCACATAGTTTGAATTATTTTGAAAATATAGAAAGCCATAAATAAAACCTTTAATAATAAAAATTCATAATTTAATAAAATATAATCCCCTGTACCAATATTAATTCGAGAACATTAGGTTTTCAGGGAAAATTTTCTATATATATTTTAAAATTTTAATATGCAAATTTCTAGCGTTCGTGCCCGAAAGATAGAGATTTGTGAATTAACAAAAAAAAAAAACTTATCTCTGAAGCCTGATATTTTCAACTTAAAAAATTCGTTTATTGGATTAAAAGATGTATTTATTTATCAATATTTGAGTTGACTGAACGCCAACCTTTGTCAAGGTACAACAACGTATTTATTTTATATGAACAAGCTTAGCGCTACATATAGATTATAAAGCAACTTTCAGTTGCACGATAAGAAGATACCTTTTTCATAATTTATGCACCTTATCCCAGTACAATATCACATTTGTACTATTTTTTTTTCACATTGTGTCGCGGTCTCACGCAATTCTGGCCATAACTACCCGTTTCATGATTTTTCAGGATGCCTGAATGACCAATATTTTCGTTGTTGAGGTACAGCTTGTATCACGCTGATGAGGGCCAACAGCCCGAAACGCGTCCGTGGTTAGCTTTTCTTGATTAATCAAGAATGGGTATTTGGCCAATTCTGGAATAATTAAAAATCAATGCGAATAGTTGATATATATTCTGATAGATGGTGCAAGCCATCAGCAACTTTCAGTTGCACGATAAGGAGATGCCTTTTTCATAATATAGATTATAGTTTAAAATAATGTTTCGTTTAGATTCAGTGGTATGGAAAATGTTGTAGAGGAATAACCTGGTTCCAAAATAACTTTACTAGATACCGCTAAAAAGATAAACCTAGCTTATAATATTTACAACAATAAATAATATATGTGAAGGTTATTCACATATTAAAACAAAGTGTTCAACGCGGGATTCGATCCCGGTTCATGGCTATCGGGAATCGAGGGTTTTAATCACTCGTCCACCGACTCATTTTTTGTGGGAGAAGAATAATATATATACGATTTGAAAAAGGAAAAATAAAAATCAGTTTAAAAAGTTTCATTTAATTTTGAATTTGCAAGCTTTCGAGCAAATATACTGCTCTTCAACGGGCTGTTATTCTATGTACAATCTCTTAATAATCTTTTCAGAGATTGTACATAGCCCGTTGAAGAGCAGTATATTTTCTCGAAAGCTTGCAAATTCAAAATAAGAAGAAAATTTGTACCTGATTTTATTTTTCCTTTTTCAAATAATTTCTGGGTAACTATTGCCCACATATATACGATTAATGACAAAACTAAATTTTGTAAAAACGGGTTTAAATATATGTAGATATAAACACACACGATAACGTATGTGTGTCGTGTGTCGATAGAAAACGAAGGTATTAAAGCACGAAAGTTTATTTTACACATAAAAACAAGCTTCTACTGTCCTTATTGCGATAAATAAATATATTGGGAGGACTTGGCTCACCAGTGGTGAACTCTCCTAACACTTCCGTCAATTTAATATACCAGATCTCTTTTTAGAGCTCTAATACTGTAGTAGACGATTCTGCTTATATATGCTACACTGAAGAGTTGAATTTCAGAAATGTCATTCAATAAAACTATGGACATAAGCTTTATAGACAGTAGAATTACATATAAATATTTGCACCGAGAAATGCTCTTTGCATAGAGCAATAGTTTTATTCTTTTTTTTTTTATTATTTAAAGTTTTACTTAATCAAAATGTATAATAAAGCACAATAATTGTTTTTTCACCCCAATTACAATTTTCAGCAATAGAAGGCGCTATGTTAATGATGATGGTATTTGACCTCCCTGTATTCCATGGTGTCGAACTGTGACCCTCATCAGTACAGGGACGGCTAAGACTTTCATAGGTTCAATGGGAAGAGACATGTAAAAGTTTAAATATGTGAAAAACATTTTTAAGATCCTTTTATGTGAATCTGTCCGATATTTTATATCCCTGTATTCCATAGTGTCGAACTGTGGCCCTCACCAGTACAGGAATGGCTAAGATTTTCATAGGTTCAATGGGAAAAGACATTTTTAAAGATCCTTTTATGTGAATCTGTCCAATATTTGACCTCCCTGTATTCCATGGTGTCGAATTATGGCCCTCACCAGTACAGGAATGGCTAAGATTTTCATAGATTCAATGGGAAAAACATTTTTTAAGATCCTTTTATGTGAATCTGTCAAATATTTGACCTCCCTGTAATTCCATGGTGTCGAACTGTGGCCCTCATCAGTACAGGAATTACGATTTTCAATGGTTCAATGGGAAGTGACATGAAAAAGTTTAAATATGTCAAAGTATATTTAAGAGTTACTTTTATGTGAATCTGTCCGAACAGTCGGTCCTAAATAAATATAGATATTGCACCCAAGGGCCCTTTATTAAAAGTATCTGACAGGTGTGAAAAGGAAGAATGTTGTTACGCTGGATGAAGCTTGGATCTACCTCAATGATATCAATAAACCCCGTGCCATTTACCACGTTAACTCTCAAAAAACACCTTTCAGAACTGAGTCAAGCAATGCAAAGAAAGTTTCTCAAAGGGCTTCATGATCGTTGTAGGTTTCTGATACAATGGGAAGCTTCCTATAAAGAAGGTGGACCCGAATGTCAAGATAAATTCGCAAATTTACCAAAGACGTGTCTTAGACCCATTATTCGACAATGAGATCCCATTTTTGTATTCAAGTGACTCAAGATCCGTGTGACTGCACCAGGATAAAGCCACGAGTCTACCTTACGCTCAACATGTCAATAACTTGAAAAGAGGGATTGAAACCGGCATTTGGTACATCCCTTTTAAGCATATCCTTGACAAATCCCCACACTTGGTCACCATAGAATTTTGTGTTTTTGGCTTGCTGAAAACTGCTCTTAGATATAGAAAACCGAAGAAGTTAGCCGGATTCTGGAAAGTCTTTAAGGGCTGTTAAAATGGTCTTGATCAAAATACTCTAAGATCAAGTCTTATTTCGTGAAAACATCGATGCGGTCTGTTGCAAAACGTCAAGGCTTACACATAGAAAACAATAAGTTCTTAAAATTAAAGATACTTCGGCCAGTAAATATTTTTATAAAGAACTATAAATGCTGGCCAGGCAGCCTCTATCTTTACGAAAAACGATAAGTTGTACAAACATTTGAAAATTACTTTTAATAGATTAATAAAATAGTTCTTTTAAAAATGGGACACCCTCTGTACTTTGCACTCACTCTATGGGGCGCTATGTATATACTGTATATTTACCTTGTACTAACTGTAAGGGAGCATTTATGTATATACTATATATTTACTTTGCATTCACTTAATGGGTGCATTTTGTATACTGTACTTAGTCCAATAAATGACGTTTTGCCATCAGCGACATTAAGTTGCAAGATGGAGCTGTATGTATTATAGGGACCTGGATCTCCTTATTCTCTAATGGTAAATTTCAGTAGTGTAAGAATAAACAGATTTTATTTCACCGAGAGAAACAATTTTTTTGTGATTTAATGTTTTATATAATATGTATCCAGTATATGCCTTTTTAATTAAACTATAAAGTATATTTGGAATATATTGTGACGCAAAAAATGAGAGAATTCAAAGTAATAATTTCAAGGCAATTCATTTGGATTAAAATACTCATTTTTATTTACATAAATAATAAAGAGACATTTTCTGAGTAAAAAAAAATAAATAAATATTTTGTTTCAAAGCTCCTTCCCTGTGGGATCTGTGGCCCACAGCTAGAAAATTCCGTTGATATTGAGATGGATCTGGCGTAGTTCGGTCAAGGTTTCCTTCAGCGTCTTGAAAGTAGTTTCTAGTAGTTCAAAACATTTTTATTGCGGAGTCAAGGGAGGCTTTGTCGTCTTAGCGTCTATAAGGAGATCGTCTTCTTGGAGAGGAGTTTTGGCGTTGACACGTAATCTTGGAGTCAGTCTTGGTAACTGCAGGTTAGAGCAACCATGGCTTCAAGTTCTGCTGGGATATATCTCCAGTTTGTCTCGTCTACTCTACCTTGAATCTCCATCAAAATGTCCATCAGAAAAGTGAGGCAAGCCAAACGTAAAGATGACAAGCCAATTCATTTTCTCATCAAATAAACTCAACCTTATTTATATAAATTTAAAGAGAGGCAAGGAGAGAAATGTGCTGAGTAGAAAAACATTAGAATTAACATTCTGTAGATATAATAATAAATATATTCTATTACAATATTATATAATACAATATACAAAATCTAAGTCTTTTAGGGAAACTTTGACAAACACGAGCACATAAATCCGCATCGAGATGATTAAATTCTTCTTCTAGTGCAATTTTCCTTTATCTTTTATTTTTTCTATTGTTTTTCAAATATTATTTATGTAAAAAAATATATATACAGGGTGGCCCCATAATTCGTGAACCCTTTTATTTTTTATTAAAAATTAAAAGGGAAACTAGAATAAAAAACTAAAACTATTTTATTTTAGGTAATAGAGATTAATGTTTTTTCAAATATATTTAAATTTAATAGTTATTCGAAATGTCCTCCATTTTCTTCCAAACAAGATCTAAGTCTTTTAGGGAAACTTTGACAAACACGAGCAGATAAATCCGCATCGAGATGATTAAATTCTTCTTCTAGTGGAATTTTCCTTTGCTTTAAAGTCTTGGGTTTTCGATGATAAACTTTAACTTTAAATAAATCCCAAAAAATCTGCCGGAATGAGATCAGGTAACCGCGCAGGCCAATTAATGGGTCCACCTCGCCCCGTCCATTTTGAGGGAATATTTCATATATATAGAGAAATGTTCTAACAATGTTCACAATGTTCGAGTAAAGGGCGGGTGCACCATCCTGCATGAGGTAAAGGTTTTTTTACAACCAAATTTTGCTCCATAATTCCTCCAACCTTTTAAAATAGTTCTCACCATTTACTTTTCCATCGAAAATGTAAGGTACAATTATTCCTTCCGAACAAATTCCAACCCAAACAGTTAAGCCAGAGGAATTAACTTCCTTCTCAATTTCTATCGTTGGATTTTCTGAAGCCCAATTAACACAATTATGTCGATTAACATGGCCAATCAATTTTAAAAAATAGCATTATCAGTCCTCATTATTCGATTAGGCAAATTTTCATCATTTCAAGCATTTTTTTCACAAAATTCCATCCTTCTATCCCAATCATCTTCATGAAATGCATGAATTAATTTAGGAATATAGGGCTTATAATCAAGGCTTTTTAGCATTATTTGGATGAATGTTATAGCTCTTTTTAGCTCTTGAGACAACTTCCTTGTTGATTTTTGAGGACTAGCTTATAAAGATATTTAACTAGGTTATATTAGTTTCACAGGTAGCAGAGTTCCTGATCTAGGGAGATCTGCTACACTACCGGTAGTTTCAAATTTTAAAATTATTCTTGTTACGGTTGATTTAGAAGGTGCAGAAGACTTAGAATGTTTTGACCATTGACGTCGTAGAGTTGTGAAACTACCATGTTGATAATAGAGTTTGATAATTTTAATTCTTTCTTTAATATCGAGGGAAGACATTTTCTGAATTAAACTTGGATGAAACCTGAACACACACATGTTAATTAGACAAATATTATAAATAATTTATTATAGTTAATTTTTTTAAATGATATCGGTCTTACGGGCTACCCTGTATATATATATATATATATATATATAAAAACGAAAGAAAAAAAAAAAGATAAAAAGATCAGGTGTTGAATTTAAAATCAAAAAAGGCATATACTGTCCGCTCATATGAGCATTTTTGATGGTAGAGCGCCATCTAAATGGTTGGTTTTTCTTGATTTATCAATATATATATATATATAGCTATTTTTTTCCAAAATCTATTTTAAAAAACGCATATCTCTCCATATTTTCACATTTGCGACATGATCACTTTCATAGACTGACTTGTGCAGGATCACTTGGACGTTGAAGCATCTTCAGCCGTTCCTCCCGCTCAGCTGACGGTGAGTTCCTCAACAGAGGTTACCTGCCCAATGACAGTCCTGGTAGCTTAGCGATAACAGCTTGGCTTACTCCTCTACTTATTTATTCAATCCTTTTATAAAATCACAATAATTCAACATATTTAATTATTCAGAATATTAATCGATTGTGAGCAATTTTCCCATTCCTCGCATGTGTGAAACATTTTAGTCGTAAAGATATACCTCAATTTTCCAACCTGCATGACTTATTGTGGCTGTGTAGAGACAAGACCTAATTTGCCTCCCTGAATGATATAGTGTGGTTGTATAGATACACCTTAGATATAAATTCTCTCTATAGATTTTATATATCTTCTAAATTATATTTCTTTTTATTACACTTTTGGTATAAAATTCTAAAATCTATTTTGAAATATTTGTCTCAATATTGTTGCACCAAGTTGAAGCTTTGCAGGGTCATCGACCTTGGTTTCTTCCTTCTTGGTGTTATACACGTTTCCCGAGCGGGTTTCCATATTAAAAGTAAATAAATAAAATTAAATGAAAATAAATTACCTTTTAAAGTTATTGTGTTTATTTATTCTTGTCTTCCTCGTAGGTTGCGATCCGCAGTCTTCGTCTAGGTCTTCCCTCCCTCCAATAAGCAATAAAGATATATGTACAATAAAATATTACAAAAGGAATGATGATAATCTAAATAATCTGTTTTAAATAAATATGATAAAATATTTTATATAAAATAAATAAATATATAATTTAAATTTTAAATATATTAAAAACAATATTATAAATAATATAAGAAATACGCCATTAATCATGATGCAACTATATATATATTGAGGCGCTCTGCCATCTAGAAATGTGAACGTGGTCAGGATATGCCACTTTTATTTTTAATATATATAATTATTATAACATATTATTTTTCATTTAAATCATAATCATTTTAGCGATTTTTTTATTTATTCCTTATTATTCTATTTATTTTATAAACTTTTTATTGTTATAACAATTGTATATTATATATATATTATGTACAACGGAATAAGATCGTTTCTTACTTTGGTCTTATACGACGTCTGTTAGAAAAGTATTCGACCTTCGGACAGGAAAAAAACAGCCATACCTGGAGCGCTGGAAACCTAATCACCCTCAAAGTAGTCTCCTTGGGACTTCGTACACTTCTCCCAGCGCCATTGTTGGAAGCATTTGGAGAAAGCTTCTTTCGGAATGGTGTTTAGCTCAGCTGTCGTTGCAGTCATAATGTCCTTTCTTATCTGAAATCGCTTTCCTTTCAATGGCCTCTTGAGTTTGGGGTACAGCCAGAAGTCTCAGGGAGCCATATCAGAAGATTAAAAAGCCTGACGAACCACAGGGGTTCGGTTTTTCGGCAAAAAAAGTCTGCATCAAGAATGAGGAATGGGCTGGAGCATTGTCGCGATTGAGGCACAATTACCTGTTGATCACAACTCCGGTCTCTTGTGTCGCACAGCATCACTGTAGTACTCTTAAGTAATTGTTTGACCCTGTGGTGTGTACTCGGGGTGTATCACACCTCGGGAGTCAAATAAAACAGTCAGTATCACTTTGACGTTGCTGCGCACTTAGCGGGCCTTCTTTGGTCTTGGTGACGTGGACACTTTGACGACTGGGATTTGGTTTCCGGGTCGTATCCGTACACCCAGGACTCGTCACAAAGGATTATGGTGTTCATTTCTGGCAAAAGATAATGCAGTAGCGCTGCTCCAGTCGTTCCGTCATTTTCCTTACAATGAAAATACGACGAGAGCACTAAGCACTACCTTATCAAATACTGCTTGTCATCAACTGACGCTATTGACAGGTGGGAAGAAATTCACGCATGCGTATGAAAGTTTAAAGCCGCCTCATACAAGCGCGCTTCATTGAAATCCACCAGGTTATCACGAAACAAAGTCGGATACTTTTTTAACAGCTCTCGTATAGCGAGGGCGGCTTACCTGCCCACGTGATTTATATATATTGTTTAAATCACAGAAAAAAATAAATAGAGGCGAATTGCTCTTTGAAATATTGGTAAAATAAATTTTCATTTAGATCCAATATATGCTAATTATATATACAGTGGTACCTCGACATACGAGCGCCCCAACATACGAGTTTTTCGAGATACCTGCCGACGAGCAAGTGATTTTTTGCTTTTAGTTACGAGCGAAATTCGAGATACGAGTTCGGTTCGGTAGTGTTGAAGATATTAATCTGTGATTTTAAATGTTTCTTTTTGACCAGTACTTTTGTTTTGTTTTTGCTTTTTCTAAAATGTTTCTTTCTTCTTCTTCATTATTATTTGTTCTATATGAAAAGCTTTGTTTTTTGAGACTTGAATAAACAAATTCAAGTTTATTATATTTTTGTGTGCTTTTAAAGTTAAAACACAACAGGTAGTAACAACGCAGTCGCGCCATCACGATCAGTTAGCAGCGTGCTTCCGCTGTGATAAGTTGTGTTTTGTGTTCGCGTTTTGTGTTGCGTTTACATTTACAGTTTTAGTTCATTTATTTTTATAACCATGGATCGGAAGAAAGTTTGTAAAAAGTCAAGTGCTAAGAAAAAGATGATGAGTATTGAATTAAAACGTGAAATTATAGAAAAACATGAGCAAGGTGTTCGAATCGAGAGGAGATACAAGAGTTACAGTCACAGCAGCATACTGAGGTTATGCAAGTAATTGGTTTTGAGGAGTCAGAGGAGGAGGTTATTTCTACAAGTGAGATAAAAGAGATCTTAGGAATGTGGGAGAGAGTTTCACAGTTCGTGGAAAAAAAAAACACCCAGAAAAAGTTGCAACAGGTCGTGCATCTGACCTTTTTAATGACACTTGCCTAACTCATTTCCGGAACATTCTGAGAGGGAGGAAGAAACAAACCTCCTTGGACATGTTTTTTTCTAAACGGCCTACAGGTGAAAGCGACAAAAATGTAGCGAAAAAGGCAAAGGCCAGTGAGGATATCTAATTTATTTCTTTACATTCTCTTTTTTGTTTTTGTGCAATAAATATTTGATATTTATAAATACGTTTTTATTATTTAAAACCACGTAACAAAAATAACTGGGGGGACATTTTGGAGGTTGGAACGGATTAATGGTAGTTCAATTGTTTTGTATGGGGAAATTTGCTTCGAGATACGAGTAATTCAAGATACGAGCAAGGTTGCGGAACGAATTAAACTCGTATGTCGAGGTACCACTGTATAGAGTGAGACAACTACCAATTAGTCTTCTTAAATATAATACTGTGGTTGTAGAGATAAGTTCAATTAGTCCCACTAAATGTCTATATAGTGGTTGTAGAGACAAGTCCCAAACAGTCTACCTAATGACAATACTGTGGTTGTAGAGACAAGTCCCAATCAGTCTACCTAATAACAATACTGTGGTTGTAGAAACAAGTCCCAATCAGTCTACCTAATAACAATACTGTGGTTGTAGAGATAAGATCAATTAGTCCCACTAAATGTCTATATGGTGGTTGTAGAGACAAGTCCCAAACAGTCTACCTAATGACATTACTGTGGTTGTAGAGACAAGTCCCAATCAGTCTACCTAATGACAATACTGTGGTTGTAGAGACAAGTCCCAATCAGTCTACCTAATGACAATACTGTGGTTGTAGAGACAAGTTCCAATCAGTCTACCTAATGACAATACTGTGGTTGTATATATAAGTTCAATTTGTCTACTAAATGTCTATATACTGTGGTTGTAGACCCAAGCCACACTTTGTACCCCTGAATCATTCAGCCTGGAATCTTCATCAGTCGAGGAACAACAGGGGTCTCAACAGGTATCTGCCGTCTGACTAGAAAGTCAAAATGGCCTCTAGCCTCTTTTCCAAGAATCTTGTTTATACAAACCGATATATAATAATTTCAAAAATTGCATAGTCTTTTAGTTAGATAACTATCTTTTTTGAATATTTGTTTTCGATTCTTGATATTGATGTGGTAAATTTAAAATATATCGCCCAAGAACGCGTATATAGCTTTAGATATATTTGTAAAGATTTTCCAAATATCTTATTTTTCATTTTTCCTGACAAGGACAAATGAATTTTAAAGAAACGTTGACAAAACTCTGGCTAAGGTGTCTTTTATTGTAAAGAAAGAAAACTGGTTATGTATTTCTGTTTGAACTTTCATAGTACTCTCTCTTTGTCATTTTTTTGGAAAAGTTGGATTAAATAAATCTCTCTTTTCTTTTGATAAATATATATGTTATATAAAAATATGTTTTTCAAATATATTTCAAAGATTCTAATATTCTGTTAAATCGACCGCCAGAGGTCACACTTCCCCTATAATAATTCATTGTTGTTATTTCCCGATGGCTGGCTCAAAACTTTTGTACATTATGTAAATAATCTTTTGTTTTCCTTATTCTACTCGCCTTAAGCCAGGCATTACTTTTATCAAATTGATTTTTATATATTCCATTGGTTCAATTAAAGAAATATCTGATCAAGACTTTATATTATTATTCTTTCAAGAATTTTAGCAACGACTGCATTACCATAATCCTCAACATGATCTAATTTCAAGCAGAAAATCTCTTTTTTTAAATATATAATATATATATATAGGTGGGCATAATAAAACTGCATTATTTCTAATGTTGTTGGGTGATAGGGTGTGACGTCATACATTATCTAGAGCTTGTCATATTTCTGAATTTGTGATTTTTTCCCTAGAACTGAACTCCTCTTTATCTGGGCCCGGTAATCCCTTGAATAGGTCGCCTCAGTGTGAGAATAAAGAGAATGGATGCCAACATTTCGTCTGAATTTATTCACGATATTATTGTGTACTGAGTCGACCATTCTGCTTGGCATCTATTGGTTGGACTAGCTGTGTTATGGATACCTCTCTCTCCGTGAGAGATTTATTTGAAATATTATTTTCACCCATGTGCTTAATGTGATTTGTGATTTAAAATGATATGCTAAGCCTTTCACCCTCTCTCTTGATATGGTCCAAATGTAATAAATACCTGTGATAAATAGAAATACGAATCATATATGCTTTACTTATCCTTAGCGAAGTTTAGGAAATTCAAATCAACAACATTGTTTTTAATCAACAAACAAAAAATATGATCGTGTGACTAATTTGTATGGTGGCTTGCGCCATCTGTAAGAAAACATATCATCAAGGATTTAGAATAATTTTAATTTGGAATATAAATTTTATAATTTTTAGAGAATAATTTTTAACACTTTGCCAAATTGCCAAAGAGACACATTAAATATGTTATAACACCTTGATAAAGGTTGGCGCTCAGCCAACTGAAATATTGGTAAAATAAATGATTTTTTGATACAATATATGCCTTTTTAATGAAAAAAAAAAACTTTGCTAAATGTTTTATTTTTTGTTCGCTCCTGATGAGGACAAAAGATTTTTGTCGAAACGTCGATATAATAAAAAGATTTACTGGCCGAAGTATCTTTAATTTGAAGAACTATGAATGCCGGCCAGGCAGCCTCTATCTTTACGATAAATATTTTATTGGAATATGGGCGAACAATTTTCCGGCCATTTAAAACAATTAAATTAAATCCACGTTTAATTGTTATTCCGATAGATAGCGCGAGCCATCTCACACGTAAATTTCACATTTTCGGAGTTAGTTTTTCCTAATTTTTGCCATTATAATATACAATACATTCTTTCCTTTATACCTTTCTCACCAATTTGTTTTGATGAATCATTTTAAAAATAATAATAATTAAAACACTAGCTATTTGCATATATATAAGCTAATTTTAAAAATTAACAATTTTATTTGTTTTTAGACTGGACAAACTTTCGAGAAAAAAATCTTTTCTACTGGCTAATTGAAGAAGAACAATTTTTATCGAAAGATATTGCTTTGTCACAATAAACTTATTGTTAATTTATTTCTGTATTTATATATTTTAAACAATTTTATTCAATATAATGAATATAAAACTAGCTATTTGCCTTTATTTTATTTCAACACACAAAACGCGATATCCCGGCTAGGGATAATTGCGTCGATTTACATTTCTTAAACAGAAACAGTTATAAACATATTATACAAAAAAAGTAATCGAAATAAAAAGAGAAACAATAATATATATTAGGAACCTGAACATTTCAGGTTTGAAAGAAAATCATAAATATATTTACAAAAATAGTTAAACCTATGATAATTCTCTCTGCTATTTACAAATTGATATAGATATACAACATTGTTTATTGTCTGTTGTCTAGAGGTGAAGAAGAGTGGGCATTCCAGCAGTATCAATCCTTATTTCTACAAGACTCCTTCCACATTCCTAGATTACTATTAGACGCTAAAACACATTAGCCTACGGTCGCAAATGCGACGCGACATTTCAAGAATGAGTAAACCTAAAAATGCGTCGATGTAATAAAATTGAACGCTACGCTACTGAAATTAACTACGATTATAAAACAAATAGATCAAGCGTCATATCCCTATAACACTAAGTTATAAAAAACCTAATACCAATATATGTGATTCCTAACTAGATATCTAAAATAAATTCGTTTTCTCAAAATATATTCAAATACATTTTTTTAAAAGAGATTTTTAAATAAAGTTGAATTTCTTGAAGTTGAACCTACGATTTTATATTTAATATGGAGTTTCGTTGTTCAATGTAACCTCCGAGTTAAAGAAAAACTACACGCTGATTGGCTAATCAACTCAAAGCTGAATGCCTGATTTAGCTCACATGACAATGGACAACCAATCAGCGCGAAGTAAACGGACATCTATGATTACATTAATGCAACATTAAAGCGTATATTAGAGCAAATAGGGAATTAGCGCGCAACCTATATTTCATAATTTAAACTATTTTAGCGCTAAGAATTGGAAGATGTTTTAGTTGTTGAAACTACAAAATAAATAAATAAAAAATATTGCTAAAATACACTCATGGACAAAACTTATGGAAGTTGTATATTTTACAATGTATATATCGGGATTCAGACAATAACTCAGCAAGATATTACAGTGACCTTTATTGAAGACACATGAGATAACCATGTGTGAACAAAATTGCCTCTGTCTCAAAAAAAAAAAAAAAAACAGACGACCGGCGACATCAACGACTTTCAACTTCCTTGAAGTTTGTCCATGAGTGTAAATATTCATTTACAAAATATGAATAACTTAAATTTTTAATATTTTATTGTCAAAAACACACTTTCCATAAATTTTGTAAATTTGAAAATTCTCAAACCGTGTATATTAATAATGATGGCTGATATTATTTTTTATTTACCATCAATTTAAAGGTAACAAGACCACGTAAAAAAAGTAAATTATACATGACATTTCGGCAATAACGTTGTGACTGAAATGATCCTTAGAATTTACACTCATGGACAAAACATAAGGAAGTGGAAAGTCTTTGATGTCGCCAGTTGTCTGTTTTTTTTTAAGGAGACAGAAGCAATTTTGTTCACACTTGGTTATCTTGTGTGTCTTCAATAAAGGTCACTGTGTATCAAATATCTTTAAGAGATATTGTCTGAATTCCGATATACATGCAAAAAGGTACAACTTCCTTAATTTGTCTATGAATGTAGTTATTTAGATTTAGTCTAGCTACCTTTGGCTCTCACCTCTAATCCAAGCTGGACCTTAGTATCAATCTACAATTGTCTTTGGTTCCAATTTATCTCAATGTTTCAGCGAGCCTTCTTCATCTTCTCCAGCGATAGCGAAGACGAGGTGAGTGAAACCATTTATCTCTTCAAGCTTTTATTGTGATGAGAAATATTTATCATTTTAAAAATATATTTCAATATCAGGAATCATGATATTCATAGAAGGAGTATGCGCTGGTTTTAGATCATATTCGACTTTTTTTCCAGGCAACAAGTCGACCTCAATTATATGTTTTGATGGTGGTTGTGTCTTGTCCATGGAACAGATCAGATGGGTCCGTGCACCCTGATCACAATACCGGCCAACCGAGGTGCCTTGTCCGTATGGATGCCCTCTTCTGGATTGATGTCTGCCATATAGAGGGCTGCAAGGATGGCCGAGCAACTGTCAATTTCTGATTTTTTTTTTTGCTCCATGGAATGGGAGGGTGCCATTGCTCCGTTAGTCAGCCACATTTCAGAGTTCCCTGTAGGCCTTCACGGTTTCCGTAGCGGCTCGGGGCTCACCACACCGTACTTCGCCCTACAGGGCAGACCCTTACTTGTGCTGCTTCTCCCGTCCGCCACGTAGAGGAGTGTTGGATTTCTGGGCAGGATATGTTTTGATAACGTATATAAAAATAACTACGAAGAAATGATGAAAACCAATAAACCTTCTAAAAAAATACAAACATATTTTAACTCTATTATTATTTTAAAAAATATACAATTACAATTATTTCTACTGCCCTTATCCTGCGATGATTAAAATTTGAAAGAAGAAGGGCATGGCTCATTAATGGAGAACCCTCCCAGTGGTTTCGCCACTTTTTATAATAGTTACTACATACATTAGAGAGAAAATATATTTAAATAAAACCTTTTTTATATAATAGAGCATTTTTATATGCGCACAAAACAGTTCTTAACTTTAGGACAGAAGCTTTTATATGAATATCGAACATATATGGCTATGAGTCGTACGAACTTATAAAAACAATGAGTTCAGACTAGATTTTCCAATATAAAAACCTTCACAAATACATTAAAACTTTATATAAATGACTTCTATATGGAAACTTTTAAATAAACCCACATATACCTTAAGTTCTCTAGGTTCATTTAATTATATATATATGCCGATCCCAAGCCCGGATGAAAAAGGGGGACGGGGAACAGTAACAAGCTCACTAAAAAACCTGGGCTCAGCTGGCCCGGCTGATAGTACCCTGTAAGGGCTCCTGATCCAGGGATACAGAATGAGCAGCGTTTGTACTCCATGTTAGGAGCGGCTACACATGGCGTCTGTTCCTCATGTCAGAGGCGGCCATTCTTTTGGAGCTAAGTCGGCCTGCCACTGAGTAGTGCTCCCAGTCTTAATGACAAAGGCAGATGAATTCTACTTCATCCAGTCATGATGGTTGTCAAACACTATTAAAAGTCTCAAGCTCTACAAGCTTGATACCCTAATATGATTGAGTGAAGATAAGAAAGAATAAGAAGATTTAATTATATTTTACTTTATTAAGGGGCAGCATCTCTGTGAAATATTTGACGTTGATTTTACTCCATTTGTTATCTTCACTTTAATTCTTAGATGGCTGAAAACAAATGCAAACTTCTACTCTTGATATAAATGTAAGCAAGTGAGAAGAATTTTGCCACAAATTCCTGTAACCCTGATGTGGTTTTCCAGGATGATGAAGTCTTCATAAATACCCCAAATACCGTAAGAAAACACAACCATCTTCTAATTCCTTTGTTTTAATGTTTTATTTTAGCAGGATGAACCAGTAGGATCTAGTCTCCAGCCAAATCTTGTCCAAATTCCCTGGAAAAATTGGGATCTGCATTTTTATTCACAACATGTAGCCTCCCAGATTTTTCCATCCGACGAAGCTTTGGTTGAATACATGAAGACAGACAAAATCCAGATAAACCGTCGGAGAATGGTTGGCATTGGAATCCAGGCAAGACTGGGCGCTCTTTATGCCGCAAAAAATGGAGCAAAAGTGACGATGATTCTACGGGATCATAAGAGCTTGATGATTCAAGACATCGTGGCCAGCCAGAACTCCTTTCTAGGCTCCCTAGTGATTTCGGACTCGTATCCTCGCCGCCCAGCCACCATTGATGTTGTTTTCCTTTCAAGACCCAGATTTGCCGAACCGGAGGTGAGTACACAAATTTTTATTTGAGAAATTTTAAGCTATATTTAGAGAGAGAGCGCGCGAATTTATATTTTATATATACCAAAAAAACTTCCTTCTGTGCCATTTCTCTGCGATGAAAAAAGATGGGATGGCCTGGCCCATCAATGGTGAACTCTCACAGCGATTCACCCAGCTTAATCTTCCACACCGCTCAAATATTGCATTTATTTATTATACATCTAATATTGTCAAATATTTTATTTATATTTTTATTATTTCTCGGTATTTTAGCTGGTTTCTATATTAATCTTTTTGGATTTTTGAAATTATCTTTCTCATCAATCAGGACATCCGTTAAAATTTTTAATGATATTGTAGCGTAGTTTATTATGTATTTATGTGTTAAATTATTTTAAGTTTCAGATTCTATTAGGTTTATTTGCATAGAGATTGGATTGCTATATAAATTCGTACATCTAATTTTAGAATAGTTCGTTGGTATCAAAGAATAAAGTTTATTTCTACTTTCCCCTCTTCACGCAACTATTTTCCTAACGCGACAATATTAATAATACATTTCTTAACTAGGCTCCTAAATTTTGCGCAAGTCCAACTTAATCAGCAAGAGAAGCTAACTAGAACGTGCCTTTGACCCTATGATTGCAAAATTGTGCTGCTTTTATACCTGCAGACTCGGGGGTGTATAAGCAATCCCATAATCACAGCCTTCATCATGTCGTGCATACACCATGAGCACCTGGAATGTTAAAGTATTATATTCAAGAGAGATCATTAATGATTAACCTTAGATGGAACAGATGTTTTCAAAATTAATATTTCTGAGTTTTTCAGAAATAGATATTAGGCTCCCATAAGGTTCACTAAAAATGTATTTTAGATACTGCAGTGCTCGATTACCTAGATAATTTTTCTGACGCAATTTTGGCTGGCTTGTTTAATTGGTTTAGCGAGTTAGACAAAAGTTTTGTAAAGCAATACTCAACCATATGGTAAAGTGAAAGAAAATCAAAACAAATATTTAATCCAATCAAAAGCCAAATGTCATTATTAAGTACAATTTGTTGTAATTAGTAATAGGTTGAAAATAAGCTAATTTTTTATAATTTGGTTGAGATATATTCAAAATTTTGCTGCCTTAGATGCGATGAACTAATGCTCTAGTTTACAGTATTTAGTACAAATATAAATAGTAATTTCTACAATGTTTATACATTAATAGTTATAGATATATTTTATTCGAATGTATAACTTTGTATGTGATCCTTAATATTTTAAACTTGATTTAGAAATGTCTTGTGCATTGTAGACCATGGAGCTTTTGAGAGCCATGTTCAGAAGGAACCGACCAGGCCGTTTCGTCATCTCATTGGAATTCACCGACTCGTCCTACATGAGTTTTTTTCTCGATCTGGTAGGTTGTCTGTGCCTGGTCTACTCCGGCTCACTCGGCTGTTCCAGGCTGCCATCTACGACTTGACCTTCACCCGCTTCTACCTCGATCAGTACCACATCATCATCGATATGCACTGAAGACTTCCTTGCTGGGACTGGAACTGTTTGCTTTGACCGGGATACGTTATTGTGGATTGTACCTTCTATCTCATCTTCTACCTCGATCAGTACCACATCATCATGGAAATGGCCCGAAGACTTCCTTGCTGGGACTGGAACTGTTTGCTTTGACCGGGATACGTTATTGTGGATTCTACATTCTATCTCATCTTCTACATTAATAATCGTCACATCATCACGGACATTGTCTGATAGAGATTAAATATTGTAAATCCTTCATTGTCGTCTCTGTGAGTGTTTAGAAGGGTATGTCATATATTATCTTCTCATTATACACACATATATATATTAGTTTGTATATTATTTTAACCGTTCAAACTTCAATTTTATAGAGAAAATTATGATTTCTTAAATACCAGTTTTTTATAATAGAGATGATAACAAATAAAACCAAAGGCTATAAAGTAATGCAATTTTCTTGTAAGTTGTTAATACAATGGGGGTTAAATGGATTATAGCATCTTGGAGCTAGGAACGAACATTAATTCAAGAAGCTGCAGCATTCTAGAAATGGAGTTATGTTTGATAGCACCAAGATAAACTGGGCGCATTTAACAGACTTTTTAAATCAAAATAAAATCTAAAATTCCGCTAAAATATACTAAAAGATTAACTAACAAATCCTTATAATACAACGTTTTAAAAACAGCTTAATATCAGTATAATTTATATAAGATACAGCCTTTAACTATAATGAGTTTAAAAAATTGTAGAAAAAAATATAAATAACTTTTTTAGGATGAGCAATAATGAGCTTTCATTCTTCTATGGAATCCAAAGGTTCTTATTCGGTCCGTGTGCAACTTAAGAAAACTGCCGCCTCAAAATTAAATGTTCGATCCTCGTATGACCAACATGATGAAAGACTCATAATCATCATTTATGATGTTATTAAATGTGGCAAAAATCGCATTACTTTTTTAACATTTTATATATAGAGATTTTTTATTTTCCCTAAAAGAAGCGCCTCTGCATTTATATATATGTTTGTTTAATTAAAAAGGCATATATTGGATCAAAATATAGTTTATTTTACCAATATTTCAGTTGAATGAACGCCAACCTTTGTATATGTATACAATGTTTGTATTTTATTTGTTTATTTTTCTTCATTTGCAGAGACTCCGTGGTAAATCCATGTATAAGAAATTTCTTTTCTAATTAACCCAGAAGTCTTAATTAATTTTTCCTGTATATAAATTTCATATTACCATTAAATATGATTATCTTTAAAAATAATAATAACATTGCTTATTACTAGTACTATTACTATTATCCCTGTATGTACCCTACATTTCTGTTTGGAGAATCAGGTCTTAATAAAGCTTTTTGTTGTTGTATATGTTTTTATGGTAATTTTGCGTGCTGAAGATTTTCATATACAAAAGGTGCACCTCTCTTCAGCATTGAGGTAAAGTATTATCGAAAGGAAAGGTGACTTTCCGCAAAAAGACATTTTCATCGGCAAATTAAAATATATTCTTGCTTAAGATCGACCCTAGCATTTCACCACTTAAAACATCTTTTTGGAAAATTCAAACGATTTCATAGGTTGCTATGAAATCGAAGCCGTCCCTATACTAATGAGGGCCAGAGCCCGAAACCATGGTATACAGATTGGCTTTTTGTCTGAATTTGTCAAAACTGGTGTTGTGACACATTCTTTCATCTTTGTGTTTACTACAAGTATTATTAAAAATGCTTTGTTTCATTGCATTTTTAAACTGGCAGGTGCCCTTTTTCTCACATATATGCATATATAGTATTATTGAATATTAATCTATGCTGTGTTGTGTGTGTGTATATATATAGAATATGTGTTAAATATATTCAAGAAAGATTTAGTGTTACACCAAAGTTCCTCCCAATATGCATATACAATTTCTAAATAATTGTTCACAAACACCTTACACATTATAAACCTTTATTTTTTTTATTTTTCTCTTATGAGAGCGACTCTTTTAATACACCCATACCTCGCTTTGCGTCGTGGTTACGTTCCAAAAAAAAAAAAACACGACGCAAAGTGAAAATAAATTGGCGCAATCAAAAACAAAGGTGTTGCCATATTTTAGGAAAAAAAATTAAAGACTCGAATTCAAAACAACGCAACTTCGAAAATCTAACGACGCACTGTGAAAATCAGTAAAAATTAAGCAGCGACGCAACTTCGAAAAAACGCAAAACGAAACGACGCAAAGCGAGGTATTGGTGTATATAATATTTTTATATTTTTTATATAATATTTTTGTATTGTGAAGGATTTTTAAATATAATATTTTGTATTGGTCAAGAGTAATTTTTTATATAATACTTTTGTATTGGTAAGAAAGAGTATTTTTTAACATAATATTTTTCTATATATTATTTTTGTCAATATTACAATTTTTTTATACATTTATAATTAAAATTTCAGAACATTCCTTTTTTTATTACACATTTGATATCAACAACCTTATGAAGCTATATATAGATTTGGTATTATATTTTCTAATGTTTATTCTATATCCATCTATATATACGTATAATAAACCTAACGCTGTGTGGACATTGGTTTAATTACAAAACTCTGAACACACACATTTTGGAATTCTTGTTTCTTGGTGATTTTATAGTCGAGAACTAGTCATGCGTTAGTTGATATTTCTACAGTTCTGCTTCTGCTCAAAATGCTCCAACTTCACTCCAACTCCAGCATATATCCTGGACTGTATTGGAGCTAAGAAGGAAGACATATACAAGAACCACAAAACTATAGTAAAAAAAATATTGCTTTCAACCTTCATGACTGGTGTAATCTTACCCATGTGATAATAATAATAATAATAAAAGTTCTGTTTAGCAGCGTTCTTTTAACACCCAGTATAATTTAAAATTGAAGAACCTCTACCTATCAATTGGGCTTATCAGTATCTTGAAATGGCTAAACAAAAGACACTTTTTTTTTATATATTAAATAAAAAATAATGAAATAATACTTCATAAAGTGATATTTATTAACTTTTAACATACCAATAACAAGATTTTATTGGGTACCTATGTCCCACACAGGATTCGCTCAGGTACATAATTGCTTAGAAAAGATGAGTTAGGTATTTACAGGTGATCGTCCATTTACATATCCATTTACATACGGCTCTCTTCTCTCAATGTTTCTTCTCTTGCGCAGCCCTGTAAAACTTGTACTGGAACAATATATTGGATTTATTCTTTGTCGTCCTAGACAACAGATCTTATCCAGAGAAAGTATAAAATTTTAATAGATATCATAACGTTTACAAGCCTCTCAAATTAAAATTATTTTAAAACTTTATTAATTTCATAACATTATATATATGTATCAAAATTCGAAACTATTATAGACGCGTATGATTCTTTTTAAAAATAAGCAATTTCTACTGCCCTTACTGCAATGGGAAAATTAACGGGAGGGCCTGGTTCATCATTGGTGAACCCTCCCAGCGGTTTCGTCAGTTTTGGCGTATTCATTGCAGTAAGGACAGTAGAAATTGTTTATTTTTAAAATAATCATACACGTCTATAATAGCTTAGAATTTTGATAACAGATGGCGCGCTAATGCATCATAATATATATGTATATAGAAAATAATGAAGAGTAAGTAGGAGAAACAAAATGAGTAGTAGAAATTTTATATTTTCATTTAAGAATGGAATTCTATATAAATGTGAAAATAAATATTCGAAATACTAACCACGTGAGCGTTTCAGCCTCTTGACCCAAAACAGCCTGGTGCAAGCTGTACTTTTCAACGACCAAAAAATCTTGACTCTTTGAGTCTTATAATTCTGTAATAATGAAAAAATCGACAATTAGTTAATATTTATCCAGAGAGATGGCGCAAGCCATCAGCACATTTTAGTTGCCCAATCAGGAGGTACCTTTCCCTTAATTTACCAACCTGATCCTAGTAAAATGTCATCCGTGTTCCATTTTTCACTACATTTTGATTATTTTTGAAGTAAGGATATATAACATATGTTCAGTGATAAATATCAATATAATTCCTCTGTGTGTGTGTGTGTGTGTGTGTGTGTGTGTGAGAGAGAGGTGACAAACGTATTTTCCTATTCAATATACAGTTACGAGCGTCATGCGTTCTTCATCTCTTAATTCTTCAGTTTTCATCTCTGTCACCGTTTGCTTTTTTTTTTTTGGAATGGCGCTCTCCTATTGGTTGGCTACGATCACGCCACCTTTGCCCCCCCCCCATCATGCCCACCCCACTCGCTTTTTCGTTTTTGTAACTATTGTGTTGGAGCGGGTCGCTCCTTAAATAAATGCATATATTAGTTAATAACTAAATGGAATCCTCTCTTTCCTTCTCCCAGTAAGAGACGCCTACGGAAGCCAACAGTACATAGACAGATAAAGCACATAGGCTATAGTTATTAACTATTATATGCATTTATTTAAGGCGCCAATTTATAATTGTAACAAATAGTATTTGAATAAAAACATTCAATCGGGTAAAACACGGGCGTTGCCCGGGTCATTCGGCTAGTATCTCATATTTCTTACCAACGGTTTTACTTTGCTCATCAAAACTTGAAACTTTAATCTTCAATGGGTAGGATTTAGATTTGCACTCTCTCAGCTTATAATTCTGGAATATTTGAAAAAATCATCGATTATTTGATAATTATTCCGACAGATGGCGCAAGCCATCAGCAACTTTTAGTTGCACGATCAGGAGATACCCTTATCTTAATAAATACATCTTTGTTGAAGCCTCCCAGCGGTTTCGCCAGTTAAATCAACCATACATCTACGAGATTGAATGCATCTAATATTGTATTAAGTAATTCAAATTGATACTAATGTATTTAAACTCTAGACTTGGTCATCTATAGTAGGGGAGTAAGTTTAGGGAATGAAAGTTGAGTTATTCAAAAGATAATATGAGAAAAAATAAAAATTTCAGTATGAATTAAAGGAGAATGAATAAAAATGCAAATAACAAGTTATAAAAGTGTGAAACTCTAACACTATAATCACCACGTCATGATACTAGGTGTATTTATTTGGTCAGGAACTTAACACTTGTACCGAAGCTTACGCTAACAATGGTTAGACTATGATTCATATCATGCCAAGCTCAAACGTGGGTTGGAGCGTGGAGATTAAAGTTTACCGCAATGAGGCATATAAATAGAACATTCTTTGAAATAGCCTTTAATAAGGGGTTATGATATTAATTCTAACCTAAAAAAAAAACTGGATTTCTATTCTAAATTTACAATGGAACATAGTTAAATGAGAAAAGTGTTTATTGAACATAAATGAAAAATAAGAATACCTGAAAATAAGAGATTCTTATCCAAATAATTATGAAAAAAGGCATCTTCTTATCGTGCAACTGAAAGTTGCTGATGGCTTGCGCCATCTATCGGAATAAATATCAACTATTCTCGTTTATTTTTAATTATTCCAGAATTGGCCAAATACCCATTCTTGATTAATCAAGAAAAGCTAACCACGGACGCGTTTCGGGCTGTTGGCCCTCATCAGCGTGGTGCAAGCTGTACCTCAACGACCAAAAAACTGGTCTTTCAGGCATCCTGAAAAATCATCAAACGGCTAGTTAAGGCCAGAATTGCGTGAGACCGGGACACAATGTGAAAAAAAAAATAGTACAAATGTGATATTGTACTGGGATAAGGTGCAAAGTTATTGCATTATTTTTACAAATACTTATGTTTAAATTAAATTTTAAACTATTTAACGAGCGGAAATTTTTCTTTTCTTCTTCTTTTTACAATTTTTAAAGCCATTTCCTACTGCCACTAACTGCTATGAAAAAATAGGAGGTCCTGGCTCATCAGTGGTGAGAACGTTCCCAGACTCACCCAATAATATTTCAGCGCAGGAAAAATAGTAGAAAGTTTTTTTAATCCTAAAAAAGATAACCATTGCGTTAAATAGTTCGCAATTTCATATAAAGATAGCGCGATATTTTTATATATTCAATTCTATTTAATATTGCCACGGGGAAAATTAGGGAAGACAAAAACTTCAGGAAGAGACAGCAATTTATTTAAGACAAGAACAAACTATGAAGGATAAACAAAAGATAGGGAGAATGAGGGAAGTTTAGAGAGTAGTGAAATATAAGCATAAAAATGATACTCTGTTAATACTAGTATAAAATAATACTTGCAAAATAATAAATACTTCGCTACAATATTTATGTAAATCAACATCTCACCATCTGTTTGAAGTTTAGGTTAGTTATATTACTCGATCCACAAGCCGCACATGTACAAAATGAGCTTAAAGCTTGGAACCAAAGTACATCTAAACAATATACGAATTTTATAACATCTTGTATTATAGCGAATTCATCAACTCTTTGTGAATCTGCTCGAAATATATATATTGCAAACTTATGAGGATAAAATCATACCTTAAATTATTTCTTAAACATTTATTTCATTGAAAAAATAAATTTAGTAAAAGGCATTAGCACCCATTGTATATAAAGAATGATACTGTATTGTTTTATATCAATACGCAGAACGCGATATCCACGTTATTGCGTCTTGTAAATAAATTGTTAAACAGAAACAGTTATTTCTTGAAAAAAGATACTTCGGCCAGTATAAATCTTTTTATTACCTCGACGTTTCGACAAAAAGCTTTTGTCCTTGTCAGGAGCAAACAAAAATTAAAACATAGAGCAAGGCGTTAAATTTTTACGTTAATTTTTAACGCCTTGCTCTATATTTTAATTTTTGTTTGCTTCTGACGAGGACAAAAGCTTTTTGTCGAAACGTCGAGGTAATAAAAATATTTATACTGGCCGAAGTATCTTTTTTCAAGAAATATGAATGCCGGCCAGGCAGCCTCTATCTTCACGAGAAACAGTTACATAGACGATCATGCAGGAAAGCGATAGTGAGATAGATTAGGAACTTGATCAAGTCAGACAAATAGTCATAAATATATTTACAAAAGTGATTAAATCTCTGAAAATTCTCTCTGTTATTCACAAATTCATAAATGAGACTTGATTTTGCGATTTTATCAGATAAAACTCCATTTTACTGTCTTTACCGAGATGGAAAGTATTTGGGAGGGCCTGGCAGTGGTGAACCCTCTCATCTAGTTCGTCAGTTTAATTTACCAGAAAGCTCTACTATCATATTAGGCTATTCTGATTATATATATCTGGTACTTTGGAGGAATTCTTGCAGGAAAATTATGGACATAAGATACTTTGGGAACAGTACAAATAGATATAAATACGCTAATGGACAAACTTGAGGTAGTTGCACCATTTAGCATGTATATCAGGATTCAAACAATAACTCTGAAAGGTATTTGGATACCTAGTGACCTTTTTTGAAGACACGCGAGATAATAAGTGTGATAAAAATTGCCTCTGTCTCCTTAAAAAATAGGCGACCGGTAACATAAAAGGTTCTATACTTGTCCATGAGTGTACATTGCTCTTCCGCAAATAATTATCAAAAAAGTCAGTTAGGCACGAATAGAATCTAAGGCATTAGCGCGTCATCATTTTATGAACACGTCTTGCGTCAATTTCTGGATGGGTGAAACGTGTGATTAAATGGACACATAGAAGTTTGCCAAAGGACAGTCATTGTTGTGAAGGGAGAACCCGATGCGCGGGTGTAAGCAGACGCCAATGACGCCAGTGTTTATGTTGGGTGAGCCATCGTCTGCTAGAGTTTTGTTTCGTCTCGGCTTCCAGACCCGCCATTGTAGACGGACATGGTGTGCTGCTGCTCAATGGTGACATGCCTGGGCCAATCCCAAGGATTAACGTCACAAACAGATTAATTCCATCCAACAATATGACGGGATTAGTAAAACCTTATCTCGCGGCTGATCCTTTTTGTGGCTTAGTAGATCCCACACACGTGATGATAGAAGTCACCTACTCTAGAATGATTAAATGATACTTGCTTTTAAATAGGAAGGGAATACATATATAGGGCTGAGAAAATTGATATATTTCAAATATAAGAGATAAAAAAAATCCATTTTTTATTACTAAAATAAATTGAATACTTTTTCGAATATCTTTTAGTTGCACGATCAGGAGATGCCCTTATCTTAATAAATACATCTTTGTTGAAGCCTCCCAGCGGTTTCGCCAGTTAAATCAACCATACATCTACGATACTGAATGCATCTAATATTGTATTAAGTAATTCAAATTGATACTAATGTATTTAAACTCTATAGACTTGGTCATCTATAGTAGGGGAGTTAGCTTAGGGAGTGAAAGTTGGTTATTTCAAAAGATAATATGACAAAAATTAAAAGTTGCAGTGGCATTCAAATGCCATCTATCGTTAAAATTTGTAATTAAATATTTTTGGCAATGTTTCTTTCCACATGTCAAATAAAATCTTTACAGACCTTACTACAATGATAAAAGTTATTGAATGAGAGGGTTTGGTTCATCAGTAGTGAACCCTCTCAGCGGTTTCGTAAAATTAATCTCCAGACCGCTCTACTATTGTATTTGATTAGTTTTCTTATATACTCTGAATTTACCATGGAAGGCAGCTTAGCGGTGTTAGGGAGAACCTATGGACATAAGCTCATAGGTCTGTAGATAAAATGTAATTTGCTAATAATAGCTTTGATAAGATACCATTTTTACGGAAGAACATTGCTCGATGCAATTTCTTGTAATTATATGTATGACCTTCAAAAGACCTATAAGCTTATGTCCATAGATTCCCTAAACACCCCTTAAACTACCTTCCATAGTAAATGAAGAGTATATAAGAAAATCAATCCAAGACAATAGTAGAGCGGTCTAGAGATTAATTTGGCGAAACCGCTGAGAGGGTTCACCACGGATGAGCCAAGACCTTTTATTCAATAACTTTTATCTTTGCAGAAAGGTCTGTAGAGATTTTATTTGATATGTGAAAAGAGACACAAAATATAATAATTACAATATCTTTATCTACAATTGTTTACATTATTGGGACAATTTATTTAGTGAAGATATCATGGGTAAGAACGAATGGATACTCAATCTAAATGATTTGTTTCTGGAAAGCGCTTCACATCCAATGAAGTAGTTGAGAGGGTTTTTATTTTTTATTACTAAAATAAATTGAATTCTTTTTCGAATATCTTTATCTTTTACTATTCAAATGCCATTTATCGTTAAAATTTGTAATAAAATATTCCTGGCAGTGTTTATTTCCACATCTATATAGATAATACCGTAACAGAGTTTTCCATTGTAAAGTCCTGAGCTATCTCCTCCGAAGATTCTGAACTACACATAACAATCTATATACCAAAATTTTCGTTATTTTTTTCTTCGTATGATAGGCCTGTTTTTATTTTCCTAATGTTAACAGTTATTTTTATTTTTTAATTTAATCTATTTTACAATCGTAGATTTTTTGCATTTATCATCATCAATTCCTTTGTTTTGAAATGCGTAAAAATGTGTTTTGAAATAATATATATTTCTTATTCATTTGATTATGATTATAATTTATAAATACTTTGTTATAGTTTTTCATTTAAATATATAAATTTTCGAATTGTAGATTGAATTATTACTTTTATTCTATAATAATTATCTTTTATAAGTGTTTGTTATAGTTTTTCATTTGAATTTAGCACAATTTTTGTATCTGGTTATCTTTTTTGGCATCTTTTCATCTCTCTTTGGCATCTTTTTTTTTCTCATTAATAAGACCTAATCCAAATAATTTAATAGTGTGTGACGTTTCAGCAACAGCATCAGACAAAAGAATAAATGAACTAAAGAATAAAATCTCATTTTTTCTTTTGTCTGATGATGGTGACATTTGGATTAGGTCTTATTTTTTTTTATTAATTTGTTATAGTTTTTCATTTGAATTTAGCTCCATTTTTGTGTCTTATTTAATAAATGAACTAAAGAATAAAATCTCATTTATTCTTTTGTCTGATTTTTGTGTCTGATTTTCTTTTTTACAGTTTCTTTCATAATGCCTGATTTGATTACTTGATCTGTTATAGTTTTTCATTTAAATTTAGCTCCATTTTTGTGTCTGTTGTTTTTTTTTTCTTCTCATAAATAGGCTGATGCTGTATTTGTGTACTCAATTGTTGCTTTTTGTGTCTGGTTTCTTTTTTGCTGTATTTTTTTTGGAATCCTTTTTTTTTCATCAATTGTTTCCTCACATGCTTGGAATTTTCTTTTTATGCCTGTCCTGGCTTTCAGTTTTATAGTTTTCCTCTGCTTGGTTCTTATTTTACCTTTTTTTTTTCAGCGTCTTCTGTCATGCCTCGAAAAGGCCGTGGAAGACTCACTCCCCTAACAGCTAGGCGTGCTAATATGACTCGCCGCAGACACAAAACCCCAATTGCTATTTCTCTTGTTTACTCTTTTTTACCAATGCCTATAATTTTTCACCTGAAAGATTTTTTTTGTTTGTTATTCAATAAATTATTATCACTTATTTTTGGTCTTCTTTTTACTTACTTATTTTACTGGGGGTTGGTGGAAGGATGGTCTAAGCCGTTGGTTTTCGACCGCTACGACCCGGGTTCGATTCCCGCATTGGGCACTTTTTTCTGAAAAAAAAAAAATGCTCCAATGGCTTCCGATTCTTGCAAAAGTCCAACCCCACCAGCAAGCGCAAGTAATCAAACGGGGCTCTGGTACATTTGTAAATGCAAAGTCGAACTGCTTTTCACATGTTTAGACAGGTGGTGTACTTACAGTTAAAGCAGTCGCCTACTCTACCCACCATGATTATCAAGGCCTGTACCACGTGTACTAGGGATAAGCAAAAAAAAAAAATTATTTTACTCATTGATCTATACATACAATTATTTGCATACAATTATTTACATACAAATATATGGATACAATTATATACATACACTTTTCTACATTTTTGCACTCTGCAGTCTAATATGTTGTTAATAATAGGGGTTTTAGAAAAATATCAACTGTTGAAATTTGATTTTCCAAAATAGTTGAATTATCGAAAGTGTCGAATTAGTTTTTCATATGATAGGCCGTAGGTCGAGACTTCCAAAAATGGTCGAATTATCGTGTGTTTAATTAATTAGATTATATTGTATATATAAAAATATAGAATTGTTGTTTTTAATGAGGTCTTTTAAATGAATTTATTCCTTTAATATGTTGTCATATCTGCAATTTTTTTTCATTTCCAAAATATTTATTTACACTTTCACCAATGCCTATAGGATCTTTGCGATGGAACAGGTATGGTGTTCTAGCGCATGTGCTCTCATGTCCTTGAAGCACATATACTGACAGTACCCAAAGTTGAACACACTGTATAATGTCTGAAATATATGACTATAAAGAGGGCTCAAGGCCAAACCTTTGCTACAAGAGCATGTGCTTATGCACAGACGACTTTATGTTTTTAATGAGGTCTTTAAAATGAATTTATTCCTTTAATATGTTGTCATATCTGCAATTTTTTTTCATTTCCAAAATATTTATTTACACTTTCACCAATGCCTATAGGATCTTTGCGATGGAACAGGTATGGTGTTCTAGCGCATGTGCTCTCATGTCCATGAAGCACATATACTGACAGTACCCAAAGTTGAACACACTGTATAATGTCTGAAATATCTTTGGCCCCTTCGGATACCAACCTTCGCTTCATTCTAGAGAGGCGTTAGTTTTCACTAAGGTTGGCTTTTGCTATGACTATAAATAAGGCTCAAGGCCAAACCTTGGCTACAAGAGCCTGTGTTTACGCACGGACAACTTTAAGTGGCTTTTTCAAGTGTGCGAACATTGGATAGCATACATGTAAAGATGACCCATATCTTTTGCTCCTTCAGATTTCAGACTTCCATTCATTCTGAAGAGGCATCAGTTTTCACTAAAGTTGGCTTTTGCTATGACTATAAATAATATTTGGGTTCTTCCTACAAGAGCCTGTGTTTATGCATGGACAGCTCTATGCGGCTTTTTCATGTGTTTGAACTTTGTACAAAATACATATAAATTTGAACCCATGTATGAATAAAAATAGAAATTTATTTTTAATGAGTCCTTTAGATTAATTCCTTTTATAAGTAGTCTCCACTGCAATATAGTTGGCATCTCTTTTTTCTGATTTATTTTCTTATATTATTTTTTAATTTTAAATATATTTATATATAAACTTTTCACTAATGTCTATAGTTTCTCAACTCAAAGGAATTTATTGTATTAGTATTTTGTTAATACACTATTATCAATTATTTTGATTTTGGACTTCTCATTATTTACTAATTTTTCCCATTTCTCTATACATAAATTTCGTGCATTTTCAGTGGCTGCCTTCGCCTCTGTAATACCTTTTTACCGGTAAAGTTGTATTTAAACAACAATCAACCTTGTAAATTTGATTTTTGAAATGGTCGAATTATCGAAAGTGTCGAATTATCGTTAGTGTCGAATTACAGTTTGTTTATTTATTTTTTAATAAGGTCCTCTTATCTTATCTGCAATATAGTTGTATTGTTCGAAATTTTATTTTCTAATTTGTTAATTTTTTTCTTTTTTTTTTCACTCTAATAATATTTATTTAAATCTAATAATTTTTATTTAATGCAATTTGAGTCAGTGTTTCCTCAGTGTTAACAGTTTGAGTGTTAGAATGCGGAGAAGCAAAATAACTCTCTACTGAATTTCTCAATAGTCTTACTCCCAGAGGAATGCATCCACACCAGTTAAACTCTAGGTTGGTGCTATTGTTATGCTTCTGAGAAGTTTTAATCCTAAGCAGGGTCTTTGAAAATGGTACACGTGTGGTGATACAATGCAAGATATGGGTCATCTTTACATGTGTGCTATCCAATGTTCGCACACTTGAAAAAGCCACTTAAAGTTGTCCGTGCGTAAACACTGGCTCTTGTAGCCAAGGTTTGGCCTTGAGCCTTATTTATAGTCATAGCAAAAGCCAACCTTAGTGAAAACTAACGCCTCTCTAGAATGAAGCGAAGGTTGGTATCCGAAGGGGCCAAAGATATTTCAGACACTATACAGTGTGTTCAACCTTGGGCACTGTCAGTATATGTGCTCCAAGGACATGAGAGCACATGCGCTGAAACACCATACGTGTTCCATCGCAAAGATCCTAAAGGCATTGGTGAAAGCATAAATAAATATTTTGGAAATAAAAAAAAATATATATATATAAGAAAATAAATTGGAATATAAATTTACAAACTATATTTCAGAGTGGACACATATATTTGAGAGAAAAAAAAAAGAAAATTGCAAACAACAAAACTATATTGCAGATATGACAACATATTAAAGGAATAAATTCATTTGAAAGACCTCATTAAAAACTACATATCTAATTTTATATATATGTGGGTTAAACTTACAAACTTACAAGGTTGTAATAAACCTACCTGTTTGGTAAGCTATTCAGTACTTTATCATATGAATAAAAATAGAAATTTATTTTTAATGAGTCCTTTAGATTAATTCCTTTTATAAGTAGTCTCCACTGCAATATAGTTGGCATCTCTTTTTCTGATTTATTTTCTTATATTATTTTTTAATTTTATATATATTTATATATATATAAACTTTTCACTAATGTCTATAGTTTCTCAACTCAAAAGAATTTATTGTATTATTTTGTTAATACACTATTATCAATTATTTTGATTTTGGACTTCTCTTTATTTACTAATTTTTCCCATTTCTCTATACATAAATTTTGTGCATTTTCAGTGGCTGCCTTCGCCTCTGTAATACCTTTTTACCGGTAAAGTTGTATTTAAACAACAATCAACCTTGTAAATTTGATTTTTGAAATGGTCGAATTATCGAAAGTGTCGAATTACAGTTTGTTTATTTATTTTTTAATAAGGTCCTCTTATCTTATCTGCAATATAGTTGTATTGTTCGAAATTTTATTTTCTAATTTGTTAATTTTTTTCTTTTTTTTTCACTTTAATAATATTTATTTAAATCTAATAATTTTTATTTAATGCAATTTAATTAATAATTTATTTAATCCAATGTCTATAGTTTCTACCCTGAAATTGCTTACCAAACATGAGTCAGTGTTTCCTCAGTGTTAACAGTTGGAGTGTTAGAATGCGGAGAAGCAAAATAACTCCCTACTGAATTTCTCAATAGTCTTACTCCCAAGGGCATGCATCCACACCAGTTAAACTCTAGGCTGGTGCTATTGTTATGCTTCTGAGAAGTTTTAATCCTAAGCAGGGTCTTTGAAAATGGTACACGTGTGGTGATACAGTGCATGTGCTCTCATGTCCTTAAAGTAGTGTAGTTCTGTTGTTTGCAATTTCATTTTCTGATTTGTTAAAATTTTTCTTCTATAGTTTCTCACCTGTGGGTCCTTCGGGTAAACCTGGGTCGTTGCCCGGGTCACTCGGCTAGAAATGCAGTTTTTAGTGAGGTCCATTAAATAAATTTATCCCTTTTATGTTATCTTATTTTCTATATTGAAAAGTAAATAAATATGAACAAAAAATTAAAAATGTTTAAGAATATTGTAATACGCATAGAATATTATTAAAACAGAATCATGAAGATATTTTAAAGGAGTCCTTTAGGGATGTCTGTTTTTGCACTTATGATTCCAGAGTTACATGGTCCAGTGGGCCGTATGAAAATCGAGTTGTTCATATAAAAACATGTTTAAAAAATGCTATTTTCTTTTAATGTAATCTATATAGCTTGAAATAAATAAAAATAATGGCTGCTTGAACTCGGTCGCATGTGACATTTTACAGGTACATTGGGACAGCTGACATTCCCCCCCAACCCAACCCACTGATAAATAGGCAAGAAGGTATGGGAAAAGATCCCAGTAGACGCGAATTCGCGTTGGTAGCCTACAATTTTATGTTAATTTTTAGAAATCAGGGACATGAATTCGCATCCTTTAGGCTTGACACCCTATAGGTGAGGATATGAATTTGCGTTATATGGGTTCAAAATGTTTCGTTGCTCGCATCTATAATACCTTTTTATTAGTAAAGTTGTAAGTAAACATCAATCGTCGAAATTTGCATTTTAAAATGGTTGAATTATCAGAAGTGGTGAATATTTAATATTGTCGAATTACCGTTTGTTATTTGATAGGCCAGAGATTGAGAAATCAAATCAGGGTCGAATTATCGCAAGGTGTCGAATTATCGGTATTGTCGAATTACTGTTTGTAATTTCATAGGTCTGGAAATCAAAACATGGTCGAATTAACGAATTTATACTTAGAAAGTATTTTTACTTATCCTTACTTGAAATGCTGCTTCTAGGAAATCGGAATATACCCATTGCGAATTTTAAGCCACCATCTATACTTTTAAAGTCTCTGCAGGCCCTTTGGGTAAACCCTGGGCGTTGCCCGGGTCACTCGGCTAGTGTCAAATAATATCTTTGCAGACTTTACTACAATGATAAAAGTTATTGAATGAGAGGGCTTAGTTCATCAGTGGTAAAACCTCTCGGCGGTTTCGCCAAATTAATCTCCAGACCGCTCTAATATTGTATTGGATTAGTTTTCTTATATACCCTGTATTTACTATGGAACAGTTTTCCAGACTCTCTCATTTCTGTAAAGGAATACTGATATTGGAGAAACGGTGGACCAAGTGTGTTGGAGTCAAGGATGATTATGAAGAAAAATAAAATGTTTTTGTAAACTGAAAATCAAAGTCTTTCATTGTCAGGCCGAAAACCTTTCACCTTACCCACGTAAATTTACACTGATGAGGTTAAACTATTTTTCCGAAATGTCGATGAAATAACACCTTTCATTAAAAATACCATTTCCAAGAGGTCAGCGTCAGATTTGGTATAAAAGGAAAACCTAAAAATGCAATATAACAGCGGTATGGTAGATGAAACTGGCGAAACCGCTGGGAGGGTTCACCACTGATGAGCCAGGTCCTCTCATTAATTTTTCATTGCAGTAAGGGCAGTAGAGAAAGATAGAGATAATTATGATGCATTAGTGCGCCATCTGTTATGAAAATTCGAAACTATTATAGACGCGTATGATTCTTTTAAAAATTAAACAATATCCACTGCTCTTACTGCAATGGAAAATTAATGGGAGGGCCTGGAAAGTGAGGAAACAAGCGGTGAACCCTCTCAGAGGTTTCTCTCGCCAGTTTAATTTCTTAATTTTTAAAATAATCATACGCGTCTATAATAGTTTCGAATTCTCAAAACCTTATTATAATTTTTTTTTGCTTATCCCTAGTACACGTGGTACAGGCCATGATAATCATGGTGGGTAGAAGTAGGCGACTGCTTTTACTGTAAGTGCACCACATGTCTATATATGTGAGAAGCAGTACGACTTTGCACTTAAAAATGTGCAAGAGCCCCGTATGGTTACTTGCACTCGCTGGTGGGGTTGGACTTTTGTATTCGGTTCCAAAATCACTTTATTAGGTACCGCTCAACAAGAGAAACTTAGTTTATGATATTTGCAACAATGAATAATATGTGAAGTTTATTCACATATTAAACAAAATGTTAACGCAGGATTCGATCCCGGTTCATGACTGTCGGGAATCGAGGGTGTTACCCACTCGTCCACCTACTATTTATTATGGACTTTTGTAAGAATCGGGGGCCATTGGAGCACTTTTTTAATCTGGCCGAGGGATTTGAAAAGAAAAACAACGAGTGTTTACACAGTTGTCCTCCACAGGAAACAAGCCACAAAGATGTCCTCAAGTGAGGAGAGCAAAGTTTCTAGGAAAGGACAGCTAATAGCAGACGGAACGGAATCTCTGCCGTGTCGATTACATTCATGGAATGGACGCAGCGTCGACCAATTCTTTCGTACCAAGATGTTGACCTCTCCATGCTAAAGTACGGGGTATTCTATTCTTTGATGTTTTTCACGCTACTATTATATGAACTATAATTACACTATGTGATAAAATAGTATAAAGGTGAAATTTTACTGGGATCGGGTGTGGTTAAATGAAGAGAAAAGGCATCTCCTGATCGTGCAAAGGAAAGTTTATGATGGCTTACGCCATCTATCGGAATAAATTTAAAGAAATCATTGATTTTCTCTAATTTCACAGGTCTACAAAAAATACTTTTTTTTTTGCCGGAGAAAACCTGATGTTGATTTTAATGTAACTTTTCATGCTTAATTCAAAAATGAAATCAGAAGTTTTCCATCACCCATCCATAGTTCTTGCAGGATAACCATTTTTCTATAAATTGGTATATACAGTAATAATGCAGAAAATGTTACGTAAGCATTTTTTAAGTAAACATTATCACATTAGCTAGCGCTTTACTTTTGACAAGAAGAGTTGATATGTGGAGCCAAAAGCTTTTTTTATTGGTTATTAATTAAAATTTGCTCTTTAAGAATCATAAATATTAATTTAAATAAAAATTATTGAATTTTTAATTAAATATGTTTATTTTATAATGCAATCTGTTTTGCTTTCAACTCAAAAATAACAAGCTCTGGAAGGCTATTTGCTCAATAACAGTTTTAATATATATATTTAAATTGAAACTGACGATTTGTTTAATAGATTTGCATCAGAAGTGACAGGTAAATTTGAAGTGATCAGTTTATTCTTCTCTATCGATTTGCTTTTATAAATCGTGTGCACTAGACTATGTCAATATGCCGAGGCGTTGCATTAATATTCCTGATATTTTCTGTTGCATTTGTGGGGAATTAACTTTCAAAGTTCAAAGGCGAAACTTTACACCGCTCATCAAAAAGTGCTATCAACTTTATTTTGGCTGTAAATTCGGTGACCAAGATAAGACTTGGGCTCCTCATCAATGTTGTGAAATTTGTGCTCGACGTCTTACAGGGTGGATTAAAGGTGAACGTCATATGCCTTTTGCGGTTCCAATGATATGGAGGGAACCTAAAGACCATTCTTCAGACTGTTATTTTTGTTTGACAAAGACTACAGGTATTACATCCAAATCAAGACATACAGTTGAATATCCATATTTGCCTTCTTTTATGAGACCGGTTCCTCATAGTGATACTTTACCCGTGCCACAGACCCCTGAAAATGTGATATTTAGTGACGATGATTCAGATAGATGAGAGCAACAGTCGGATAAAACAAATTTTGAAGCAGGTGCTTCATCTGAACCTCATTTTTTAACCAAAAATAAAGTCGGTGGATGAGAGGGTAACACGCTCGATTCCCGACAGTCATGAACCGGGATTGAATCCCGCGTTAAAATTTGTATAATATGTGAATAACCTTCACATATTATTCATTGTTCAATTATCATGAACTAGGTTGCTCTTGCTGAGCGGTACCTATTTATGTGATTTCAACCAGATTTTTTAACCCAAGGAGATTTGAACGACCTGGTACGTGATTTAGATTTATCCAAAAAACAGAGTGAACCTTTAGGCTCTAGGTTAAAAGGCTGGAATCTGCTGCATAAAGGCACAAAGGTATGCTTTTTTCGCAAGCGTCAAGATGAATTTCAAGACTTCTTTTCACAAGAGAATGATTTAGTATATTGCAATGATGTTGTTAGTCTAATGGAAGCGCTTGGTCATGACCATGACACAGAAGAGTGGCGTTTATTCGTTGATTCTTCAAAAATTAGTTTGAGCGCTGTTCTCCTTCACAACGGAAAAAGGTTCCCATCAGTGCCAATAGCACATGCATCCAACATGGAAGAGACTTACGAAAACATAAAACTGCTTTTTAAAAAGATAGAATATGAAAGATACGGTCGGAAAATATGCAGCGATTTGAAAGTCATTGCTCCCTTGCGTGGATTACAGCTTGGATATACAAAATTTTGTTGTTTTCTGTGTGAGTGGGATAGCAGAGATAGGGAAAGGCATTACATTAAAAAAATCTGGCGAAATCGTGAAATCTTCACTCCAGGACATAAAAATATTGTAAATCCTCCCCTGATCGATTCAGAAAATATTTACTTACCACCATTACATATTAAACTGGGATTAATGAAGAACTTTGTCAAGGCTATGGATCGAAATGCCAGTGGATTTGCCTACCTAAAACAAAAATGTTCTAGTAGCATAAGTGATGCGAAAATTAAAGAAGGCATTTTCGTTGGACCTCAGATTCGAGAATTGCTGCAGGGGGAAATTTTCAAAATAGTTTGAATGAAATTGAAGCAGCAGCATGGGATTCCTTTAGAAACGTTTGCAAGAACTTCTTAGGAAGTGTCAAGGTTGAAAATTACCGAGACATAGTTAATGATCTGTTGCTTTCCTACAAGGCACTGGGATTAACATGTCTCTCAAGATCCATTTCCTGCATTCACATCTGGATTTCTTTCCAGACAATCTTGGTGCAGTTAGCGATGATCATGGTGAGAGGTTTCATCAAGATATATCAAGCATGGAGAAGCGGTACCAAGGTAAATGGAGTCCCGGTATGCTTGCTGACTACTGCTGGACACTCAAGAGGGATGTACCACAAGCAAAGTATAGAAGAAAATCCACTGTCACTACTTTTCAATAAAATACATATATTTCGTTCATATAGGCCTATATATTAAAAACATTTCCAAATTTCAAGTAGGTGTATCTCAAAAATCTTGCGTGATAGAAAAACCCTAACGGTATATTTGGAATCAGCACAAAGCGTTAAATTTAGATAAGATGCTGTTTCTTTTGGGACAAAGAAAAATAATTTTTGATAAACCAGTGTAATGTAAAAAGGTTTATACAAAATGCTTACGTAATATATTTTGCATTTTTTTCTGTATTTATCCCAATACAAAAAAAAGGCTGTCACGCAAAAACCATGGGTGATGGAAAATTTCTGATTATATTTTTGAGTTCAGCTTGAAAAGTTACACTAGAAACACTATCAGGTTCTCTTGGGCAAAAATGTTGTTGATCAGTGTTTTCCTCCATTATCCAATTTTCTAAAAATAATTTTTAAAAACTATTAAAATAAAAACATAAAGCCTCCAGGGAAAAGATTCTTTTAAAAATATTTTTGAAATAAACTTTTCCCTGGAGGCTTTATGTTTTTATTTTAATATTGATTCAAGGGATTATTTTATCGAATAATAAAAAAAACTATTATTTTATTTTTTTTTTATTTTTTGATAGATGGCATAAGCCATCAGAAAATATAAGTTTCACGATTTTTATAAAATTGCACGAAATTTTTTATACGCCTATTCAAATTGTAAAGTGTATCTTATTGAGATTTAAAAATTCATTTGTATTAAATATATTTTATTATGAAATTTAAAAAGCCAAGCTTTCGCATCAAGGCTCTTCTAAAGATGTTTATTGGGTGTAATGAACTAAATAGACTGATGTTCATTTATAGTGGGTGTAGTGAAATAAATATACTTATGTACATTTATAGTGGGTGTAGTGAACTAAATAGACTGATGTACATTTATAGTGGGTGTAGTGAACTATAAATAGACTGATGTACATTTATAGTGGGTGTAGTGAACTATAAATAGACTGATGTACATTTATAGTGGGTGTAATGAATTAAATAGACTGATGTGCATTTATAGTGGGTGTAGTGAACTAAATATTTTGATGTTCATGTATAGTGGGTGTAGAGAACTAAATAGACTGATGTACATTTATAGTGGGTGTAGTGAACTAAATAGACTGATGTTCATTTATATTGAGTGTAGTGAACTAAATAGACTGATGTTCATTTATAGTGGGTGTAGTGAACTAAATAGACTGATGTACATTTATAGAGGGGGTAGTGAACTAAATAGACTTATGTACATTTATAGTGGGTGTAGTAAACTAAATAGACTGATGTTCATGTATAGTGGGTGTAGTGAACTAAATAGACTGATGTTCATTTATAGTGCGTGTAATGAACTAAATAGACTGATGTACATTTATAGTGGGTGTAATGAACTAAATAGACTGATGTACATTTATAGTGGGTGTAATGAACTAAATAGACTGATGTACATTTATAGTGGGTGTAATGAACTAAATAGACTGATGTACATTTATAGTGGGTGTCGTGAACTAAATAGACTGATGTTCATGTATAGTGGGTGTAGTGAACTAAATAGACTGATGTACATTTATAGTGGGTGTAGTGAACTAAATAGACTGATGTACATTTATAGAGGGGGTAGTGAACTAAATAGACTGATGTACATTTATAATGGATGTAGTGAACTAAATAGACTTATGTACATTTATAGTGGGTGTAGTAAACTGGATAGACTGATGTTCATGTATAGTGGGTGTAGTGAACTAAATAGACTGATGTTCATTTATAGTGGGTGTAGTGAACTAAATAGACTGATGTACATTTATAGTGGGTGTAGTGAACTAAATAGACTGATGTACATTTATAGTGGGTGTAGTGAACTATAAATAGACTGATGTACATTTATAGTGGGTGTAGTGAACTAAATAGACTGATGTACATTTATATTGGGTGTAGTGAACTAAATAGACTGATGTACATTTATAGTGGGTGTAGTGAACTATAAATAGACTGATGTACATTTATAGTGGGTGTAGTGAACTAAATAGACTGATGTTCATTTATAGTGGGTGTAGTGAACTAAATAGACTGATGTACATTTATAGTGGGTGTAGTGAACTATAAATAGACTGATGTACATTTATAGTGGGTGTAGTGAACTAAATAGACTGATGTACATTTATAGTGGGTGTAGTGAACTATAAATAGACTGATGTACATTTATAGTGGGTGTAGTGAACTTAATAGACTGATGTTCATTTATAGTGGGTGTAGTGAACTAAATAGACTGATGTACATTTATAGTGGGTGTAGTAAACTATAAATAGACTGATGTACATTTATAGTGGGTGTAGTGAACTAAATAGACTGATGTACATTTATAGTGGGTGTAATGAACTATAAATAGACTAATGTACATTTATAGTGGGTGTAGTGAACTAAATAGACTGATGTTCATTTATAGTGGGTGTAGTGAACTAAATAGACTGATGTACATTTATAGTGGGTGCAGTGAACTAAATAGACTGATGTACATTTATAGTGGGTGTAGTGAACTAAATAGACTGATGTTCATTTATAGTGGGTGTAGTGAACTAAATAGACTGATGTTCATTTATAGTGGGTGTAGTGAACTAAATAGACTGATGTACATTTATAGTGGGTGTAGTGAACTAAATAGACTGATGTACATTTATAGTGGGTGTAGTGAACTATAAATAGACTGATGTACATTTATAGTGGGTGTAGTGAACTAAATAGACTGATGTTCATTTATAGTGGGTGTAGTGAACTAAATAGACTGATGTACATTTATAGTGGGTGTAGTGAACTAAATAGACTGATGTTCATTTATAGTGGGTGTAGTTAACTAAATAGACTGATGTACATTTATAGTGGGTGTAGTGAACTAAATAGACTGATGTTCATTTATAGTGGGTGTAGTGAACTAAATAGACTTATGTACATTTATAGTGGGTGTAGTGAACTAAATAGACTGATGTTCATTTATAGTGGGTGTAGTGAACTAAATAGACTTATGTACATTTATAGTGGGTGTAGTGAACTAAATAGACTGATGTTCTTTTATAGTGGGTGTAGTGAACTAAATAGACTGATGTTCTTTTATAGTGGGTTTAGTGAACTAAATAGACTGATGTTCATGTATAGTGGGTGTAGCAGGACTAAATATACCTGAACAACATTCATAGTTTCACCCAGCATTTCTCAGGTAGCCAAACTGATATGGGGACCCTCAAAATTCCTAAATAGAATTTTTCACATCAAATAAATCAACTAATATAATTATTTATATCTCATATATTAATTGTATGGCAATGACGCGACTTATATACATAAGAAATTAAAGCATTAAAGCACGAATATTTCTTTTACACATAAAACAAACTTCGACTGTCCTTACTGCGATGAAAAAATATTGGAAGGGCTTGGCTCATTAGTGATGAACCCTCCCAGCGGTTTCGCCAATTTAAACTAGCATACAGCTTCTTACATATCTGATACTGTATTGGACGATTTTGCTTTTTTACACTGCACTGAAGTCTGGAATCTTAGAAATGGTATACAAGCAAACTATGGACATACGCTTTTATATCAGAGAGATTACATATATATATTTTCATCGATTAATGTTTTTCTGCAAACAATGAGAACAAGGCCAGTTAGGCATAAATTAACACAAAGCAATAAGGCGCCATCTATACATATAAAATGAAAGGATTTAAAAGCACGAATGTTTCTTTTATACATAATACAAACTTCTACTGTCCTTACTGCGCTGGAAAAATATATTGGGAGGGCCTGACACATCAGTGGTGAACCCTCCCAGCGGTTTCGCCAATTTAATCCACCAGACCGCTTCTACTGTCCTATAAGCTTATGTACAGAGTTTTCTTGAAAATTAATTTTGACAGCCACGATGTGTGGGATTGAATCCCATATTGGGTAATTTTATTTTTTTTTAAATTGCTTCAAAGTTCCCGATTTTTAAAAAAGTCCGACTTCACCAATAAGTGCAAGTAAAACAGAGGGGCTCTTTTACAAATGAACCTGCAATGTCGAACTGCTTTATACATGTGTAGAAATGTAGTAAACTTATGCAAGAAACAGTCATTAAATGCCCACCATAATTATCATTAGATCATTAAAAAGCGACCTTAACGAATTTCGAGGATGTCCATGAGAAAAATCGCCCCTGAGACCGACCAATAAAGTCGTCGGTACATCGAATAGGGAAAAAGGAACTCAACCTCAATTCGTACAAGCTCCAAAAAGTTCATCTCCTCACGGATGCGAACAAGCGCCAACGGCTGGAGAGATGTCGCCAACTCAAGATTCGGGCTACTGGTCAGCGATGGGAGCGCATCCTCTTCACGGACGAGAAGCTGTTCAAACTCGAGCAGGTGCACAGCCACCAAAATGACAGTAACTGGTTCGCTGAGGTTCCTGGCACGTAGGCCATCGTCGAACACCGCTAAAATCCGCAGTCGGTTATGGTATGGCCCGGGATTTGCGTCAATAGCAACATCCTCCTCGTTTTCGTGGAAGTCAAAATCAACCAAGAAGTGTATCGCCGCGACATTCTCTAGGCTGTTGTACTCCCGTGGGCTCAACAGCACTTCCTTGATGAGGATTGGACGTTCCAGCAGGACGTCGGCTCACAAGGCGGAATTGACTTAGGACTGGTGCAGGGATTATTTTGTGGACTTCATCACGTCGGCGAAATGGCCGCCTTACTTACCCGATCTTCACCCGATGGATTACAGCGTGTGGTTAATTTTGCAGGCCAGGGCCTGTGAAGTCGCTGAAGCGATCGCTGCGCCGAAAATGGGACCGATTGTCTCCAGAAGATTCAACGTGTCAGCTTGTCACTTTAAACAAGACAATAAAGGTTTTAAGGAGAGTCAGTCAGCGACCCAAGCAAGGCGAGGTCCAGTCCAAAGTAATAATCACCGAGATTTCACCAGACAACGGAAAGTTCCTAGATCCCGTGTAAAGAGTGTTTCACCTCATCACAATTTGATTGTGGTCCAAATATTTTATTCTATTTATATATTTAATATTCTTGGGATTTATTGGGTTGCTTTCTAATTATGATATTTCATCATAATTGTTTTCCTCCGTTAATTGGGCATAGAATAATGATAAATGCGATTAGTTGAAACTTTTTTTTTATTTTAATATTCTTCAGCAAAAATAATGAGTTATTTTTTTCGAACGACAAAATAATTAGTATCTCGGTTAATTGGTACCAATTAAATGTTATTAATAAATGCTTATAGAAGTCGATATACATGGTAGTCCATAAGTCCAGAACCCTTTTATTTTTTATTAAAAAGTAAAAGGAAAACTAGAATAAAAACTATAACTTTTTTTAAGGTAATAGATTAAATGTTTTTTCAAATATATTTAAATTTATTAGTCATTCAAAATGTCCTCCATTTGCTTCCAAGCACAATCTAAGTATTTTAGGGAAACTTTGACAAACACGGCACATAAATCCGCATCAAGAAGTTTAATTCTTCTTCAAGTGCAATTTTCATTTGCTCTAAAGTCTTGGGTTTTTGATTATAAACTTTTTATTTTAAATAACCCCACAAAAAATTCTGCATGAAGTAAACGTTTATTTTAAAACCAAATTTGTGGCTGCATAAATTCCTCCAACACTTTCAAATAATTCTCACCATTTACCTTTTCATCGAAAATGTAATGTACGATTATTCCTTCCGAACAAATTCCACCCCAAACAGTTAAGCCAGGGGAATTAACTTCCTTCTCAATTTCTACCTTTGGGTTTTCGAAGCCCAATAAACACAATTATGTCAATTGTAAATTTTCATATGAATTTTTCAATCATTATTTCGTAATATATATATTTAGAGTTTATGAGAAAAATTCAGTCTAATACAATAGTAGTGCGTTCTTGGGATTAAAATGGCGAAACCGCTGGAAGGTTTACCACTGATATGAGCCCTGCTCTCCCCATTAAAAATTATCCATTGCAGTATAAAAGGCCTGTGGAAATAACTTTAATAATACATATTGTTTCTAAAGTAGCACGTTAAAAATGATAACTTTCATGACGAGATGCCTTGATAAAAAGCTTGGGTTGTTGTTCGCTGATTGGAAAATATAATATTCTCCTTGGTCAAAAAAAAAAAAACAACATTATAATTTTTTAAAACTGGCAGAATTTTACACCTAAGGCTTTCAACTTCTTACGAAATTATAAAAGCGTTTAGCATTTCTACACTGGGATTAGAGGAACAAACAACAATTTTGTCCCTGATTGAACAATCGGTTGGTAAAGGTATTTAAAGTCCATTATTCTGATTACTCAATTAGTAGGCTAATTATTTAAATTAGCATTGTGACGAACCTTATTTAATTAGTTGGCTGATTAATTAAATTAACATTGGCGAACTTCCCAAGCAGTTTCGCCTGTTTAATTTACAAGTCCTTACACGGGTCATACACCGAATATTTGACCTAAGAAAATATCGCACAGAAAGTTTTAAATTGTATTGGGATCAGGTGGTTAAATTTTAAAAAAGGCAGCTCCTAATTATTAAACTGAAAATTTCTGATAGGTTGATATGCAAATTATAATCTTATGAATTTAATTGATATCTATCGAAAAAATTTGTAACAAATAAATTTACTGGCAATGTGCTCCTTTTCAATAATATCATCATTGCCAGTAAATATATTTGTTATAGGTCTGTAGAGATAATATTTGATTAAATATTAAAAAAAAAACATTGCCAGTAAATTTATTTGTTACAGGTCTGTAGAGACAATATTTGATGATATTATTGAAAATAAACACATTGCCAGTAAATTTATTTGTTACAGGTCTGTAGAGATAATATTTGATGATATTATTGAAAATAAACACATTGCCAGTAAATTTATTTGTTACAGGTCTGTAGAGATAATATTTGATGATATTATTGAAAAGAAACACATTGCAAGTAAAAATTTATTTGTTACAGGTCTGTAGAGATAATATTTGATGATATTATTGAAAAGAAACACATTGCCAGTAAATATATTTATTACAAATTTGTAATTATTATCGTTGATATTCAAACTATTCAAGAATATTGGTCAAATGCCATTTATTGATAAATTAACAGAAGAACAACCACGTAAGCGTTTAAGGCTGTTGATCTTTCAAGACTTCTCAGGATGTCTCCGGAACCAGATTTTTTGGTCGTTAAGGTACAGCCTGCACTGCATCACTCTGAAGATTGCCAACAGCCTGAAACGAGTACGTAGTTGGATTTTCTTGGTTTGTTAAGAAAAGATATTTGACCAAGCTTTGGAATATCTAAAAATCAGAGATCTTCTTGTATTTATTTTCAGATAGTTGGCGACCCGTCGCGGGGCCCACAGGCGGCCCAGGTGGCTGCCTCGAGGCAGGATGGTCAGGATGGGGTAGGGCGTAGAGAGAGAGAGACATTGAGATTGAATCTACTTTTATCACATCGTTCATAAAATATTATAGTGATAAATAAAAACTAAATAATAATAATAACAATAAATAAATATGAAAAAAGGATGAACATACAAAATGAAATCTATACAAGGCTTCATTGGTAGCGCCAACCGCGGGAAAGACTCCGCCCCCGATGGACCGCGAGAGTTCTTTCCCACGGAGTGGGCAGGTTGATTTGATGGCTGGCGTTTCCCAGTTCAAGACCAAGATGGTATTTATAGATGCTCGCCTTAGCCACCCTGTCAATTTCATTAACTCGGGATGGAGGCCGACGCCGAAGAGCCAGGCCTGTAGATCCAGGGGTAAACCACAAGAAGTGAACACCTCCCGGAGCAGGGATCGCATGACTCGGCAATTCCAATATCTGTAGGCCAGCGACCCGTGGCTGGACCCACAGGCGGCGTGCCTCGAGGCGGGATGGTCAGGATGGGGTAGGGCGTGGAGAGATAGACTGAAACTCAATGTTCATACAAGATTATATAAGGTTAAAGAGAGAGAGATTATCTACTTATATATTTGCCTTATTCTGTCTGTTTGAAGCTCAAGGATGGGATTTTTCATAACCATCGGTGGTTCAGTGGTAGAATGCTCGCCTGCCACGCGGGCGGCCCGGGTTCGATTCCCGGCCGATGCATTTTTTTTTTTTTACAATTTTTAAAACTCATTTATATATTATACAAGAATGACATCCACGGCGCCAATTTATAATTGTAACGAATAGTATTTGAATAAAAGCATTTAATCGGGTAAAACCCGGGCGTTGCCCGGGTCATTCGTATATAATAATTGTATAAACAAAACAAGGAATAATATCATGACTAGGTTGGCAGGCACCACGTGGGGCTGTAGTGCTGACACTCTACGCACGACTGCCCTCGCCTTAGTATACTCAGTTGCGGAGTACTGCGCCCCTGTGTGGGAAAGAAGCTCCCATACAGACAGCATAGATGCTCAACTTAACCAAACTATGAGATTAATAACGGGAAACATGAGACCTACCCCTATAGACTGGCTCCCATATCTCTCTAACATAGCACCTCCTGACCTCAGAAGAAAGAAATCTACCTCCAACCTTCTCAGTAAAATTAAAGCTAACACTAAGCTTCCAATCAACACTGTTCTCGAAATTCCTCCCCCAACTCGACTAATATCAAGGAATCCTGCATGGGTGGCCGATGAAAATGTAGATCTTAAAGAAGAGTGGAGAAACCGATGGAGCAATCTTGCCATCGCCAACAAAGACCTGGTGGAGGATCCTAACACCAAACCTCCCGGCTACAACCTACCTAGGAGGACCTGGTCAACCCTCAATAGAATCAGGACCTCTACTGGTAGATGCAACTACCTACTAAATAAGTGGAACATGAGTCCAGACCAGAACTGCGACTGTGGACAAATACAAACAATGCACCATATCCTAAGGGACTGTCCTCGAAGATTCTTCCAGGGAACACTTGGGGATATCCACCGGTGCACAGAGGAGGCCCTGGAGTGGATTCGTCACCTCGACATTCCACTCTAGAGAAACTTGCCAACATTGTTGTATTGTGCTGTAAAAAACAATATCATACGCAATATATATATTGTATAAACGAATGCAAGACAAAATCACCGCGAATGTTTCTTTTTTTTAAGGCAATTTCTTTTTAAGGCAATTATCGTTATTTATCGTTAATTTTTGTTTCGATTTTATTGAAAAAAAAACGATATGGTGCCTTTAAAAAATGATCTTTATTACTATGCAGTTTTCTATTTAGTCAATATACCTAAGTTCATGTTGCAAATGTAATTATCTCTATCGATTTAGTAGGTGAAATGCAAAAAAAAAAATCGACATGATGAAATCTTTATGAAAATTCACATTTTTATTTTTATATTTTCAAGAAACACACAGTTTGGGGCGGGACGTTTCACAAGAGAGACATCCACGGCGCCAATTTATAATTGTAACGAATAGTATTTTAATTAAAACATTTTAAAAACACACAGTTTGGAACGGGACGTTTCACAAGAGTGACATCCATGGCGCCAATTTATAATTGTAACGAATAATATTTGAATTAAAACGTTTTTAAAATATATGCGCACTCGGGTAAAACCCGGGCGTTGCCCGGGCCATTCGTCTAGTAACTATATATCTTAGTAGGGATCTGGGGATTAACTTATGGATGGGCTAATCGCTAATAAGCCAGAGCCTCTTAGTATTTCAAATTCTAGCCGACGAGAATTTCTATTGGTTCTATTCTGTGTCAGCCGCTTCGACTTTACAGGATTGCATAAGTCTGTGTATGTATATACCCCCTTCAGATTATGGTATAATATGTCATTATTGTTTGAAATGTTAAAATATATGATCGTAAAAAGAAACCTTTTATAAACTTTAATATAAGATATTATAAAATTTATAAATATAAAATTTAATATCAACTTTAATACACCTGGTAAAGGCCATGATAATCATGTGGATGGTTGGTAAGTGTCTTTTATTGTAAGGGCACCACACATAGGTAGAAAGCAATTCGATTTCTGGACTTACAATGTGCCAGAGCCCTTTTTATACTTAGTGTGACTGGTGAGTTGAAGTTTGGCCGGAATCGGGGGCCTTTGAAACAAAGAAAAAAGTTCTCAATGCAGGATTCGATCCCGGGTTTTGATTGACAAAAATGGACAGTGTTTACCTTACTCCATATACCATCAAATATATATATATATATAATAACCTTTATATGCAAGGTTATCTTACAATTAAACCTCTAAGAAAGCCGTCTATTCAACCTGAATGGTCGATATCAAGGCGAACTCAGGTAAAAAATCTTGAAAGTCTTTTGGTATCAAATTCATTTCGCAGCGCAGCTTTCCTTTCTTAGAACTCCGGCTCTCTGCTGGAAGGTAACATGAGTCAGTGACTTTGGCCGCGTGGCTAGGTATGTCTATTCTCTCCATTCTTCCCTTTTTATATCTTATATATAATATATATAGCCTATATATTAATATATATATCGCTATTTAATATATTTTCTTTGTTGACATTAAATAGGGCGTCTTTTTACCTGGGTTATAGAAAATATATGGTTACACCAGACAGGCTGCGGTTTGAATGGGTCTCGACATTGCTCTCCTCCCTGCTCATGTTACACACATTTCCCGAGCGGATTTCCATTAGCAAACAAAGGAAAATAAGTAAATAATAGATCAATTTCCTTTTAATGGAGTTTATTCATTTAAGCTCTTTCTTTTGTAAATGGTGATCCAAAGGTCCTTTGGTCGGTATCTCCGCTAAAGTTGGTCTCTCCTCGTTTCTTTCCTGATGTAATCCGAGCAGACTCCTGGAGCCACGTATAAGCCAGTGTTAGGACTTGAATAACTGAAATATATAATTATGGTATCTTCTAGTGAGTTATATTGGTTTATAACAGTAAAATAGCCGTGGAGATATCTCTATGCTTTGTGCTAAGGGGATTGTTTGTCCAGGTAGAAAAGGCGCGACCTTCTTGAGTAAGACCTCAAGGTTCATGAACTTGTGTTCTGGTAACTCCAGGAGTTCATAACGTCCCCTGATACAAACGAATCCCAATTTTGAACAGCCAAGTCTTCAGTTAGTTAAAGGGAACAACAAGTGATCAAACGTTTCGTTGCTGGAACCAACGCCCAGGTCCCGCGTTACATTGAGCCTAATCATGGATCTTCAGATGCCTTCCACCAGTAGAGGAAACACTGAATCCACTGCTGAGAAAAATGAAGAGTTCCTCTTCGACTTCTCAGAAGAAAACAGGGAAAATCTTCAGCAGGAATACCTATTTGCTTTGCAGACCCTCTACACAAGCATCATGGCTGACAATGTCAAGTACTTAGATCTCTATGAGAAGTGTAAGCAACATAAGAATGTATCATTCTCGGAGAGAGCGAAGATTCAACAAATCAACAGCGAGTACAGCTACAACTTCAAAGAAGTTCTCGATATCCTCGTCCCGCTGATGGATTTGAAGGGAAGCTCCGGGGATGGATGCAAGTCAATGATGGAGAGCTGTGTGGAGTGCAAGAAAGTTCTGGATGAATACATCAACGACATGAAGGTGTATCACGAGAAGCTTTCCAAGCCGTCGGGCAATGGTTCGAAGCCATCTTGGAAATAATTGTTGAAATAACGGTACAATTGGGGGCAAATAACACATTTAATAACCTCCAGAGTAAAACATTTTAATATTTTGTGGTGTATGGTTATTTATTCAAAAATATTAAAACTTTAAAATGTCAGGATTTACTATTGAATTTACCTCCAGACTTTTGATAAATGTGAGAAGCATCTTGTTTACAATATTTAAAATGAATAAAACTATGTTTTAGATATATGCTAATATATATATGTGAAATTTTATAGAATCTTCATTTTTTAGAATATTGAAAATTTTAAAAATAGGAATATTGCATAGTTGTTGTTCTTACTGATAACTTTCTATATATGAATATATAAGCGATTGGTTTGTGTTTATAATAAAAGTAAATATATATGCTCAAATATTTTCAAATATACCAATTATGAAATCTTGTCTTAACTGTGAGACGGATATTTGATGTTTAACTTTATATATATCTTTTTATATTAATATAAAAGCTAACAGATAATGTGAAAAACTATATGTAAAACCTATATTTTTAATTTCACAACTCTTTGATACATAATTTTATATATCGCTTGTATTAAAACCTTTTGAAAATATTCTTTCCTCTTTATTTAAAACACTATATCCAATGATCTTTTTTCTCATGTCCAGCAATGGCCGTAGCATTGCAGAAAATTGACATGGACTCAGAGCAGCAGCTCTACACCCAATATAGTGGATGTTTCGACTGCTGTGGTAGAGATACATGGGGACATATGAGGGTCTTCATTGGACACAATAACAATAACCCTTTTTATATAAAAAATCTTTCACATGATGCGAATGTAGTTGTTAATGGAAAATAATGGACGAACAAATATTTCTTATTTTAAAAAAGATCAAATTTTTTATTAACATTAACAAGGGCACACAGCCTATTGGATATATTTAATTCTATGTGAATAATGTGTCAACCCTGATGCTCCCGTCTTTCACTTTGTAATGTCGGATTTGATTACTTTATAAATTTTGACCTATAGTATTTTCATACCGTGACATAGAATCTAAAATAGAGAGTAAATACATGCTCAAATTCCTTCGTTCATACTCGTCTCTATTCTATCAGGTTGTCACATAAATAATGGCTGTTTGGAAGCGACCAATCAAATACACCATATCTAAGCCAAAAATGAGTTTATTTAAACAGAATAGGCACCATTAGAATCACAGCACTTGTGCCAACGTGATGGTAGCATTTTTATGCCATTTTAATGAAAGTCTGGTTGTCTAGAGGCCAAATAATCTAAAAAGGCGTTTTTCACATCTCACTGGTTGATCAGTCGTTGTTTTCCATGAAAAAATTATCCAAATGCTTGAAAAACATATATAGAGGGTGAGCTAGAACTTCATTACCTAATTGAGCAATATTTTTGTTGGGTCGTAATTGTATAGTGTGGCCGTGTGTTATCGTGAAGCAGAATAACGCCTTTCCTATTGACCAAACTGTGCATTTATTCTGGCAATTTCATATGCATGGCTTGCAAATCTTGACAATACACTTCTGAATTTATCGTTTCGTCACTATTCAAAAATCTGTAATGCAATGATCCAGCATATGACCACCAAACAATGAGCATTATCCGCCTTGGATTCAAGCTTGGTTTTGGGTTCTCATCTTTGTCTAATCACTGCTTCTATCTCTTCCTGGTGTCAAAAAGAACCCACCTTTCATCACACATAACAATTTGTTTTTAAAAAGGAATCAAATTGTAGCCAACAAAGAACTGACATTTCCAGACGTCTCTGACGTTGAGCATCACTCAAATCGTGCGGGACCCATTGTGGCAATTATTTTATTTTGCCAATTTGGTGGTCTAGTAATGGTTGATTTTGAAGCATTAAGCTCTGCACTTACCTCACGCACTGTTTGGGTATTATTGGATTCAATATGAGACTCTAGATCTTCATTTTTGAAGGTTGATCGACGACCACGACCATCTTGATCTTCAAGTCCGAAATCGCCAACTTTAAATTTCTGAAACCATCTTCTTGTGGTTCTTTCAGAAGTAGAAGTTTCTCCCCAGGCCTTAATAATGTTTTGGGTGCCTGGGCGACCGAACGTCGAAGTTTAAATTCGCGAAGCAAAATAAGGCGCAAATTCCTAGGTTCCATTGCTCAATATTTTAAATTATAGAGATTTTACATCATTCGTGAAATTTTTGAAAAAATGACTACACGTGTATGTGCGTTCTGTAAGCTTTAGAACAATATATAATATACATGTGTTGTCAAATTATTTATGTTTTTTTTTTTCATCTCAAAAATGTATCTCCAAAAACGGTCATTATTTATGGGACAAATTGAGCGCATTTGAGCGAATGTATTTTGGTTTTAAAAATAATTACTTTATACTTATTAGTATGCATAATTGTACCAAATGCATTATATACATGCATTGTTCATCACCCAAAAAACTTTACTAGTGAGAATGAAGAATGAGCCAAAGCACTAGTGTTTGCAAAATCAGACAAAAGGCCAACCTGTATACTATCGTTTCGGACTTTGACCCTCATCAGTACAGGGGCGGCTTCGATTTCTTAACATTCTACCAGAGGCGTTATGATTAATTTGGTCGGAATTCACAAACAGGTGTTTAAGTTGGTGAAGTGGCAAGGGCCGATTATCAGACATGAGGGCCAAAGCCCGAAACCAGAGTTTCACTCAGAGCGTGTGTTGCAGCTATCTCGTTCTGAGCTTTAATGCTACAAGGTCGAGGTATTCTTGGCCAGTCTGCTTCATCCTGAGAGAACCATGTGGGTCCATTCCACCAAAGAGATGAGCTTTCTAGTTGAGGCCCAATGCGATGTCTACAGGATTATCACTCGGCAGCCCATGTCTTTAATCTGGTGCCTGTCTGAGCTCCTAGATTTCTGTCACCTTATTTATTTCGAAGGTAAGAAAATTTCTGGAGAGTGTTTTCAGCCAGCCTAAGACTATAGTTGAATTTGTCCAGCAAATAACATTTTCTCACTTCAAATTTCAGAGTTGCTCTAACACATCGCACATGTCGAGATAATACTAAGGCGGCACATAGCTCTAGTCGGGGGACAGACATCTTCCTTATCGGATCTAGTTTTGTATTTGATGACAATAGTTACTTTAAACATATCCGTGTTGGTGGTTCTCGTGTAGATAAATGCCGCATATGCATCCACATCGCTGAAACCGTAGCTGTGAGTATCAACTAATCGTTAATTTTGAACTATTCCAGAATTGGACAAATATCCTTTCTTGCTTTATTAATGGAAGCCAACCTCGTACGTATTTCAGGCTGTTGATCCTCATAAGCCAAATTGTACCTCAACGACCAAAAAGGCTATTTGGACTATTCAGGAATAATTAAAAATTAACGATTATTTGATATTTATTCCGATAGATGGCGCAAGCCATCAGTAAGATTTAGTTGCACAATCAGGAAAGGCCTTTTTCTTAATTTAATATATTTTTCCTGGATAAGCATAGGATAATTGTGTTAGAACAATTGCGTCATTTACCTGACCTTGTTCATTTAACATTTTACTATTCTCACAGCCCAAGGCTGTATTGAAGGACACAAGGCTTGACTCTGTTGAAGTTGGGAAGATAAACACAACGAGAGAGAAAGCACATGAAAATCCCATTACTTCCTAAATCATTATTCTGTTTTAGGAAAAAAAAAAGCTACGTGGAACGGTATAGAGATAAAATATTTAGAAGTAAATAACTTTTAGCTTTTAGTCGGTTTTAAAAATTTTAAGATAAGAGATTAACTTTCACAAAAATCCACCGTCTACTTCAGGTCGTCTTGAATGGCCAAAAATATCGAATGTAAATTTCACGAAATAATCCAATAACTATCCACGAAATAGAAGATAAAACTGTGGATATCTTTTTTTCGAGAATAAAATATCGCTTTAAATGCTAAACACGCGCTGTTCTTAATGTTAACCGTTTTTCCTATTTTGTTTTTGAGCCTTTTAATTAGCGAGAGTGTTTGCACTTCCCCTGTGTCTCAATAAACTAGTCGCACTCACTCCGCGACACAATAGATGACATATTACGTAACATAAAGGTTTAATTTAAAACAGGATTTTCTCTGCTGCAAAACGATAAGCACACATTGAAAGGGCTTGGCTCATCAATATTTAACCCTTTCTACGATTTCGGTAGTTAGCACACACACACACACAAAGCCTTTATTAAGACATTAGTCTTATACAGATTCTCCGTACAAGGTGCAATAACAGGAAAAGAGCAGCACAGGAAACCAGTAGTTCCGCAACTATATACAATTATTAGTAATAACACGATGGCCCCTCGATGTTTCGTCATCATTCTGAGGTGTAAGAACAATAGCTTCCAAGTTCTCTTTTCTCCCTCTTTACACCTACTGCCTTGTAAAAATTATATAGGGCCTGAGCAACTAGTCTGCTTGTTTGGGCACTGGTTAACATCATTTGGATTGACCTAAGTTGGCTGGTGTCTACCATTGAAAAGAATGTCCTTCTCTCCTCACTAATATCTTGGCATTCATAGATGTAATGAGATAGTTCAGTTTCCGTATTTTCTTTGCAGAGATCACAAATCTTATCACCCTCTTTGAAAATGTTTGTATGGTTTTCCTTGAAAAACGAATATAGTATTCTCTGTTGTGCGATATAGCGTTTTACTGGGAATGGAAAGTTGCTAAGTAAATAGTTTTCAATTCGGAATGAACTGTGTAAATACTTATAGTGAGAGTAGAATTTAGAATTCTCTATTTTTGCCTGGTCACTTTGAATAGATTGTTCTATTGCAATATCAGTTATTAAAGGTATTTCTTGCCGGATAATCCTTGCATCGTTGCAGTTAATTAACCAAGAAAATCCTGTTGAGTTGAGTATGTTGGCCAAACTTTCCGCAAGTCCAATATATATATTTCTATTTCTTGATATTTCATATAGTTGAGCTAAGCATATATGGGGGAGTCGGCTGCTGTTCAATTTTAGAATTCTAAGCCAGAACCCGAGTGTAAGTTTCAGCACCGTAACTCCCAGTGACGTTCTTCCGCACTCCATACGTAGAATAAAACCAGGAGTATATCTGGGTAAATTTAGAAGTCTCCGTAAGAAATTGTCTTGTACCCTGTCAACCAAGTCTTTTTGGTTGTTTGCCCAAATTGGAGCTGCGTAGAGCAAGGTTGACAGGGCCATTGAGTCTAGAAGCTTGAGTGAGGATCTGATAGAATTGATTCTTGTTTTAGTCGATATTGCCCAGACCGCATTAATAGCATTTAGCGCCTTGTTTTTAAAATGCTTTGCCGCCTGTTGAGTTGAGTTTGACGCTGTCAGCTGGTAACCCAGATACGTGTATTTAGATGTTATAGTGAGAGGCAATTGTCCCCAGAACCAAACATCCGATCGGGCCTTTCTACCTCCATTTCTAAACACCATAACCTTTGATTTGCTCTGGTTCAGCGTTAAAAAATATCTTCGAAGTATTTTCTGAGTACATTGATCTTTTTTTGTAAATTTATCTTGGATTCTCCGAGAAGTACGATGTCGTCTGCGAACAGAAGGAGATGTATATTACCATAATTCGGTAAATAAATACTTGGCAAATCAGCGTCATCGTACAGAGAAACCAAGTCGTTTAGAAAAAGGATAAATAGATAAGGTGACAGGGGTTCACCTTGTAGAACACCAACTTGTATTTTTATAAATTCTGTAAGTGATCCGTTCCATCTTATTGTTGCTGACATTTGATTATAATAGCTTTGTATAAGGCTGATAAATCGGGTACTTAAACCGTAAACTGTCAACTTTTTCCAAAGCAGGGAGTGTGGTACTGTATCAAAGGCCTTTTTGACATCTACGAAGAAGGCATATAACTTCCTCCTTTTGCGGCTCAGCGTCATCTGTATCAGTGAGGTAAGGGTAAAAATATGGTCTTGACAGGAATATTCACTTCTGAAGCCCGCTTGGTTTTCCGCTAAGATTCCCCTTTTTTCAATCCAATTATTCAATCTTGTCTTTAATATGGATGTAAAGAACTTTGATAAATTGGATAGCAATTATATTCCTCTATAGTTTGATGGTATATTTGGGTCGCCATTTTTGAAAATAGGATGAATAATTGTTATAGTCCACACTGATGGAACCGAGGATGTCGTCAATATTTTGTTGTATACATTTGTTAATAGAATCAAATATTCGTCAGGTAAAACTTTGATTGCTTCATTTGGTATGTTATCCAGTCCCGTTGCTTTATCCTTCCCCAGATTGGATATTTCCGTGGTGACCTCCATAAGCGAAATTTCAGCATCCAGATCCGGGTCCATATATGTTAGCGCCGGTGATATATACGCGTCCATTATAGGTGGGGAAGACAGCAGTCTTCGATAAAAATCCTCCCAATCACACATCGGGATATGGCCTTTAATTGTTGTTCTTTGCTTAAAAGATTTTATTATCTTCCAAAATTGAGAAGCGTTTCTAGCATTACCGAGGGCATTCCGTATATCATCAAAGTATTGGTTCTTTTTAAGTTTAATTAATGATAAATATTCTTTCTTGCTTGTGATAAACAAATCTTTGTTAACTACATTATTTTGTAATAAATACAGTTTAAGACTTTCTTTCATTTTTTTCTTAGCCGTATAACATTCCTCATCGTACCACGGTTTAGACCTCAAACCACCAGATCTTATCTCACGTCTCATCCCTGCTCTTGACATTGCCGTTTGGATTTCAATTGTAAACCTTTCGACTTGTGAGTCCAATGTGGAGCCCGTCAATGGTAAAATGGCTAAATCTCTCAAGTTGCCTTTAAAAGATATAGCCTTGTCTGCAACCCAGGAATACTTTGTTCCAAGACAAAACTTCGTAGAATCTTTTGACTTCATGTTATCTAAGCCCTTGAGTTTTAAAACAAGTGGTAGATGATCCGAATATGGCATGCATTCAACACTTAGATCAACAATGAGTTCCAGTAATGCCGGTGAGACAACAGCAAGGTCTATAACTGAGGATCCTTGACTTGAAATAAAAGTAAAGTTTCCATTTCTGTCACTAGTAGATCTACCATTCAGTATAGTGAGGGAATTATCATCGAAGAAATCAACAAGAGTTTCTGAAAGAGATGATGAGACCGGATCTCTGTCACTAGTAGATCTACCATTCAGTATAGTGAGGGAATTATCATCGAAGAAATCAACAAAAGTTTCTGAAAGAGATGATGAGACCGGATCGTTAGAAGCACGGCTGGCAGAAAGCAGAGTCGGGGTATCTAGCAAGTTATGAAAATCTCCAAGGTCACCTGTGCGAACATTTAGATCACCGTATAGAACTATCTCAAAACCCTCCTGGATTTTATTCTCAATGTAACTAAATAGTTTTTTAAGATTCTCTAGCTGTGTGTTTGAATTGGTGGTAAATAGACAAAAATCATACAAACTAGTAGTGAATCTGCAGTTGGAACTAATTTAAAGATTGCTGAAATCCATTGAGATTCCACTTCGACTTTTTCAATTAATGGTTGGATTCTTTTACCGACTCCCATAATAATACCACCTGAACTTCTCCCTCGTTTTAATGTCTTTAAAGCCGGTGAGTGGTCAATTTTGTAGTTCTCAACTGCAAAGTTCAGTGGGTTTTGACACCAGGTTTCAGTCAAAACGAAGATGTCGAACTGTTTGAGATAATCAATAAGAGGAAATACGGAAATCATTCTAAAGAATCCATTTATGTTCCAGTAAATAATTCCAGAAGGCTTGCCATTTGTTGTTAAAGAACTTTTATTTGAACGAAATAAGTGTTTATGCTGCAGCAATTGGTTGGGCCGTGATTCAGTAAGTTCGCTATCGGTGGGTTGCTATATTACGTCCCCGCTGGCGCTAATAACGCGGCCATTAGAAGCATAGTAGTTTATGCCACGGACAATTAACTTATTATCTCTCAACTTGGAGACAATTCCCTTAGAAAAAAAGCTCTTTTCGTTTATTAATCAGTATTTTCCTTTGCTCTCTAACAGTGGCAGGGTAATCTTTGTTCAAGAATATCTTTTTATCCCGGAGTTTAAATGCGTTTCTAAGTAACAGAATTCGTTGTTTGTAGTCAGGCACTTCAATAAGGAGCGGTGAATTAGCTTTTCTTGATAATCTTCGGCATTGCTCTAACCCAATCTCCTCGGAAATCTGCATTGAACTCGAAATCAGATTGAAAACACGGGAGCGAGATTCGTCCGGGGTTTCATTTTCAGTTCCTTCGAATCCGTAAAAAATTAGGTTTCTTTCCCGCTGCTTCATCTCACACGGTAGTTAGCTTTTCTTGAATAAATCAATATTTATTCCGATAGATGGGGCAAGCCATCAGCAACTTTCAGTTGCCCGATAAGGAGATGCCTTTTTTCTTTTCTTAAATCAGGATTCAGACAATAACTCTCAAAGATATTTGATACACACTGCGACCTTTATTGAAGATATACGAGATAACCAAGTATGAAAGAAATTGCCTCTGTCCTATTAAAAAATATATATATAGACGACCGGCGACATCAGAGACTTAAACTTCCTTAAGTTTTGTCCATGAGTTTACTTTAAAATTATTGTTCAGTGCTATCTTGCTATACTGATATTAAATTCACATTTTAATATCGATTTATCAAATAAAAACATTTATAATCAACATAAAACATTGTTATATATAAATATATACATACATACAATAGTTTTTGACTTGCTTTGCTTTTAATTCTGCTCTCTTCTTTATAAATGAATAATTATATATATATATATATATATACAGTATATATATATATATATGAAAAAACAATAGAAAAAAATAAAAGATAAGTGGGTCAGGTGTTGATATTAAAAATAAAAAAGGCATCTCCTGACCACGAGCACATGTGCTTTTTAGATGGCAGAGCGCCATCTAGTGGAGCAAAAATAAACTAAACGTTTATTTAGCTTGCTCCGTGATATTTAGCCAACCCAATTTCTTGATTTATCAAGAAAAGCCATCCACGAACGCGTTTCGCGCTGTTGGCGCTCGTCAGCGTGGAGAAGGCTGTAACCACTGCGACCAAAAATATTTTTGGTCCCAATGGCTTCCCGAGAAATCAGAAAATGGGTATTTAAGGCCAAATTTGCGTAAAGACGCTTAACACATGAAAAAACAATAGAAAAAAATAAATGATAAGTAGGTCAGGTGTTGATATTAAAAATATATAACTATTGCAGTGAATATGCTTTGATGTTCAAATCAATAAGCTTGAGGGATAAGTCTCTTTCAAATACATTTATTTCAAGCTTTCGGGCACAACCGTCCTTCGACAGGAAAAATTATATTAGCTGCTAAAGTTTTCGGATCTAATCTATATATACATTTGTGAGACGCCCGTGTCTCAAGTGTAATGCGAGGCTTGCCGCGGGAGGGGATGAGATCTTTGAAAAAGATGGCCGTTTAGCCCATTGAAATATCGGTAATAAAAGATTATTTATTGAATAGCAGAGTTCATGATACCGAGGGGGGTTTGGTGGCTGCAGGGAATATTACATTGTAAATTTCAGGTAAATCAATTTTTCTATTGAGGCTCTGGAATTTGCTTGATAGGATGGATTCAATGATTAGTCTTTGGTGTTTGTTGGCAATATTGGAATAGTGAATTTTCGGTGATGTAATGTTGAAGGAATGGCCAGTTTCGTTTATGTGCTGTACTATTAAGGATCTATGGTCTAAGTTATCGATATTTCTTTTGTGTTCATGAATTCTAATATTGACATGTCTCCCGGTTTCGCCTACGTAGACTTTTGGGCAGTTCATACATTCTATGGAGTAAATAGCGTTTCGTGGTGTGCTGCGAGGTTCATTGAGTTTCATGATCTGGTTTCGGAGAAGGGATCCAGAGGTAGGTTTTGATTCCAAATTTCAATAAGAATCTCGCTATTGTGGAGGATAATGGTGAATACGGCATATTGCAAATAGATCTGTATATTGGAGACTGTGTCTTTTTAGTTGGGTCATAAAAGTGTCGCAATATAAAGGATATCGGGTATGCGCAATCCCTGAGGTTAGCTAATATGTTCTGTGTTTCGAGGTTCGCTAGAAGTACAAGAACCTCGAAACACAGAACATATTAGCTAACCTCAGGGACTGCGCATACCCGATATCCTTTATATTGCGACACTTTTATGACCCAACTAAAAAGACACAGTCTCCAATATACAGATCTATTTGCAATATGCCGTATTCACCATTATCCTCCACAATAGCGAGATTCTTATTGAAATTTTGAATCAAAACCTACTTCACCTGCGCACCTACCTCTGGATCCCTTCTCCGAAACCAGATCATGAAACTCAATGAACCTCGCAGCACACCACGAAACGCTATTTACTCCATAGAATGTTTGAACTGCCCAAAAGTCTACGTAGGCGAAACCGGGAGACATGTCAATATTAGAATTCATGAACACAAAAGAAATATCGATAACTTAGACCATAGATCCTTAATAGTACAGCACATAAACGAAACTGGCCATTCCTTCAACATTACATCACCGAAAATTCACTATTCCAATATTGCCAACAAACACCAAAGACTAATCATTGAATCCATCCTATCAAGCAAATTCCAGAGCCTCAATAGAAAAATTGATTTACCTGAAATTTACAATGTAATATTCCCCGCAGCCACCAAACCCCCCTCTGTATCATGAACTCTGCGATTCAATGAATAATCTTTTATTTCCGATATTTCAATGGGCTAAACGGCCATCTTTTTCAAAGATCTCATCCCCTCCCGCGGCAAGCCTCGCATTACACTTGAGACACGGGCGTCTCACAAATGTATATATAGATTAGATCCGAAAACTTTAGCAGCTAATATAATTTTTCCTGTCGAAGGGCAGTTGTGCCCGAAAGCTTGAAATAAATGTATTTGAAAGAGACTTATCCCTCAAGCTTATTGATTTGAACATAATAGTATGGGATTGCCTATTAATAATATGCTTTGATATATAAATAATTTACAAAAATCTATTCCTTATAAAATGATAAGGCACTTATCCGTAAATATACATATTTAAGCGAACATTTCTCATTTATTTTCAAGCTAACCCAATTTATATTTTGAAAAAAAAATGCAGTAATTCTTCTGCTTTATTATATTCAGACTCCAGCACATATCCTGGACTGTATTGGAGCTAAGAAGGTAGACATATACAAGAACCCCAAAACTATAGTAGAAAAAAATTATTGCTTTCAACCTTCATAACCTTGTGTAATCTTACCCATGGGATAATAAAAAAAAAATACTTGCAGAAAAACACTCCAAAATATATCATTTTTGGCAATGCCTAAAACGATATTTGTAAATTACTTGTAGAAGAGGAATTACCGAAGAAACATTAGCATATATTTGCACTCTCCCAAAGATTATCCCCATAGTTTCTTCAAATACATTTACCGATAATTCTTCTATATTACCGCTAAACAAGCACAACTTCCCAGAATTACAGAAGTACAGTGCAACCATCCCAAACCCTAGAGAGGATATCCTTAAGATCTATCATCATCACCAAATTGCTGTGTTTTAAAACGAGCGCGTTTGTATTATTGAATTATAATAATTTCTAATATTAGATATTTCGTGTTTCTAATTCACTTGTTAATTACCTTTTTGCTTATAATGAGAATTTCTTCTCTGTGGAAATTATTTTTCCTTGAGAATCTACTCTGGATGCCTGGGTGTTAGAGTTTTTTTATTATTATTTTTAATAACACTGTGTATATATGTTTATCGTAAGGTGGAATCCTCTGGTGTATAATTAGCAGCAACACATAAAATTCCGAGGATAAGTTTCTTTTATTTCAAAAATAATAATATTTTGAGCTTTCGGGCGTAAACAGCCCTTCTTCAGGAATATTTAAATTTATAAATATAATTTATAATATTCCTGAAGAAGGGCTGTTTACGCCCGAAAGCTCAAAATATTATTATTTTTGAAATAAAAGAAACTTATCCTCGGAATTTTATGTGTTGCTGCTAAATATATATGTTTATATTATATTTGACCAGGAGTGCCTAGTCAGGTGTGTGAATTTATTGTATATATATGGTGGTTGGAAATAAAATAAGAGTTGAGCTTTTGTGAGACCAGTGCCTTTACATAGTTAGGAATTGGAAAGCCCGCTACATATTAGGAGAACACTTTTGCGCTGACTATACATCTAGGCTGAAGAGTGAACAGAAGAAAACCAGCGAAAATAAGTTATCGAACACTGGGATTTATCAGTGTTCGTATCTGTTCGAATGTATATATACTTTGCTTAGAAAGTATTTTCATTTAACCTTACTTGAAATGCTGCTTCTAAGAAATCAGAATATACTCGTTGTAATTTTTAAGTCACCATCTATACTCTTCGGAGCTTAGCTCTAGGGCAGTTAAACCCGCTATTCTTGCATTTAGGAATTGGAAACACTTTAGAGCATAAAACTTGCTAATGGGTGCTCTATTCTGGTCAACGCTGAAGACATAATTTAAATTTTACACAGTAAAAAATCCAGAAAATGGACTTCGTTGCAAAAAAACTGATCAGAATATATTCGTTGTAATTTTTAAGCCACAATCTATACTCTTAATATGTCTTCGCAGGCGCTTCGGGTGAACTCGGGGTTTTGCCCCAGGGCAGTTAAACCCGCTATTGCATTTAGAATTGGAAGCTAATGGGTGCTCTATCCCTGCCAACGATATAGACATCGTTTAAATTTTACGCACAGTAAAAAAATCTAGAAAATGGAATTCGTTTCAAAAAACTGATAAATGAATACGCTGAACTGCATAACCATGATATCAACATTACTAATCAACCCGCGCCTGTCTCTTCACCCGCTGTAAAATCGCAGCCGGAAACTTGAGAAACTCTTCCATCGATATTAAAGGCAGAATTAGAATCCAGTGATACCGTTAGACAGCCATTTGAAATACTCCGAACATGCAAAATAAGAAGGCGAAAATGTAAGAAAGCGTCTAAGAGCCCAATAATAATTGTCTTCCAAAAGGATTCAGCAACGGCCCACAAGGCAAAAAATACACAATCGTGCCTGCTACGTCCCCTGTCACTGGAATCCTGATATTTGACCCACAAACTCTCCAGATTGCAACCCTCTCGACTACTATGTTTGAGGCGCTGTTGAGACAGATGTCAACAAAGTTCTCCACAACATCATTCAGTCTTTCAAGGAATCGATGAAACAAATTGACAAGGTCGTTGTCGCCAAGGCCTGTGTCTTCATTCCGCACACACCTTGAGGCTGTTATAGCTAATAATAGAAACTAGATTTAATAAAATCAAAATTATATCCTTTATATACTACTGTTCAAATATTTCATTTCAATTTTTCATTTATACCTGCAATAAACTGCAGTTAAATTTCCATTGTGGTTATTCCCAATTTATCTGTTACACCATGTACATATATGAATGACAATGAGAAGAACTCCTGCATCGATTGATTGTGAACCTTTTCGAAACACTCCTCTAGGCTTGGATGATTTTCTTTGTGTGTGTGTCGGAAACAGTTTAATGATTTCTTAAACACAATAATGAAGTCAGCCCACCCCATGTTTGGCCATCAATGAATCTACCTCTCATATCGAAGCAGACTTAAACTAAACGAATCCATTAGTGGCAAGTCAGGAGATACACTTCCTAAAGTCCTTAGGGGGTCGGTGGAAGGATGGTCTAAACCGTTTGTTTTCGACCGCTACGACCCGGGTTCGATTCCCGCATTGGGCACTTTTTTTCTGATAAAAAAATGCTCCAATGGTCCCCGCTTCTTGCAAAAGTCCAAACCCACCAGCGAGTGCAAGTAACCAAACAGAGCTCTGGCACATTTGTAAGTGCAAAAGTCGAACTGTTTTTCACATGTGTAGACATGTGGTGCACTTACAGTAAAAGCAGTCGCCTACTTCTACCCACCATGATTATCATTGCCTGTACCACGTGTATTAGGGAGAAGCAAAAAAGTCCTTTGGAAGAAGGTCTACCCAGACGGCTCAAAAAGCAACAATGGAACAGGATGGGCGGGAATAATCTACCTAGGGGAGAGAAACTAATTGAAGGGAGGCCTTTCAGAATGGACCAAGACTGTACCATAATCCAGGCAGAAACCAATTAAATAGTAGATACGTGGAAGATAGAACCTGATGCGCCCATATCTATATACAGTGAGAGTAAATCAATAATTAAAGTTATTGGAAACCAACGCCGAGGTAATTCCAGTTTTTAAACAACACAATTATAGAAGCTCAGTTTCCAGCAGACTTTTTCGATGGGTGAAGGAAGGTCTACGCAGATTTATATAATGAAACGAAGAAGCAGACGATGCAGCCCAAATAGCCTCATTAAATAAAATTCTCGCGGTTTTTACTTCCATAAGGTTCCAATTAACAAACACAAAAGAAAATTTAAGAAAATTTAAATATATCTTGGAAAACAAGGTATGCACGCGCAATGGAATGTCATTATTGTTAAAGGTGTTTTATTTCACTTTCTTTATTACATATAATTATAGGAACTAATTAGTCACAAATCTAGGCTTCATATTCTTCCTTCAAACAAGAAGTACCAAATTTATAGCCGCAATAAACAATACAAGCTAGTGTCCTAGTAAAAATTCAATAAAAAACCTAAACTATTTTTATAACAAAAAGATTTCCATAAAATTTTAAGAAGAAAATTATTATAAAAATCTGCTTAAAAATATTTTCCACCATATATATATATTACAAAACTATTTTAGAGGCGTAATATTATTTTTAAAATAAAACAATTTCTACTGTCCTTACTGCATGGAAAAATTAAAAATTAAATTTAATTCTGCTGTCCTAAAAGCTTATGTCCATAGTTCTTCTAAAATACCCATTCCAAGAGTCTTACAACAGTCAACTATAAAAGGAAGTTCCAAAAATGCAATATAACAGCGGTATGGTAGATTAAACTGGTGAAACCGCTGGGAGGGTTCACCACTGATGAGCCAGGCCCTCCCTTTAATTTTTCCATGCAGTAAGGACAGTAGAAATTGTTTTATTTTAAAAAGAATATTACGCCTCCAAAATAGTTTTGTAATTTGATAACAGATGGCGTGCTAGTGCATCGTAATATATATATATACACACAATTATTTACAATTACACTGTTGTATATAAATCTCTCTATCTTTCTCATAGATAAAATAATAATCTATAATATTAAATATAATTATTTGCTGTATATATACTGGATGCAATAGTTAAACCAAAGATACAATTCTTTCATTGGCCTTGTAGAAAGAGAGTGGTGTACGCGTGCGCGCATGTTTTAGTGAAAACACAAACATCCTCGATAAAGAGAGGCGAGTTGCCCCTCGAAATATTGAAACAAATTATAAATCCAATATATGCATCTTTTAAAAAATATATATATATATTATATTTTAAAAAAGATAAGATTTCTGTTGTTTTGGATCATCTTGATGATTATGTTATGGTGGTGCAGTCGTGGCTAAATTAATTTTGAAATAATAATAATAATATTGAATATTAGAGATTTATTTATTTGAGCTAAGGGATATGCATAAAAAATACAATTTGATAAAGGTACTGCCTTGCTTAAGGCGTAAGAATAAAAAAATTAAAAGATTATTTACATAATTACAAAGTTTTGGGTCGGCCAACGGGGAAGACTTGACAATGGTTACAGCTAATTGACCAAATGGGGCCAACGGGGAAGAACAACAAATGAGATTTTATATGGGAAGCATGACCTCTGGCGGTCGATTTAAACAGAGTATTTATTTATGAAATATAATTTTAAAATAAAATAATACTTTAATATAACATAATTTTAAATGAAATATTTTAATATAACATATATATAGCATTACAAAATTATTAAAACACAATTTACACTCATGGACAAGACTTAAGGAAATAGAGGAAATTTTGTTCACACTTGGTTATATCGTGTATCGTCAATAAAGGTCACTGTTTTATCGAATATCTTTCAGAGTTATTGTCTGAATCCCAGTATACATGTTAAAGGATACAACTTCCTTAAGTTTTGTCCATGAGTGTGTATTTACACATGACAAATTAATTAAATATATGTTATGAATATTTTGTTTTGTTGTTGAAAAAGAGAATTGAAGGTGCAGTCGTGCAAAAGTAAAGATAATTATTTACTTATCAAGTAGTTTTTATTTTCAATTACTTCAAAAGAATTACACATTTAATTATTTTTCACAGTAAAATAGAATTTAAAAAATGAATCCTATATTCGTGATTTTAAAAAAATAGGTAGGTTAACTCTACATATTTACAACAATATTCAAAGTGTTATGTTCTAAATCTATGGTCAAAAATAAAATAATAGTCAATGATGAAAATAAAATACATGTTTTTGAAAAATAAAATAATTGCATTTTAGATTATATAATATATATATATATATAATTATATTATTTATATATTTATATACAGTTATATTGTTAACCTTTTTAATTAATCAATGAAATATCAACTCTACATATATAATAGTAATTGAAACATCAATAAAAAATAAAACAAGCAATGATATATTAACTGATCAAAATTAACAATAATGGGAATTCATATATAAAAAATAAGCATTTAAAATCAACTAGATATTCAACAGATTCTATCGCATATATATATTTTTTGTGTCGATTTACATTTTTAAACAGAAGCAGTTATCTTTTTCTTCTTTCTTATCTCCATACTGTGTGAAGTAGAATGCGTCTGCCTTTGTCATTAAGACTGGGAGCACTACTCAGTGGCAGGACGACTTAGCTCCAAAATAAATGGCCGCCTCTGACATGAGGAACAAACACCATGTGCAGCCGCTCCTAACATGGAGTACAAACACTGCTCATCCTGTATCCCTGGATTAGGAGCCCTTACAGGATACTATCAGCCGGGCCAGCTGAGCCCAGGTTTTTTTAGTGAGCTTGTTATTTCTCCCCCTCCTCTTTTTTCATCCGGGCTTGGGACCGGCAAAGGCGGAGTTAAAGCAGTTATAAACATATTAAATAAGAAAATAAATAAAAAAAAGAAACAATAAGATATTTTATGGACCTGATCCTTCCAGGTTAGATATATAATCATAAATATATTTACAAAAATGGTTGAATCTGTGATAATTCTCTCTAGTATTTACAAATTGATATAGATCTACAACATTATTTACTGTCTGTTATCTAACGCTAAAGAAAAGTGGGCATTCCAGTAGTAGGTGTCTCGATTCCTGGATTTCCTTGCCACCGTGAGAGCTAGAGTCCTCAACCGCTCCAATTGTTGATAAAAATCCTTTAAAATTTCCGTGGTTCGTTGTAAACTGGGTATTGTAAAAGTTAGAAGATAAGCACCATAAGCATAAAAGTTAGAACTGAAAAATGACGGAATTCCTAACGGGAAAAAGCTTTCGATTGTTTGATTTGTTTTTATAAATAATTCATCCATTATTATCATTTCACAAAGAGAGAGTTCCAGAGATATAAAAGAGGTCCATCAGAAACAACAAATTTTTCTTGCGGAGAAACTGAACAAATTTGCCCTTCACCTTATCTACGACTGTCCAAACTTTACAGAAGTGAGGCATCGTTTGTTTCCTCATCTAAATGGTTTAACTCTCTTACACCAGACACTTTGTCTATATAAATTTTATGAACTCTGTCGAATAATAAATGTGATTTTGTAAATATTTATTTCTTGAAAATAAGGATACTTCGGCCAGTAAATCTTTTTATTATTATTCGTTTTTAAATTTAAAGAGTAGTTAAAAAGAGTAGGTATGAGGTAATAAAAAGATTTACTGGCCGAGGTATCCTTATTTTCAAGAAATATGAACGCCTGCCAGGCAGCTTCTATCTTTATGTAAATATTCAATTACTAGACGAATGACCCGGGCAACGCCCGGGTTTACCCGATTAAATGTTTTATTCAAACACTATTCGTTACAATTATAAATTGGCGCCGTGGATGTCACTCTTGTGAAACGTCCCGCTCCAAACTTTACAGTCAGATTAGTTACGATATAAATCTTCAAATCGAGCGAGCGTCTATAAATATTTCGATTTAGATCAAGTATTCTAATTAGTAAGCGAACTATTATTAATAAAATTTTGAAAAGATTTCGATTTTAAACGTATTTATAACCTTGATAGAGGGCGCTGTTCGTGAGCTAAGTAGAATAATTTGAATATATAGTTTTAATATTTAATTTTCATATAATTTATGAACGGAAAAATATGTCCAGGGTAGCCTAGTGGTCATGGCATCTGCCCGGTAAGCGGAAGGTCGTGGGTTCGATTCCCATCCCTTGACACTTTTTTATTTTATCCATTCTGACCAAAATCTATCCGTGAACTTCACATAGTGAACTTCACACAGACAGAATAAGGCAATTATATTATATAAATAATAATAATTATCATTAGATAATGATAATGATCATAATGATGATGCGCGCGTTGATGACCAAAATCTATCCGTGAACTTCATACAGTGAACTTCACACAGACAGAATAAGGCAATTATATAAGTAGATAAGTTTAAATTTGTTTGTTGTTTTGTTTGTTCCCTCTGTAATAGGCGCAACTATTTCAATATCGCGTCTGGATAATTCGAATTCTGGTCGTACTTGGATAATTCTAAGCCCAAGGGACCAAAAAAAATCGAATTATCCAAAAATTCGAATTGAAAACGGAAATTCTATTTATAGGAAATTCTAGGAACCAAGATAAATATTGGAATTAAAGACGGTCGAATTATCCAAGTATCTCTCTATTATATATGTATACAATATATTGTTTTGAAAATAGAGCAATCCATATTTAATTCATTAGATAATAAAAGGCATATATTGGATTTAATAAAATATTTATTTTGCCAATATTATTTTTCCTCTAATATTTTAAGATATTTAACAGTTTTGATTGTAATTTTCATAATAATATTTTCATGCACAAATTTCCCCCACCTACTTTGTATTTAAAATTATATCAACTGTGATATTATAATACTATGCGGCGCTCAGTTTGTGTATACAAAAATGTAATGCCTTGATAAAGGTTGATGTTCGGCCAGCCGAAATATTGGCAAAATAAATATTTTATTAAATCCATTATATGCCTTTTATTATCTAATATACAAAATATATAATACATAAATAAAAAATAAATTTCAAAAAAGAGTTCAATCCAACCTTGGGAAAGTTTTTAAATAAGATTTGTTGAAGAGTCTCTCACAGCAGGAGACTGATTTATTCCTATTCAGAATCTTGTCTTGATTTGTCTTTATTTGTTGGATTTTGACCACCTCGGGATTATTTCTTGAATGCGATATTAATACAACTTCTTTTGACCTTGAATGACACCTGGAAGAAATTGGAATAAGGAAAATTATTAAATCTCAAATTAAAATTTTCTTATCTCTACTATACGAATATTCCCTCCAATTTCTCGTATATAAAATCACAAATAAGAATCTATTATAAAGAAGCATATATACTCATGGACAAAACTTAAGCAGGTTGTGTTTTTAGCATGTATATCGGGATTCAAACAATAACTCTGAACGATATTTGATACACGGTGACTTTTATTGAAGAAACACAACCAAGAGAGAACAAAATTGTCTCTCTCTCCTTGAAAAAAAAAATAGACGATCGGCGACATCACTTTCTTAAGTTTTGTCCATGAGTGTATTCGCCATGCGCAGCTAAACATTGCTGACAGCTTGGCGCCATCGATAGAAATAAATATCAACGTTTATTATTTCTTTAAATTTACTGAATACTCTGAATATAAGAGAAGAAACAATCGGGCGTACGCGTTTCGGTCTGTCTGCCCTGGTCAGCATGGTGCAGGCTGCACCTTATCGTTCCACCAAGGTAGCTAAGAAACTTCTTTCTATACTAAAAAAGGGTGTTCAAGGCCAAAGGTGTGCGAACACCCTAAAATATGTTTCAGTCAATAAGAGTATTTTTCCAATTTCGAAATATAGAGACAAATCATCATTCAGTAAAAAGCTCACTAAAAAACTTGGGTTCAGCTGGTCCGGCTGATAGTACCCTATAAGGGCTCCTGATCCAGGGATACAGAATGAGCAGCGTTTGTACTCCATGTTAGGAGCAGCTGCACATGACATTTGTTCCTCATGTCAAAGGCGGCCATTTCTTTTGGAGCTAAGTCGGCCTGCCACTGAATAGTGCTCCCAGTCTTAATGACAAAGGCAGACGCATTCTACTTCACCCAGACATGATGGTTGTCAAACAGACACCATCAAGGGTCACAACATGATACCCTAATATGATTGAGTGGAGATAAGAAAGAAGAAGACATTCAGTAACATTCCGTTAGATGGAGCTCTTCCATCATCAGTGCTTATCGATCTTCTACCCGACTTTTACACTTCTTTTTAAGCATAAGAAGCTATACAATACTTTGCGACAAAGATTTATTCTCACAAAAGATGTGAATCTCCTGAGTATCAATTAAATGATGCACCAGATTTCTGGAAATGGGTTTCTTTACATTTTATCATTGTATTCTTAAACTTTCGAGCATTTTATTTGTTGTGTATTAACATCTTTATTTCTTGTATCTGAACCTTTTGCATAGTTATTAATTGTGCCTTCGGAAAATATTGCCACGTGGAAAATTAGGGAAGACCAACTTCGGGATGAGACAACAATTTATTTCAGGCAAGAACAAACTATGAGTGATAAACAAAAGATAAGCAAAATAGGGAAGTGTACAGAGTATAGCAAAATATAAACATAAAAATGACCACTCTGTTAATAAAAATAATAAAATTAATAAATAGAGGTTGCCTGGCCGCCATTCATATTTATATAAAAAATAGACACTTCGGCCAGTTGGAATTTTTTATTTTCTCAACGTTTCAACAAAATTCTTTTGTCTTCGTCAGGAGAAATAAATAAAAATAAAGCATTTGGCAAGGCGTTAAAAAGAACTATTTTTAACGCCTTGCCAAATGCTTTATTTTTATTTACTTCTCCTGACGAAGACAATATATTTTTGTCGAAACGTTGAGAAAATAAAAAACTCCAACTGGCCGAAGTGTCTATTTTTTATATAAATAATAAATATTTTGTTACAATATAAATACTGTTGTCAGTTTAGAGAGACAGTCCAGCAGCAAGTTAAGTCAGTCTTGTACCTTATCTTGTGTTGGCAATAAAAGCCTTATTTGACCACGTGTTGGTGATTGGAGAGATACGATGACACCACGTCTTTATTGTACATTTGTACGCCTATAGAAGGGCAAAATTGCCCGAGTGCGTGCGAGAATACAATAAAAAAAACGAAAATAAACACATATTCAGATACCTGTTGCATCATTTAATTAAATATTTGTTCTGTTTTTCTCTCTATTTCAATCTACATACAGATATTAGCATAAACCTGGGATTTAAATATTTTATTGGAGAGATACGACACCACCACGTCATTATTGTTCATTTGTACTCCTATAGAAGGGCAAAAATGCCTGAAATCTTGAGAGGATGCAATAATAAAATGAAAATAAACACATCTTCAGAAACCTGTTGCATCATTTAATTAAAGATTTGTTCTGTTTTTCTCTCTATTTCAGTCTACATACAGATATTAACATAAACCTGTGATTTAAATATTTTATAATACATTTTTAAAGCCATGTACCATAAACAGGTTTTCGTATTTTCTTTTCTCTGTGATTAATTGATTGTTATCTATCGTCCAAACCTCATCAATCAACATTTTCTTTATGAAAACAATCAACTTGACACTGTGTATATATTGTGGGGGGTATTATAACCAAGATGTGAAAACACCTTAAATTAGGACTGCTCGGATAAACACACGCAAAACCTTTATTAAGACATAAAGTCTATGTGTTTTAAAACAATAGACATGTTATAGATTTGATTTTGAATTTTTTAACTCAAATTAAAATCATTAAAAATTATATTGGAATTTTATTAAAATAAAATTCTTTCTTTCATTTCACCTTTTATTAGTTTTATTAAATGTTTTAATAGTTTTGTCTTTTATTTATATATTATAACTAACATCGATTTTACTTTCTGATATTCCGCTAGCATGACACGTGACTGCCGAAGCTTAAGCGTTAACCTGTTATAGCTCTAATTTGTTATTAAAAACAAAAAATTAATAAAATCGACCAACTAGAAGTTTATTTCTAGACTTTTACTTTCACTTTATTTTCTCTTTATAATTCTTTATAAAAAATATTTATCTTTATATACATATAATATGAAAAAATAATACAAATGTGAAATTTTACTGGGATAAGGTGCATAAATTCTGAAAAAGAAAAAGAGGCATCTCCTTATCGTGCAACTGAAAATTATTGATGGCTTGCGCCATCTATCGGAATAAATATAAACTATTCTAGTTTATTTTTTTACACAAATAAATTTACTGGCAATGCGTTTCTTTTTAAATATCATCAAATATTATCTCTACAGACCTTACTGCAATGATATGATTTATTGAATGAGAGGGCTTGGCTCATCAGTAGTGAACCCTCTCAGCGGTTTCACCAAATTAATCTCTAGACCGCTCTACTATTGTATTGGACTGGTTTTGTTATATACCCTGCATTTTCTATGGAAGGCAGCATAGGGGTGTTTAGTGAACTATGGACATAAGCTTATAGGTCTGTAGAGGTACATACACATAATTTCAAGGTATTGCATCGAGCAAAGCTCTTCCGCAAAATATGTTTTCATAACCAATATATATATATAAGTAAATTAAATTTTATTGCCATCTATATTTAAAAAGAAACGCATTGCCAGTAAATTTATTTGTGTAAAATTTTAACGATAGATGGCAATAAAATTTAATTTATTCTAGTTTATATTTAAATATTCCAGATTTGGCCAAATACCAATCCTTTATATATATATATAAGAAGGACTTCTCTCCCAATAAATATGCTCTAAAACAATGCAATATATTTATCATCTCAGTAAAACCATTGAAGGTTTTGATAAGTAAAGAGCCACAACACCAGTTCTGGCAAATTCAGACAAAAACAAACTTGTATACCATGGTTTCGGAATATGATCCTCATCAGTACAAGGGCGGCTTCAATTTCATAACATCCTTCGAGAGGAGTAAGGAAATTGGTCAAATTTACCAAAATATTACTTGAGCTGTAGCTGTGAGCTCTCTAGATACTTGAGCTGAAATAAAACAAAAGTTGAGGGAGGTTAGAGGATCATCAAAAACCGGTGTTGTAGCTCATTTCTTATCATAGCCTTCAAGTTTTTTACTCGGGGAGATAAAACAAAATGCATTGTTTTCCCTTCATATTTAAAGGGAGAGGTACTCTTTTGGTACATATATCTATATTAATAAAATGGAAATTTCATAAGTGGACATCACTAAAAACTTTCGTTACAATGCATCAATTTCGACCAAATTTTCAACATTTATGTAAAACGAGATGTAGCAGGTTTTGCTTAACATCAAAATATTTTTCCTAACTTTAACATACATAACTTTGCTGTTATCGATAAAATACAAAAAAAAATCAACAGAGTTAAAGTGTTTACACTTTCAAAAGTGTTTACACTTTTGCACTTCTTGGAAAATTAGTTTTAATCTTTTTTATATATATTTTAATAACTTTTATACATGGGGTAAGATACTTTTATATATATATATAAATCAATGTTTGTATGTTTGTTTGTTTGTATGTCCGGTATACAAATTCGCAGTAGTTCACTAATTCAAACCAAAATTTCCATACATAGGTAAAAATATACGGGGAAGACGATAGGCTATTTTAAAAAATATATAAATCAATTATTAAAACTATATATTCAAATTATTCTACTTAGCTCACGAACAGCGCCCTCTATCAAATATTAGATTAAATTATGCTGATGCAAACAAATAGAGATAATGCTAATAACAAACAATTATAAAATAATCTTATCTAAATATATATCACTCGGGTAGATATGCACACGGGTCAATCCCGGGGCGAAGCCCGTGTCACCCGTCTAGTATATATATATACCTATATTTTTCACTTTTTAAAAATTATTTATTCACATACATATACATGGATTTACCAAGCGGAAAGTGCAAAGGAAAATAGTACAAAAAGTAAAAAGCTATTTACATAAAAAAAACAAATAATATACACAACATAAACACACAAAGACAATCTAATACACAACTTCCAGATAAACAAAATGTGCACAATGTTCCTTTTACACAAATATGTGCAGAAGAAATGGGAGGAACTAAGAGTTGTTCCCATGTTCTTACTGTGGAAAAGTCCGGGAGATGTCGTGTGGCTTCATGGAATTCTCGGTCGGAGAATTGCTGAACGTTCTTGGTAGGAAATCTTAGAACGTCTGACTGCCATTAGAACGTAATTGTCTGCCTTGATAGCTTCCTCTCTATTACACCAAATGGATTTGAAATTATTTAACTGCACTCTTGTTTCGGATATTTTATGGATTATTTTAAAAAAGGAAACTATTTTAGGCTCAAATTTTTATTTTTCAAATAAAATAAATTTCATATTGTCTTTACTTCGATGAAATATTTTGGGATGGCCTGTCTCATCACTGATGGACCTCAAAGTAGTTTACCAGTTTAAGCAACCACTATGGTATGGTATTTACTATGATATTGGGATATTCTGCTTTTCTATCGGACATTGTAGGGAGAATCTTGAATATGGTATTTAATTCTAATATGGACATAATCAATATTGAACCATTTTCTCTCCATATTTCTTTCTCAAGAAATTGAACTTAATATATTATTTCGGTTCGAATTTGTACATTAAAAATAACTTGTTCAATGCGTTTCTTTAAAGATAAATTATGCATTGTTCATCACGATGTCGTGCCATCTTCAATACCGAAGTCATCAATCAATAAACGGTGAATCGTCCTGTCATCTACACCTCTCATATCTTATAATTACAGACACTCTGTGGATCATTCAAACAAATCGTTCCTAGTCTATTCTTCCCTCATTATTCAAGGTGTTAACCTCCAGTATGGTCTTATAGACGGTCTTACGATGATACTTGCAGTACATATACTCAGAGTTACGATTTTCTTTTAACGACTTCATTTAGAAAGCTACACTCGCCATGAAGCTTTCTCAAAAATTATTTTATCAATATAATTATACATTACATCTTGAAAATAATTCAAGCACACCATATATCTTATGTCCATATTTTGCTCAAATACCATTTCTAAGATTCCACCCTTCAGTGTTGCATATAAAAGCAGAATGATCCAATACAGTATTAGAGCTCTAAAGAAGCGGTCTGGTAGATTAAAAATTGGCGAAACCGCTGGGGGAGGATTCACTAATGATGAACCAAGTTCTTTCAATAATTTTTCATCGCAGTAAAGACAGTAGAAGTTTGATTTATTTGTGAAAATAAACATTCGCGTTTAGGTGTTTTCATTTGTATTATATATCAAAAGAGTTTATTTCTATTATAATTTCTCTTTAGCCATTGTCCAAGTTTCACATCCAGGCAAGAAAACACTGATAAACATTTTAACAAAGCATCTTTGACTCGAGGAATATTCAAACATGATTTAAGACGTTCTGCAAACTATAACAAATCAATTAACCGTTGATATTTTTTTCTGGAAATTGTCTAATTTATTTTTTAATTGACAAGAAAAACCAGCCACGTACGCATTTCGGGTTATTGGCCTTCGTCAGTTGGGTTCTCTTTGCAATATTTTCATTTATTGCTCCTAACTCCGAAACGAAATCAAATTTCACAATATAGGGTAGGTCGTGTCCTCCCTGGCCTCGTTCCCAATTATTTGATACCACCACCACATTTGTCGAAATCCGTAGCTGACCTTGGGTGGGAGAACTGCACAGAAAATTTCAAAATCCTATTCTATCGAATTTAAGAAAATGTAATTCGTCTGTTCAATAAAATTTGAATTGTTCCGTCTCCGTCGAAGATTTCCAACGGATTTCAAAGATTGAGATTTATATGAGTAGCGGAGATCCCAGGGGCGGCAGTACAACGCCCGATTTTTAAAATTAGGTTGCCTTTTGAAATTAGAGTTCATACACCAACATTTTCGTGCAGAGCGCCCACTCAAGGTCACTTACCAATTTTAACCCAAATGTCTTTAAACAGAAGATGTCATGACGATGCTCCAAATTTAAAATTCCTCTTAGATTCCAAGTTGTCGATTCTCAAAAATCAATATTAATGATAATCCCGTTTTCAAAACATAGTCAAATATATGAAAAAACTATAGAAAAAAAAAAGATAAGTGGGTCAGGTGTTGATATTAAAAATAAAAAAGGCATCTCCTGACCACGAGCACATGTGCTTTTTAGATGGCAGAGCGCCATCTAGTGGAGCAAAAATAAACTAAACGTTTATTTAGCTTGCTCCGTGATATTTGGCCAACCCAATTTCTTGATTTATCAAGAAAAGCCATCCACGAACGCGTTTCGCGCTGTTGGCGCTCGTCAGCGTGGAGAAGGCTGTAACCACTGCGACCAAAAAATATTTTTGGTCCCAATGGCTTCCCGAGAAATCAGAAAATGGGTATTTAAGGCCAAATTTGCGTAAAGACGCTTTACACATGAAAAAACAATAGAAAAAAAAAGATAAGTGGGTCAGGTGTTGATATTAAAAATAAAAAAGGCATCTCCTGACCACGAGCACATGTGCTTTTTAGATGGCAGAGCGCCATCTAGTGGAGCAAAAATAAACTAAACGTTTATTTAGCTTGCTCCGTGATATTTGGCCAACCCATTTTCTGATTTCTCGGGAAGCCATTGGGACCAAAAATATTTTTTGGTCGCAGTGGTTACAGCCTTCTCAACGCTGACGAGCGCCAACAGTGCGAAACGCGTTCGTGGATGTCTTTTCTTGATAAATCAAGAAATTGGGTTGGCCAAATATCACGGAGAAAGCTAAATAAACGTTTAGTTTATTTTTGCTCCACTAGATGGCGCTCTGCCATATAAAAAGCACATGTGCTCGTGGTCAGGAGATGCCTTTTTTATTTTTAGTCAAATATATATAGACTAGACGAATGGCCCGGGCAACGCCCGGGTTTTACCCGAGTGCGAATATATTTTAAAAACGTTGTCTTGGGTGGTCGCTATAGACAGGGTGGTCTGTATAGACAGGTGTATGTATCACACAGCTGATAACAGGGTTGTCTAGAGTGGCCGCTATAGACAGGGTGGTCTGTATAGACAGGTGTATGTATCACACTGCTGATAACAGGGTTGCCTAAGGTGACCGCTATAGACAGGGTGGTCTGTATAGACAGGTGAATGTAACACACTGATGATAACAGGGTTGCCTAAAGTGACCGCTATAGACAGGGTGGACTGTATTGACAGGTGGATGTATCACACAGCTGATAACAGGGTTGTCTAGAGTGGCCGCTATAGACAGGTGTATGTATCACACAGCTGATAACAGGGTTATCTAGAGTAGTCGCTATAGGCAGGGTGGTCAGTGGTCGCTATAGACAGGGTGGTCTGTATAGACAGGTGGATGTAACACACTGCTGATAACAGGGTTGTCTAGAATGGCCGCTATAGACAGGTGTATGTATCACACAGCTGATAACAGGGTTGTCTAGAGGGGGGCAGGGAGGACCCGTGTTCGCCGGCAGCCAATGGGCGCGCATTCTATCCGTGAGCTTCAGACAGAATAAGGCAATTATATATATAGATTGGACAAAGCTTAAAGAAGTTGTGCCTTTTAACAAGTGTATTGGGGTTCAGACAATAACTCTGAAAGATATTTGATACACAGTGATCTTCATTGGAGACACACGAGATAACCAAGTGTGAACAAAATTGCCTCTGTCTCCTTAAAAAAAGCATACGATCGGCGACATTAAAAACATTCCACTTCCTTTTGTCTATGAGTGCATATATACATGTTCATGGATGAAACTTAAGGAAGTGGAATGTCTTTGATGTTGCCGATCGTCTGTTATATATATAATACCAATACTACTTACGAAGAGCGCTCGACAAAGGTCATTAAACTGGTTTCGAATAATGGGGGGACGATACAAAGTTACAAATTTGAAAATCCGCTTATAACTAGGTGCCTCCTTAGTCATTGGATGGTGTGTCGAGTGATCAGCTATGTCACGTGACCGATGTCGACAAATGCTAGATGGAGTCAGTGGTGGTGTAGGATAGGACCTGAATTAAAATGGTTATTTCTTTGATAAATTACAGGGGTAATATAATTATAACATAAATTATAATCACGGTACAAAATGTATATACAGTATAGTCGTTATTGTCTATAAAATATTGTGTCGAAGGCCAGATCAAGTGATATCGACAAATCAGATGTCGAGTGAAATGTCTATGAATTGAGGACGACACCATCACTAATCCTTAATTTTGAAATTCGATTTCATTACTGAATCACTGGGTTAAAAAAAATGTTCATAATATCTAGATTTGAAAATCAGAAGAAGAAATTCCAGTAAAAATCGATGCGAATAAATTTAATTTGCTTTACAAGCGGATATATACAATCTACTTTCACTGATTATAATTTTTTACCGACGTTGTAGTAATATGAAATCTAATATCTAGCATTTCGAAGCTTTCTTCCGGATTGGCTATTCCTCGGAAAACTCTGTCTCATCTTCTACGCGGCGAGCATTGTGAACTTTTTGTTTATTCTTGGAGTTATGTTTTTTGTGTGGGCGTTTGTGGGTTTATTAAAAACAAATTTTAAGAAATATTTGAAATAAATCTTCTTATATATAAAAGTCAATGTCTGTTGTCTGTTTCGCGATAAACTCACAAACTACTGAACCAATTGGTATCAAGTTTTGCATGTCGCTTTTTATAAACCTGAGGAAAATTTTCGGCTACATTTTGATTAGTTATTTTGGGTATTTTTTTTATTTGAAGAACTTTTTTTTTACGCCGAGTAAATACGAGGCGAAGTAACAACACCAGGCCAATTAAGCGACCAATGAGCGTTCTGCATTTTTTATCAAGTTGGTTGCTTATTTTTTTAAATACCTTTTTATACAAGTGTTACTTTTTTACAAAAGTATTGGGAGAGAAATTTATATTACTAAGTTACGGTAAGTGCACACAATGCAATTTTTAAAAATTACAAAATTAGCGTTACTGTATGTAAATGATGGCTTTCGTATTTTTATTAATTATTGTTCTGGCCTTTGTTTTTTTAATATAAAAAAAATGTTGAAACTGCAGTCGCAGTCATTAGCAAACACATATGTTTGCCTAATTTCCATGTGCTCTTTTATTTTTTACAGAAAAAGTAATTACATGCCTGTATTTTGAATTAATTTTTTCTATGAACCTATATTTTCTTATTCTTACTGAAAAGATCCATCGCAGTCACTCACTCAACTCAGGGATTTTCAAGGGTTAATGCGCTGGGGCGGGTACCTCGGGGTTTGGGTGGAAAAACTGCCATCTATTTAAACTATATTGATTTTGAAACAACTAAATATGGATTGCAAAAAAAAAAAAATAATTATATCAAATACCTAAACACTAATATAATACAATTTTTGCCATCACACACACTTTTTGTCTGTTGTTTATGTGTTAATTCTGTATTACTATTCTATGGCACTTCTACTATTTATTATCGTTATGTGTAACTCCGCATTTGCCGGTCCCAAGCCCAGATGAAAAAGGGGGACGGGGAACAGTAACAAGCTCACTAAAAAACCTGGGCTCAGCTGGCCTGGCTGATAGTACCCTGTAAGGGCTCCTAATCCAGGCATACAGGATGGGCAGCGTTTGTACTTCATGTTAGGAGCGGCTGCACATGACGTCTGTTCCTCATGTCAGAGGCGGCCATTTCTTTTGGAGCTAATTCGGCCTGCCACTGAGTAGTGCTCCCAGTCTTAATGACAAAGGCAGACGCATTCTACTTCACCCAACAGACACCATCAAAAGTCTCAAGCTTTACAACTTGACACCCTAATATTATTGAGTAGAGATAAGAAAGAAGAAGAAGATTATTGATGTAATTTCAATATGAAGGAAATTGCACTCGGTAGAATTCTCGGGCGAAGCCGGGTCATTCGTCTAGTTATATATATAACAAAAGATACATATCTCTTTATAATTATGCATTAATCACATTCACTATGTTTATCACCCTAATAATAAAACTATGCTAGTGATGGTTTTATTATTAGGGTGATGAACATAATGCATTTGATTAATGCATAATTATAAAGAGAGGTGTATCTTTTGGTATCAAAATTCAAAACTATTTTAAAGGCGTAAGATTCTTTTTGATATTAAATAATTTCTACTGCCCTTACTGCAATGGAAAAATTAATGAGAGGGTCTGGCTCATCAGTGGTGAACCCTCTCAGCGGTTTCGCCAGTTTAATATACCATACCGCTGTTATATTTGGTAGATTAAACTGGCGAAACCGCTGAGAGGGTTCACCACTGATGAGCCAGGCACTCTCATTAATTTTTCCATTGCAGTGAGGGCAGTAGAAATTATTTAATATCGAAAAGAATCTTACGCCTTTAAAATAGTTTTGAATTTTGATAACAGATGGTGCGCTAGTGCATCATATTATAAATCTTTTGTTATATATATAACTAGACTATAACTATATAAAACTATACTAGTGATGATATTGCTGCTGCTGTGATGGAGATGAATGGAGACATCTGAGACTATTCTTTGGACACAACAACAACAACATACTAGTGATGATAAGGAAAAAATGAGCCACAACACCAGATTTATAAAATTCAGACAAAACGCAAACCAATATATGACGGTTTCGGGCTATGGCCCTCATCAGTATAGGGGGAGGCTTCGATTTCATAACATCCTACGAGAGGGGTTATGATATCGGTCGAATTAACCAAAAAGGTGTTTAAGCTGGTGTCATTGCAGGGACACCTATATCTATATTGAAAGATATTGTAAATTATTCGACATTATTTACACTCCGAAACTTGATTTTTAGCACAGGACCAAGAAATATAATCATATATCCCTTAAAGAATGTCAAAAAATCCAAAATCTCTTCAATCCAATATTTTTAAAGAGTAGCTGAGAAATACTCGAAATTCAACCTAGATATTTCTTTAGTTACAAAATGACTAATGTCTGTTATAAACAATTGAAAATTTAATACATTTTTATCTTTAAAATTATCGTTAAAAAGTTGCAATAATTCTTCTTTTTAAAATGCATATGATTCTTCATTGAATTCATTTTAGATATCTCTAAATTTCATAAGAGTAATTGGCCTTTATAATAAATATAAAATATAGTGAAAAATAGTATAATATTGATAAATATTAATAAAAAAGCATATCCTGATCGTGCAACTGATTAGTTAATATTTATTCCGATAGATGGCGTATGTTATCAGAAACTCTCAGTTGAATTATCTGGATTTTTTTTATCTTAATAGACTACAGTGTGATTGGCTCTAGCTACTATAAATGTGATTGGTGGAAGTCAGTATCTTATATAGATGGAAGGTTATGAAAGGAGGGGGCAACTCCATCGCGGCTGCGCAGGCGGAATCATACGGCCGGAGTCGATTACGTCTGAAGCGGTGTCCACCAAGGTAGGTCCCGCTTTTCAAACTCTTTTTAACGACTTCTTTCATTCTTTCTTATATTTTCTTCCATTATGTTAGTCATTTCATTGATCAATACTTACATATTTGGTCAAAAAATCGAAATTTTCGAAAATATTTTTTCCCGGAAGTGTTTAGTTTAACATTTTAAAAAGAATGTCTAGATTGGGTATAATATATTATGTAAATTTACATTAAATATTTTGGGTAAATAATAGAGATAAAAACATAAAGGATAACCTCAATAAGATCTAAGCGGTATATATTGATCCGAACCTTTCAGGAAGTTTTGTTATTTACGTCAAGACACGCTGAATAAATACCACAGGTTTAATGCACATTATTTCTCTCTTTTTTCAATTCTCTATTATTTACACACATGTGAAGGTTAATTGTGTATATAGAGATAATAATAATCGATTTTGAAATCGATCTGAGCGTTTTAATTGTTCTTGAATTTAGTTTAAAATAAAGCAGCCGATCATATCAGAAGGCCCAGTATTTTTTTCTCTTCTATCCCCTAAATATTAAATATATTGTCTGTGAGTAAATAGATATATTTAAACATTAAAGTCGATTAAAATAATGAAGTTTTTAAAATTATTATATATAAAGAGGGTTATTAGGTTATTAAACAAAATACAAATAGGTAAAAAAACCCTAAAATCTATAAATAGAGCTAAAGGGTGGCGTGATAGCTGACTTTTGTAAATTGATACCTGCACACCCAACCTGTAAATAATCAATCATCTATTCCGGGTTCTCTATTTGACCAAATAAAATATTGCGATGGAGTTGTTATTCAGAAAGTGGTGTTGTGAAATAGAGGAAGTGTGAATTTAAAAGAAATTATGTAATTTTATGTTTAAATAAAAGATAACAAATATTTTCACACAAATTCAATTTGATATTTATTGGTATATTTCATGGTGTTTCTTAAAATAAGAAACACTTCATCCAGAAAAAGTTAATTTTACTCGACGTTTCGACAAAAATATTTTTTTCCTTATCAGGAAATATAAAAATAAAGGATTTGGGTCAAGGTATTAAAAATATATAACATTTATAACGCCTTGCCAAATCCTTTATTTTTATTTTTCCTGACGAGGACAAAATATTTTTGTCGAAACATCGAGAAAATAAAACTTTTCTGGCCGAAGTGTTTCTTTTTTTAAAGAAATATGAATGTCGACAGGCAGCCTCGATCTATATACAGGAAATGAAAGCATTTAAACTCAATGTTTCTTTAAAACATAACAAAACAAACTTCTACTATCCTTACTGAGATGAATAAATATTGGAAGGGCTTGGCTCATCAGTGGTGAACCCTCCCACAAGTTCCGCCGATCATCGCAGTAAAGACAGCCGAATAAAGATTCTTCTCTGTTCGAAACTATTTTAAAGGAGTAAGATTCTTTTTTGAAATTAAACAATTTCTACTGCCCTTACTGCAATGGAAAAATTAAGGGGAGGGTCTGGCTCATCAGTGGTGAACCCTCCCAGCGGTGTCGCCAGTTTAATCTACCATACCGCTGTTATATTGCATTTTCGGAACTTCCTTTTATAGTGATACTGTTAGTAGACTCTTGGAATGGGTATTTTAGAAGAACTATGGACATAAGCTTTGAGGACAGTAAAATTACATACAATTAAATATACAGTTATCAGCGTCATAATCAAGCAACAATTCTTAATTCTGTCACCGTTTTGCTTTGTGAATGGAATAAATACCCAAATATGGCAATTTCTCATAACCATCGGTGGTTCAGTGGTAGAATGCTCTCCTGCCACGCGGGCGGCCCGGGTTCGATTCCCGGCCGATGCATTTTTCTTTTTTTTTTTTTTACAATTTTTAAAACTCATTTATATATTATACAAGAATGACATCCACGGCGCCAATTTATAATTGTAACGTATAGTATTTGAATAAAAGCATTTAATCGGGTAAAACCCGGGCGTTGCCCGTGTCATTCGGCTAGTTATAAATATAGGACAGTAGAAATTGTTTAATTTCAAAAAAGAATCTTACGATTTTAAAATAGTTTCGAATTTTGATAACAGATGGCGCGCTAGTGCATCATATTCTTCTCTATATCTACACTTAGATTTAATCAATAAGCCATCACGCCACGTGTAGTTGTAATTCAGGATCTCCGTGTTGAAGAGCATGTTGGCTCGAAAGCTTAAAAAATAAAAGAAATAAGAAACGAAACCCTTGATTCCTTATTGATTAAATAAAACAGTAGATGTTTGTTTTATTTAAATAAAAAGGCATATATTGGATCAAAATATCATTTATTTTACCAATATTTCAATTGGCTGAACGCCAACCTTTATCAAGGTATTATAACATTTTAAAGCATTTGAAATATTGGTAAAAATAAATGATATTTTGATCCAATATATGCCTTTTTATTCAAAGATTTATCTATGGATTGCTCTATTTTCAAAATGTTTGTTTTATGTTTAAAAGAAACATTCGAGCTTTAATGCTTTCATTACCTAGATATAGATGGCGCATTATTGCTTTATATTTAAACCTCTATCTATCTTCATGATTTCATTGCGTATTTCTTCTTACTCATTTAACTCGCGTACACATATCGTTATACATTTATATACTTATGTGTATATGAAAAAACAATAGAAAAAAATGAAAGATAATCGGGTCAGGTGTTGATATTAAAAATAAAGAAGGCATCTCCTGACCATGAGCACATGTGTTTTTTTAGATGGCAAAGCGCCATCTAGTGGAGCAAAAATAAACTAAACGTTTATTTAGCTTGCTCCGTGATATTTGGATAACCAAATTTTTATTTCTTTATTTTTAATATCAACACCTGACCCACTTATATTTTATTTTCTTCTATTGTTTTTTTCATGTGTTAAGCGTTTTTACGCAAATTTGGCCTTAAATACCCATTTCTGGATTTCTCAAGAAGCCTCTGGGACCAAAAATCTTTTTGGTCGCAGTGATTACAGACTACTCCACGCTGACGAGCGCCAACAGCGCGAAACGCGTTCGTGGATGGCTTTTCTTGATTTATAAAGAAATTGGGTTGACCAAATATCACGGAGCAAGCTAAATAAACGTTTAGTTCATTTTTGCTCCACTAGATGGCGCTCTGCCATCTAAAAAGCACATGTGCTCGTGGTCAGTAAATGCCTTCTTTGTTTATATTTATATTATTTATATATATTTAAATAGAGCAATCCATAAATAGATCCTTAATTAAAAAGGCATATATTGGAGTAAATTAATTTATTTTACCAATATTTCAGCTGGCTGAACGGCAACCTTTTTCAATGTATAACATATTTATGTCAACAAATGAAATATTGGTTAAATAAATTATTTTTTGATTCAATATATTGCTTTTTAGTTAAAGATTTATATATTTAATTAGAAATTTCTATCTTTGCCCATGATATTCTTTTTTTTTTTAACTTAAAACATAGTAATGACAACTATTTATATCAAGCTGAAGGTCGTGCCTGAAAGCTTCCATAATATATATATATAAGTATTTAAAAAATATGCATATATTGGATTTCTAATTATTTTATTGTTCCAATATTTCGAGGGGGAACTCGCCTCTCTTTATCGAGGATGTTTGTGTTTTTCAGTAGAACATGCGCGCACGCGTACACCACTCTTGTTCTACAAGGCCAATGAAAGAATGTTCTAGTGAAAAACATAAACATCCTCGATAAAGAGAGGCGAGTTGCCCCTCGAAATATTGGAACAATAAAATAATTAGAAATTCAATATATGCATCTTTTTTAAATATAATTTTAATTATGGATTGCCAAATCTTCAAAATATATAAGTATATTACGATGCACTTAGCGCGCCATCTGTTATGAAAATTAGAAACTATTTTAGATGCGTAAGATTCTTTTTGAAATTTTTCTATTGCAGTAAGGGCAGTAGAAATTGTTTAATTTCAAAAAGAATCTTACGCGCGTCTAAAATAGTTTCTAATTTTCATATATATAAGTTTTGAAAATAGAGCAATACATAGATAAATCTTTAATTAAAAAGGCATATATTGGATCAATATATCATTTATTTTACCAATATTTAAGTTGGCTGAACGCCAACCTTTATCAAGGTGTTATAACATTTTAAAGTGTGTCAACAACAAACTCAGCGCCACATAACGCAACAGCATTAAGGTTTCAAAATATTCACACCCATATTTTACAAAAATTATTTTGTCCTTAATATAAATATATATATCAATTTTTTTTCTCCCCATTGAATATAACAAACTATTTTTAAAAACTCTTAATGATGTTGACGTTATGTGGCGCTGAGTTTGTTGTTGACACACTTTAAAATGTTATAACACCTTGATAAAGGTTGGCGTTCAGCCAACTAAATATTGGTAAAATAAATAATTTTTTGATCCAATATATGCCTTTTTAATTGAATATATATAAGTGTAAAGCCTTTTGTAAAATCTTTTGATACTGTCCAACCTGCAATACACTTCATCGTCAATAGCATCATACTTAGTACCATCAATTTATATTTCAAAAAGAGATAAAATCTGTATTACAATCACAGAACTAAGTACTCTTGTTTACTTCTAAACAACAATAGCTATAACAATTATTAGGTAGGGTGTCTGGCTCATCATTTGTAAAATTTCTCATTTAGCTGATTAAACTGACAAAACGCTGGGAGGGTTCGCAATGATGAGCCAGGCTATCCAACTACTTTTAACATTCTCTTATAGTGTTTCTATTGATTTTTTCAGACATCTGAGACTCTTCTTTGGACACGACAACAACAACAACAACATTGATTTTTTCTCTCGAAGGTAAAATAAAACAACTAGAGTAGACCTGATCGATATAGGGGCACTGATGAATACTGGGAGGGCCTGGCTCATCAATGGTAAACCCTCTTCCATCCGATAGATTAAACTGACAACAACGCTGACAAACACAACTCATGAGCTAGGTCATAAAATAGTTTTCGATTTCTCTCGAGTTGTTCTATTATTGTTTTAAATATAAAAGTAAAAAGAATAATGGTGTTTTATTTTGCTATGGGTTGAATTTATATAACTTTGGATTTACATTAATTATTTTCTGATATAAAATTTATAAATAGAGAAATATGTTTTAAAAGAGAAAAGTATATTTTTGAGTTTTTTTTGTTGGATTGGTCATCATTAACGTTTCATTCTTTGTGTGTTGCAAAAATTTATTAGTATGTGCAACGTTCCATAGAAGTGCCGGCAACTATGTGTCATTGATATGGAACAGAAATAGAAAATAGGTCAGTGTCTGATAGTACAGAGCCATAAATGATAGGATTTAAAGTATTAGGATAAGCGTGTAAAAAAATATTACTCTCATGGGGATAAAACTTAAGGAAGCTGTACCTTTTATCATGTATATCGGTACTCAGACAATAACCCTGAAAGATATTTGATACACAGTGACCTTTATTGAAGATACACAAGATAACCAAGTATGAACGATTTTACCTCTGTCTCCTTGTGAAAAAAAAACAAAAAAACAACAGACGACCGGAAACTTTTCACTTCCTTATGTTTTGTCCTTGAGAGTGCATATTCTTATTGAATTTGATTGTATTTGAAATTTTAATAAGAATTTTTGGATATAGAGTTTTTGTGCCTTTATTGATATTACTTGTGCTAATATTAATCAGAAACGTTGAGTCGAACGATAAAGAAATTTGTTTAAAGTTACTGTACTGTTTCTATATTATAAAATGACGATAATTTGAAAAGATTTGAATAGAAATCATCTTATAATAGAGAGAGAGAGAGAATTTATATATAAGATTATTGAAGTGTTTTTGTTAAGTAACATATATTGAGAATATAACAGCACATTATTGCAAATTTTTGGCTGTTACGCGTCATGAATGCGAAACAATAAAATAAAAAAATCATCAGTTAGAGAGGGCTTGGCTAATCAGTGGTGAACCCATTTGGCGAAACCGCTGAGAGGGTTCACCATTGATGAGCCAAGTCCTCTTAAATAATAATATTTTTATTTTTCAGCAAGTTCTGTAGAGATATTAATTGTTAATTTCTTTAAAAAAATAATTATTAAAAATTCTATAAAATGAATAATTTGCAATATATATAACGTTAATAGGAAATGTTTTCCGATTATTTTATTTAAATAGGTACGAGTTTTTAAAATTTTGAATCATTTTTTTATATTGGTAAAAATTTTAAAATATTTAATAAATGTGTAAAAAGCAAAGGTAATTTAATTTATATTTGTCATTCCTTGATGAATATATAAAAATGGGGATTTTTCATATGGAGATGAGGTATTTTCTGGGTGGCATTGCATGTCAAAATTCGGGTTTCTTCATGCCAGCCTTGAGATCGTTCTCTAAATACATGGTTTATAGAAAAAGGTCACACACAGATGACCTTGGATATAGAAATAGGTCACACACACAGATGACCTTGGATATAGAAATAGGTCACACACACAGATGACCTTGGATATAGAAATAGGTCACATACACAGATGACTATGGATATAGAAATAGGTCACACACACAGATGACCTTGGATATAGAAATAGGTCACACACACAGATGACCTTGGATATAGAAATAGGTCACACACACAGATGACCTTGGATATAGAAATAGGTCACACACACAGATGACCTTGGATATAGAAATAGGTCACACACAGATGACCTTGGATATAGAAATAGGTCACATACACAGATGACCTTGGATATAGAAATCGGTCACATACACAGATGACCTTGGATATAGAAATAGGTCACAAACACAGATGACCTTGGATATAGAAATAGGTCACATACACCGATGACCTATATATAGAAATAGGTTACACACTCAGATGACCTTGGATATAGAAATAGGTCACACACACAAATGACTATGGATATAGAAATAGGTCACACACACAGATGACTATGGATATAGAAATATGTCACACACAGATGACCTATATATAGAAATAGGTCACACACTCAGATGACCTTGAATATAGAAATAAGTCACACACACAGATGACTATGGATATAGAAATATGTCTTACACAGATGACCATGGATATAGAAATAGTTTACACACTCAGATGACCTTGGATATAGAAATAGGTCACACATACAGATGACCTTGGATATAAAAATAGGTCATACAGACAGATGACCGTGGATATAGAAATAGGTCACACACACAGATGGATATAGAAATAGGTCACACACACAGATGGATATAGAAATAGGTCACACGCACAGATGACCTTGGATATAGAAATAGGTCACACACACAGATGGATATAGAAATAGGTCACACACAGATGACCTTGGATATAGAAATAGGTCACACACACAGATGAACTTGGATATAGAAATAGGTCACACACACAGATGACCTTGGATATAGAAATAGGTCACACACACAGATGGATACAGAAATTAAAAAAAGTATTTTGAGTGAGTTAAGTAAATATTAAAAACCAAATTGAATTCCGTAATTAGCGCTTTGTCATAAAACACCTAGAGTTGTCCTCAATTCATTTACATCGTTTTTTAAAAATCTATAGAGTGACCTTGGTTGTGATCGCTGTGCATAATGGATTTCGAAATATTATTGTATTTTATAATTATATGTTTTTATTATATATATTTATTTTTATACTGATTCCCTTTTCTCATCTCAATATCTTCAATACCTTCCTTTTTTCTTATGTTCCGCTTATATGATGCGTAACACCGAGGCTTCAGTGTGAACTTGTTATAGTCCTTATTGTTTAAAAAGATAAAAAAAATCTTTTTGATACCTTATTATATTTATCATCCACTTTCCCTTTAACTTTCTTTTTTCTTATGCTATTTTCTTTCATAAATTTAAATATATTTGTATAAAATATATAATATATATAACATTACTGTTAATATTTATATATATAATCAAAAAAGGCCTATCCAGACCACGTTCACATGCGAATTTTAGATGGAAGAGCGCCATCTTGTGGTACAAAAATAAACTAAACTTTTATTTAACTTGTTTAGTGATATTTGGTCAACCCAATTTCTTGATAAATTAAGAAAGGCCAACCACGTACGCGTTTCGGGATGTTGACCCTCGTCAACATGGTGCAGACTGTATCTCTACGATCAAAATTTGGTCCCAGAGGCTTCCTGACAAATCAGGAAATGGGTATCAAATTTTGGTCGCAGAGGTGCAGTCTGCACCACGCTGACGAGGGTCAACATCCCTAAACGCGTACGTGGTTAGCATTTCTTGATTTATCAAGAAATTGGGTTGGCCAAATATCACGGAACAAGTTAAATAAATGTTTAGTTTATTTTTGTTGCACTAGATGGCGCTCTACCATCTAAAAATGCTCATGTAAGCGCGGTCATGATATGCCTTTTTTGATTTTAATATCTACACCTGACCTTTTGTATTTTTCAATATTTTTTTACATTATATATTATATAATTATATATTTTTATATTATATTTTATAAAAGCAGTCTTTCCGAGTAGGAAAAACTTTTCAACGGTGGCCTATTTAAGAAAAGAAATCAATATTAAAGGGAATATATCTCTTATTTATTTTTCGTGAATAGAGATCCGTAGAAGAGTTTTCCCTGCTCTCGAAGGAGAATTTTTATAATGAAATAAAGAAATTTTGGTGCAGAGCCATGAGATATCATTTCTTATGTTTTATAACTTTTATATTTTAGAAATCGACCATCATAATTATCTAATGAGAGACGATTGCACAAGAGAAGAGAGTTTTATGTAAAAAAGGTGTTAATTAGTTATTGGATTGTTTCTTGATTTATCTTGTTATCTTTCATGATACCAAGATTTTACACTATGCAGCCAGTTTCATCCAGATCTTGATGTTACCTCTCTGAACTTAGCTCTATTCTTGAGTCCCACATCAATGTTAGCGATATTTACGACACTATGTTCTGATCCAATCCTGTCGCCAGTTGGAGAGTAACAACCTTCTTATTTCGACAGTTAGACTCCAACCTCTGCCGAGCCAAAGTCCGGTGCTACCCGTCTATTCCCCAGGACTCGATCACTAGCCCGTTGGGGGCGCTAGAAGCTCGATCTTCTAAATTAAAGTATCAAATCTACATTTAAAAGCTATCCCGATGCTAACTTGTTCGGGAAATTGTCTCTATTTGACTGAGAGTGTAATAACATTTAGCGCGCGATGATGATAAAAAAACATTTTAAATTTCACTTTCGTTTCGAGAGGGAGAAAGGGCTTATTCCCTTCTCTAAATTCCTGCTAGTATCCCAAACTATTGGAACGCTCTTTCTATTGTGGGAACACAGCTCTTCTATCTATTGGACGATTCTTCCAAAGCATGATACGATTAAATAAAGAATCGATAAATATACACATCTTTTAATGGATGAATTAAGGAATCCTCGAAGTGTTTGTTCATAGTAGGATAAAATACCAGAACCAAGATTCAACCCTGGATATATAAGCAGATTTGTCCAGTTCAGAAGTAAACCTCTCTAGGAAAGCCGTATTGTAGATTTAACTGTTAAATAAACCGAAGATGCATACGAGGATAATTTTCTTATCAGAGTTGTTATTACTTGAGCTCGGGTTTATAAGCCCTTTGACGGGGGTAACACAATAACTAAAAAAAAAAATTATAGAAATATATAATATCTCTTATTAAAAAGGTTAAACCGCTGGGAGTGTTCAACATTGATGAGCCAGGCCAGGCCTTCCCAATATTTATTTAACGCAGTTGAGGATAGTGGAAGGAGTGTTTATTTAAAAATGAAAAATTGTTCTTTAATATTTCAATTTTGTGAAATAATGGTTCTGATGACGGCTAAAATCCCGAAACCGTGGTATACCGTTTGTCACCCTTTCGAATTTTGCTTTCGAATCTATTGAGTCTAATCTGTGTGCATTATACACCGAACACCAACAGATCCTCCCGCCACATTGCAATGTGTACACTCATGGACCAAACTTAAGCAAGTTGTACCTTTTAGCATGCCAATCGGGATTCGGACAATAACTCTGAAAGATATTTTATACACAGTGACCTTTATTGAAGACATACAAGAAAACCAAGTGTGAACAAAATTGCTTCTGTGTCTTCTTAAGTTTTATCCATGAGTGTATATAGTAATTTTGGTATTTATTTTATATTTTGAGCAAAAAGCTCTACTATTTTGTGTGAATGAAAAAAAAAAGAATAATTAAAAGAAAATATTATAAAATAAATTTTAAAAACAGTAAAAAAAATCTGTTTATATATTAAGATGAGATAAGTAAGAAACATGTGGGAAACAAAGATCTATAGAAACATTTAGAGTAACAGAAAATTAATTCTTCTCGAGAGGGAAATTACAGATAATATGGATATAACAAATCACACGTTCTCTACAATAGGTTTATGAGAAAAAAAAATTTTTGAAATTGGAAAAAAAATATATATATATATTAGACGATGGCACTACGACGAGAAAAATCCATATAGTGTTGAAAAAGTTTGATATTTTAATTGTATATATATATGAAAAAACAATAGAAAAAAAATAAAGGTCAGGTGTTGATATTAAAAATAATAAGGGCATATCCTGACCAGGAGCACATGTGCTTTTTAGATGGCAGAGCGTCATCTAGTGGAACAGAAATCAACTAAACATTGATTTAACCTGTTTCCTAATACCTGAGGGTTGGCCAATTAATAGTTAAATCAATGTTTAGTTGATTTCTGTTCCACTAGATGGCGCGCTGCCATATAAAAAGCACATGTGCTCCTGGTCAGGAAATGCCATTATTATTTTAAATATATATATAATATTTTCAGATTTAATTAAGATTCTAAAAACGTGACAAAGTATGTAAATCAGCCCAAGAGTGTTATGTACTACTCCACAAAAAGAAGATATACTTCTATAATACATTTTCCATCAAAGTAAATAGCATTTTAAATAACAAGTTTATTTTTCGAGTTCAACCAAACTCAGAAGGATTCTTTAAGCCAATTACCGCACCTCTGAAAGCCATCTGGACAAGAGACCATTTCAACTAATTTAAAACATCAACTGAATATCATTAACGTCAAATAATATTTACATATATATTTAGGGGTTGGTAGAAGAATCTTCGGTATAAATCTTCGAGTGTCGATAGCTACGACACGGGATCGAATCCATATTGGGAACTTTTTATGGAAAAAAAAATGTTCCAATGGCCATCGATTCTTACAAAAGTCCAGCTCCATCAATGAGGGCAAATGAACAAACTAGGCTGAGGCACACTTAGTGGCACGTAAGTGCAAATTTTGTACTCTTTTCTGCAAGTGTAGACATGTGGTACATTCACAGTAAAGGCAGTCGCTTATATTCAGCATCTCCAGGGGAAGCGATCGAGGGGAAGGAGACGACAGGGATACACAGACGATCTAAAACAATGGACTGGACGACACACCTACGAGGTGTCGTACCTACTTCACGAGGAAGAGGATGGCGGAGGAAGTATTGAGAGACCATGTGGCCCACCCTCAGTAGAGGATGGCATTGAAGGAGGAGGAAGATACTCAGCATGATTATCATGGTTTACTTGGGATAAGTACCATCACTCAACACATATGTGCCTGGTGTTGGCCTGGATTGGCCATCGAGACGTCGTGAAGAGCCAGGGACAAGGAATCCTCCTTGGAACATGATCGAAAGCTCCCGCAGAGCTTTATGTTATGGCCTGGCTTATCTTTGAACGCCACCGCCATATAATTAAGACGGAAATGCTGACTGGGAAATCGTGTTAACATCATCGATCGAGACCCCTGGTGATCATTTCTTACTGGTGGACACGGTCCATCGAGCTTCTTTAGCCGACTCCAAGCTTGAACAAGTGACAATATCTGCAGAGTTTTATTTACCAAATATAAAAATATTTGATCTATAATAAAAATGAAACTCATTGCACATCTTTCCTTTATATACAAGAAGTAGCTTAGGAGTCTGGATCACGCAGAGAAAGAGAATATACCAGGTTAAAGACCTACTGACGTAATAAAAATGTAAATTGAAGATTCAGAGGGAAGGTTCGGGAGAGTCTTAGCATCGGTCTTGGAGAAGACCCTCTCACGACGAGCGAAAAATCGCTTTAGCATGGTTTGTGATCTTGCGAAACTGACTTGCCTTCCAGAACGTATTGTCATTAGAGAACGATAATGATTAACCAAAATATGTCACGAAAATGCATCACAAAAATTAGGTCAGAAAAATGTGTCACGAAATTTGTCAGGAAAACGTGTTACGAAATTGTGCCAAGAAAATGTTACAAAATTGGGTCTAAAAAATAACTCAGAATTGTGGCAGGAAAAAATCATGAAATTGGCTCTCAAAAAGGCATCAGAAAATTGTGTAAAAATGTCACAAAACTGGGTTTCGAAAATGCGTTGCAATATTGTGTCAGAAAAATGTCACCAAATTGTGTCTCGGAAATGTATCCCGAAATGTGTCAGAAAAATTATTGAAATTGGATTTTGAAAATGTATCATGATATTTTTTCAAAAATGTGTCACGAAGTTGGGTCTCGAAAATGCCACGAAATTGGGTCAAAATTGTCAAGAAATCGTCTCTCGAAAATGTATAACGAAATTGTGCCAAAAATGTCAAGAAATTGTTTCTCTAAAATGTAACGCAAAATTAGGCCAGGAACATGTGACGAAATTGGTATTCAAAATGGGTCACGAAATTGTGTCAAAATTGTCAGGAAATCGTCTCTCGAAAATGTATTACAAATAGTGTCCGGAAAATGTCACAAAATTGTGCCTTTTGAGAATGTATCACGAAATTATGTCAGAGAAAAATGTAACGTAATCGCAACTAGAAAATATAAAACGAAATTGCCAAAAAATGTTACGAAATCGTGTCTCACAAAATGTAACAGGAAATTGTGTCATGAAAATGTCCACGAAATTGGGTCTCACAAAATGTAACACGAAACCGTGTCTCACAAAATGTAACACGAAATCGAGTCTCACAAAATGTAACACGAAATTGTGTCATGAAAATGTGCACGAAATCGTGTCTTTAAAATGTGCTACGAGAATGCGTTACGGGAGCTAACAATTACTAGAAAACCGAACTTTCCAGTATTTAAATTTGGAATAAATCAGATGGTTATACGTTGTGGTATGTCAACTATGTATAGTAATAATAGTCGCATATATTTATATCTAAATAATGATAAATATGCACTAAATATGGACAGGTACTATAGACAAGAAGTATAAAAGAGCATACAAGATGTAGTAGACAAGAAATATGCAATTAGGTAGCCAAAAGGTAGTCAGAATTATACAAAAAGTTAATAAGTAGTAAACAAGAAGTAAACAAAATGTCGACAAGAAGTATACAGGAGGTTAACAAGTAGTAAACAAGACATATATACAAGAAGTAGACGATAGTTTAAATGAGAAGTAGACATGACATACACACATGAAATAAGTAAGCAAAATGTAGGCAAGAAGTAGACAACAAGTTAACAAGTAGTAAACAAGACATATATACAAGAAGTAGACGATAGTTTAAATGAGAAGTAGACATGACATACACACATGAAAGAAGTAAGCAAAAGTTAAGATGTAGACAAATATAATACAAAAAGTATTCATCAAGTAGAAAAATGTACACAATCGTTTATTAGCGAAAGAGCTTTTCCCTTTTGAAAAAAAAAAAGAAAACATCAAAACAATGTATTTTGGTGATATTCTTTGCGACGAACGTGTGCTTTAAAATAAAATAATATTCCATAACACCAGATTTGTCAAATAAAAATAATAACCAATCAGCGAACTCTAGTACTGAAGAGGACCATAACCAAACGACGATACCCAAGTTGATATTTTTCGAATTTGCCAAAGGTGATATTGTGACTAATTCTTTGATATTATTTTACACGTTCGGAGCGGAGGATATAAAAAAAATTGTACTGTTTTGATATACACTCATGGACAAAACTTAATGAAGTGGAAAGTCTTTGATATCACATCGTCTTATTTTTTAAGGAGACAGAGACAATTTTATTCACACTTAGTTATCTCGTGTGTCTTCAATAAAGGACACTGTGTACCAAATATCTTTCATAGTTATTGTTTGAATCCGGATATATACTCTAAAAGGTACAACTTCCTTAAGTTTTTTCACCTTCCCCTTCCCATAGGTGTATTTTTATCAAAGGGAGAGAAGCGTTTTCGCTAATAAACAATTATAAAACAAAAATATATAAGAACATACGAAACTATAATAGTATTCATATACAGCAATCATAAGGTTATATAAAGTAGTTCGATATATTGTACAGAAGAGTGTAATACATTAACTAAGTTTATAGCAGATAAATATATATATAACACCTCAGCCCAAACATTAGACTTTTCATAACGACATTTAAAAATTATCCCGCCTGTGTTTTTTTTTTAACGAAAAATCGAAATTTATTTTAAGGAGAAATAACGATCATTTTTAACCTTAGGGATGAAGTATGAAAGGATGAATTGTGAAGAGTAATGATGAACGGAGAAATAAAGTGTCCAGGGATGGGAATCGAATTCCGTTTATCATTACTCTTCACAATTCATCCTTTCATACTTCATCCCTAAAGTTAGAAATAATCGTTATTTCTCCTTAAAATAAATTTCGATTTTTCGTTCAAAAGAAACACACGCGGGATAATTTTCAAATATCGTTCTACAATCATATGCCGTATTATATTGTATAGACATTTTAGTCAACTCTGGTATCCAATTAGTCACTCATCCACCATATTCACCAAACCTAGCACCTTGTGACTTTTTTATTTCCAAAAGTTAAGTTATTGTTGAAAGTGATAAAATTTGACACTTGATGATGAAGCACTGCAAGCCTCTATCAATGCAGTAAATTCCATCCACGAAGATGACTGGTGTAAGTACTTCGATAATTGGTTTTCACGGATGATATCTTGCATAGGTGCAAAGGGTGAATACTTTGAGAAACTGAAAATTTGAAAGTTGCAATAAAAAATAAGTGATTGCGCAAAAACCTTTGGAGTGACCCTGGTATATAGTAAGTGTTTTATCTACTAAGCGACTATATATACAAATACCACATAGAACATAAACTGAATATAGCGTTTACATAAGGTCACAAGGTAATGAGTACATAAAGGTAACCCCACATAGGGAGTTATACATTGAAAGACAAAATATACATTAGTAATATAGTTTTATTTGAAAAGAGCAAAAGCGGGTCGTGAAAGGTTGGAAATAAAATTTCGATTGAAAAAAAGTTTGAGTAGATCATTTATAACTCAATATTATATATAAACAATACATAATTAAACAGAATACATTATTAACACAAAGCAATAACGCACCATCTATATATATAAAATAAAAGGATTTAAAAGCGCGAATGTTTCTTTTATACATTATTTTTACATTATAGTTTGCTGAAGAGCATTGCTCGAAGCAAATATTTTAATGTAATTCTACTGTCCTATAAGCTTATGTCCATAGTTTACTTGAAAACCATTTCTAAGATTCCATCCTTCAGTGTAGCATATAAAAACAGAATGATCCAATACAGTATTAGAGCTCTGAGAAGCGGTCTGGTGGATTAAATTGGCGAAACCGCTGGGAGGGTTCACCACTGATGAGCCAAGCCCTCCCAATATATTTTTCATCGCAGTAAGGACAGTAGAAGTTCGTTTTATGTATAAAAGAAACATTCGCGCTTTTAAATCCTTTTATTTTATGTAGAATACATTATATATAAATATATATTTGTGTTTGTACTGAATGTAGCATGAGACTATATAATATAGCATAAGTGCCAATACGTAGAGAATAAAGCATATGTATTATAGTTAGAGTTCTCAACAGTAAAATTATAAATCTTTAGAAATATTTATAATGCTAAAAGAATATTTTTGAAAATAATAGTATATGTATTTCAGAGAAAATTTCTTTTTTAATATATAAATTTGGTTTTAGAACTTTTAAAAAAGCTACTCCCTTTTATAATATGAATTGAAATTGGAGCCCTGAAAAACATCCATTATATCGCAGTAAAAAAAAGTATTTTTTGACCACTTTTAATAATACACCTTAAAAGCAAATTGTATTTAGTTTCGAAAATTCCTATCAGTTTATTAAATATCCAGAAAATCACTGGTCGCACATGTGAGACGGGACAATTCACTTGTAATATGTAATCGGCTTATATGAATATTTATAATGTCGGTTCTATTCGCCCGCTGATTGGTTGCCTCCTGTCGCATGACCATAACAAGTCAATTAGCGTTTAGTTGATCAACTAATTAACGTTTAGTTACTTAATCAATTAGATTTGAGTTAATCCGCCAATCACCTTTGAGTTAATCTACCAATTAGCGTTGTCTTAATTAGCCAATCAGCTTGCAGTATTTTAATTAAGAATCGAGGAGAGTAAGGTATTATATTATAATCACTGTGTTATAAATTAGGTGGACAAACGAGTTTTATAAAAAATTCTATATTGGCCGAAGATAAAATAATTGGAAAACATATAAAATCTATATTAATAAAATGCAAATTTCATAAGAGGACATCACTAAAAACTTTCGCTACAATGCATCAATTTCAACCAAATTTTCAACATTTATGTAAAACGAGATGGAGCAGGTTTTGCTTAACATCAAAATATTTTTCCCTAACATTTACATGCGTAACTTAGCTGTTATCGATTAAATACAAAAAAATCAACAGAGTTAATTTTATTTATATATAAATACAAAAAAAAAATTCAGCAATTCATTCAACTCAATCTAAAAAAATATTCAAAACAAGCAATTTTAAGATAACACCATATGTAAAACAGTCGGCCAAGAAAACAACAACGATATTACATCTTTCTCACATATTCACACACAATCTTGATTAATAATTAAAACTAATCTTTAACATTGTTTATTATACTTCATAATATATAATATTCGTTAGGCAAACTTTCACTCGGATAAATGTAATATAAAAAGCCAACAATGAAGAATGAATGTAAGATAAAAATCCAAAAATGAAGAGTAAATATAATATAAAAAGCCAACAATGAAGAATGAATGTAAGATAAAAAGCCAACAATGAAGAGTAAATATAATATAAAAAGCCAACAATGAAGAGTGAATGTAAGATAAAAATCCAACAATGAAGAGTGAATGTAATATAAAAAGCCAACAGAGTGAATGTAAGATAAAAAGCCAACAATGAAGAGTGAATGTAATATAAAAAGCCAACAATGAAGAATGAATGTAAGATAAAAAGCCAACAATGAAGAGTGAATGTAATATAAAAAGCCAACAATGAAGAATGAATGTAAGATAAAAAGCCAACAATGAAGAGTGAATGTAAGATAAAAAGCCAACAATGAATAGTAAATGTAATATAAAAAGCCAACAATGAAGAATAATGTAAGATAAAAAGCCAACAATGAATAGTAAATATAATATAAAAAGCCAACAATGAAGAATGAATGTAAGATGAAAAGCCAACAATGAAGAGTAAATATAATATAAAAAGCCAACAATGAAGAGTGAATGTAAGATGAAAAGCCAACAATGAAGAGTAAATATAATATAAAAAGCCAACAATGAAGAGTGAATGTAAGATAAAAAGCCAACAATGAAGAGTAAATGTAAGATAAAAAGCCAACAATGAAGAGTGAATGTAATATAAAAAGCCAACAATGAAGAATGAATGTAAGATAAAAAGCCAACAATGAAGAGTGAATGTAATATAAAAAGCCAACAATGAAGAATGAATGTAAGATAAAAAGCCAACAATGAAGAGTGAATCTATCTATATATATAAAATTGAATGTCTGTCTGTCTGTTTGTCTGCACTCTATAGATTCAAAAACCATACATCCAATCGCCGTGAAATTTTGGGATATTATTAGGTATATCACCGGGAAGGTTTTTGAAAAATAATTTTCTGAATATCTTGAATATCCTTAGAGTTATTTGCAGATTTGTAGATTCAACTCGCAAGCAGCGCCCCCATTGTGACGATGATAACAATATATCGAGAGATTCAAATTTACGAGTTTCAAATTATCAAAATATATCTTTTTTTTTAAATAAGTTTTTAGAGAATTGTTTTAACAAATGTTCGCTAGACAAACCTTTACTCGGGTAAAACCCCGGGCGAAGCCGAGTACGTTTTATAAGTTTATAGAGAATTGTTTTAACAAATGTTCGTTAGACAAACATTCACTCGGGTAAAACCCGGGCGAAGCCGGGCACATCCGCTAGTATTATTATATAAATATTATTCTTTATTACAATAATTTGATATTTTGAACTTGATAAAATGCAAACTTTTATTATCTTAATAGGTCTAGGCTCTGTTAACACATCATAGATACTATGCTTTAAAAATATTGTAGATAATTTGTGTGGAATATACCTGGTACAATGGCTCAAAAATTCTGTTGGCCTATGCTTTACAATGGAGAGCTATTAAGAGAATGGAACCAAGAGCCAAGCCAATCTCAGACAAGTCCTTAAAAGGCTCAATGTGAATAGATAGATGGTTCAATAGAAACAATTCACTGGGGGGGGGGGGGGGAAGGACCAAAGCCACCAATAGAAAACCACTACGATTGTTTATTGAAGGCTTCAGTAGGGTAGAATTTGTGCAAGAGACCAATGATAGGTTTCTCTCTCGCCTCGTATCACAGGATGTCGACAGCCACGACTCAGAATTGAATTCCTCATTGGACACTTTTTTTTATAAAGAATAAAATTCTTCAATGACCTAGATTTTTTCAAAATTCCAACTCCGCCAGTGAGTGCAAGTAACCAAATGAGGCTTTGATACCATTGTAAGTGAAAAAATCGAACTGTGTTCTCTACATGTGCAGACATGTGGTGCACTTACAGTAAATGTAGTTGCTAATCACCCACCATGATTATCATTGCCTTTACAACGCATACTTGAGATAGGTGAATAGAAACATCACAGTCTTGGACCAGCATTACTGAGCCCAGGTTTTCTACAGCGACCTTTCAATATTCGGTCTAGAAATTTTTCTTGAAGATACTTTAGCATGAAAGGATCTGGGACCCGCTTCTCCATTACACTAACATAAGAGAAAGACCGTTTTAGGCGATGGGACCTCATTATCTGAGCTGACTTCATTTCGAACAAGCGTACAGCTCCCCACGTATTTGAGAATGTACAATGACGGCTAAGCTATGCAGGAAGGAGATTCTTGAGCACCATGTGATTTCTTCCAGGGGTGTTATGTTGTGGTCTTCAGTATACTTTTATGAACGATAAAGCTCGCCTATATAGATCAGTGCTATTGAATGATTTCCTTGAGAGTGATGATATTGATGGATGGATTTGCCAGCCACAGGCCTCTTTACTCGAATTTTAAAGAATTAGGAAGAAGCATTGGAGCTCGTCAGCTCCCTTCCAGAACCCTCTTCGAACTAAAGTCAGTTCTTTTAGAGAGTAGTGGGGTTTATAGTCTCAATGCCTCTCCTCCAAGGCTAATTGATCAGCATGAAAACTCACTACGAGAGAGAGAGAGAGCTGTATAGTGTAAATAGACAAAAGAATTGCTATAAATTATTAAATAAAAACAAACGATAGCAATGCGTCTCTTTATATAGGTTCTAGAGGTGATTCCACTCCTCATTGATCCTTATTTCCTGGAGCTATACATTGTCTTGTATATATATATATTTGAAATAATTTATAAAATATATTTTAAATCAATATAGGAATGGGTTACTACCCATACAATAAACAATTCATATTCGTATTTTTAAATTAGACGTTTATTAACAAAATCTTTACCCTTTCTGTTTATTCACTTAATTATAGGCAACGGTGTATATCTGAATTATGAGATCGAATAACTTTTTTTTGCTGCATAATATAGATGTTTATTATTATTTCTGGTTTTTTAATTTTAATATTGGAAATAATGATTTAATTTGTAAAAATTTATACTATAGATATCTCTATCTTATTTAAATCTTCGCATTATACCATCTCTTCATATTCTATAATGATAAGAATAGATTATATCTCATCGATATTGTTTTGTTCGATTTAATGTTTGAATGCGCTCTCTCTCTCCCCACAACGTTATATTTTCCCTATTTATTTAAATTTCCCTAGGAAACTTTATTTATCTAACGTAAGATATTGTTGGTTCCCCGTTGATCGTCAAATCTAAGTGCAACTGTAGAAGTTTATACAGCCACTAATCATATTCTAAGTAATTGTTCTCTTAAAGATCATATACAAATTCTACCTGCCCTAAAACCTGGCTCAGTGATCTTGGAGTAAGTGGTTTAGAATATTATAATGAACAAAACAAGGACTGTGCTTACGGTTGAGAAGTTTAATCCTCTCGTCACGAAAGTTCTAGAGTTAAGCTGATTATCCCATGGAGATTAAGTTAGTGAACAACCTCTTCTAATACGCTCAGATTTCTTGTTCTTGATAAATAAAGTATATTAATTAGGCCTGAAAATATATTCCCTTTGGCAGGATGATTGTTTATAGATTTTTTTTTTGAGATATAAGTTTAATTGATAATGAAGGGTTTAATCATTTTAACGATAGGAATTTCTAATTTGAATTGTGTGGGATTATAAAAAAGGGGGTAATAGAAAGCAATTGAGAAGAATTCCTATAGGAACTTTATTCAGAGATGAGAGTTCTTCTTCTCTAAATTTTTCTATATGTAGTGATCCATCGAGAGATATCATTTCTCGATTCTATTGATATTTTATATAGAAGAAAACGGTATTTCGAAAGGCCGAACGTCTTTTTAACATCAAAATTTCAAACATAAAAATGCACTGTCGTAGTGTTTTCGAGATAATTTTATGGTGTATTTTTAGGGAATATTGAACTGTATTTAAATAAAAAGGAATATATTGGATCAAAATATCATTTATTTTACCAATATTTCAGTTGGCTGAACGCCAACCTTTATCAAGGTATTATAACATTTTAATCATTTTAATATTTTAAAATGTTATAATACCTTGATAAAGGTTGGAGTTAAGCCAACTTAAATATTGGTAAAATAAGTTATATTTTAATCTAATATATGCTTTCCTATTTAAAGATTCATTTATGGATTGCTCTATTTTCAAAATGAACTGTATTTTACTTTTGCAACCATTAATTTTTGTAGAAGGTTTATACATCAATCAAGTTTGATTATTTTATTTTAATCCAAGGTTATTGCGACTCTCTCTGACACCTTAATAAAGGATTCAGAGAGTCTCCGAAGCGTTTAGAGAAACTAAATATCGAAATTGATTGAGGGGTAAATATATTATGTGAAAATGGGTAGTTATGATCATTATTAGCGCACTATTTCATACTGTATTTAAAAGACAATTTTCTACAACCGCTAGACTAAAGGATAGAAATATATATTAGGGGAGCTTAACTCTTCGGTGGTGGACCGTCTCAGAGGTTTTCTCTAGTTTCATTTCAAACATCAATATTCACTCTACAAAAATATTTCAAACAACAAATGAATCACATCTATTTTTCGTACTGTTCTCGTTAAATTTGCAAAGCAAACGTTCTATGAATAATCCTCTATCTTTAGCGGGAATGTGTTTGAGTATAAGATTTTATTGAGTTTAACAATATTTTGAATAAACCTCTCGATTTCACAGTTAAATTTAAATATGTCTAGTGAGATTGATTGTTTTTTCATTTTCAACTTGAGATATATATTTCCCAGGACACATAATGATCTATAGAGGGGTCTAAACCCTAACGACCACATCCAAATTTCTAACTCGTAGACCCCACGTATTGATTACATAATGCTACCTGAGGACATAAACTAGGCTTAGACCGCTCCATTGGAATGTGGTACGGCGTTCTGTCCATAGCTTCATGTCATAGGGAATTAAATTCAATTGGGAACGACTCTATGTTCAAACTTTGATGCCGGATTTGAGCCAATGGATTCCTGGCAGATATTGCTGAAACCTGTGAAACGATAATCTTTTAGGATTCACTTTCCACAAGTTCCATTGATTTCTTTATAATTCAAATGAACTGGTGTCTCCCAAAGTAGAGAGAGAGGAGATAGAGAGAGTTGGAAAATATATACAGTAGAACTTGGATAATTCGAACTTCTTTAATTCGAAAACCTCTTTAATTCGAATATTTATCTTGGTCCCTAGAATTTCCTATATAAATAATTTAACATCTTTAATTCGAATTTTTGGATAATTCGAATTTTTTTTATGGTTCCTTGGGGTTCGAATTATCCAAGTTCGACTGTATTATACAATTCTGAATGTGTGCACTTTTCCTCTTTGTTTACCTTTTTAAAAACCTTTATCTGTTTCAATCAAAATAAACTTGAACATTACATGTTCTCAAAACAATTTGTTTTATATTCTATTTTTAAAATTAACAAAGTACTTTATACAATATTAATTTATTATATGTTTGTGTACAATATATATCACAACACACATAATCTTTTCAACTTTTTTTTTTATCTTTATTTATAACTTCACACAAAACGCACCTAAATATACGTATTTATTTATATATATTTTTAAATAGATTATTTTGGTTGGATATAAAATATTAAAATTTAGATTTATTTTGTATCATATTCTGATATATAAAAATATAAGCTCTCTTTTAAAAATATAATTACATATTAATGTTCAATATTGTATATATATATGCATCTTATATAATTAAAAAAGATAAAGAGATTTCTTTATTTGAGCTGAGGAATATATAAAAGAACATAATTTGGTAAAAGTACTGCCTGGCTTAAGGCGAGTAGAATAAGGAAAACAAAAGAATTATTTACATAATGTACAAAAGATTTGAGCCGGCCATCGGGGAAGAACAACAACGAGTTTTTATAGGGGAAACATGACCTCTGGCGGTCGATTTAACAGAGTATTCGGATCTATGAAATATAATTTTAAATAGAATAATATTTTAATATAACATGTATGTACCAAAAGAGGCATCTCTTCCTTCATTTATGCATAAGAATGATGCACTGTCCTTCGCCCTTGTAAAACAACTTTACTTAATGATAATAAAAAAATGAGCCAAAGCACAAGGTTTGGCAAATATACTGTAGACAAAAATCCAATCGTTATACCATGTTTTCGGGCTTTGGTCCCCATCAGTACAGAGGCAGATTCTATTTCATAACATCCTATGAGAGAATTTATGAAATTTTTCGAAATTAAATGAATTTATTTTCCTTTTGTTAGATAAATATCATCCTCCTGCAATTGGGATGGTCAATTATTATGGGAAAAGCCTAAATAAACGTTCAGCTTATTTTTGTTCCACTAAATTGCATTCTGCTATCTAAAATTATCATGTGGGCAGTCAAGAAATGCTGTTTTTATATTTTTAATATCAACATCTAATCTTTATATATATATATGTTATGATTTTTTTTTGTTTTTTTTGTTGTTGAAATATACAATTGGAGGTGCAGTCGTGAAAAAGGAAAGATTGTTATTTACCTTTCAAGTAGTTTTTATTTTGAATTACTTGAAGTAAATTTACACATAAAAATTATTTATCACAGAAAAATATAGAATTTATAAAATGAATTCTATAATCGTGATTTTAAAAAAAATAGGTAGGGTTAACTATACATATTTACAACAATAATTGAAGTGGTATTTTTTAAATCTATGGTCAAAAATATAGAACAGTCAATGAATGAAAATGAAATATATGTTTCAAAAAAAATAAAATATTTGCATTTTAGATTATATAATATAAGATTATAAAAGAAGAGTAGATATGAGTTACATCACAGAAAATGCCTATAAATATTTTTGAAAATTAAGCAATCCATAATTGAATCCAATATGTGTTTTTATTATTTAAAATGCTTATAAATATTAAAAGAATTACATAAATAGTATATTTTATCAAATTATTGAGCCCTAACAAATTATAAAGTTTTAAAAGTTCGATGTATAGAAAGAGGATACGAGAAGGACATTCAATCGGCTATAAATTGGAACAAGATGGACGAGGCAAATATGAGGAGGACCAAGGTGTTTCGAAAAACGACCACGAAGTCCTCATGGTTTTTAGTATTTTAGAATCTGCCAGTTTTATAGGAACTCCAGGTGAACATGGTTGGATTTAACTATGGAACTTGGTAGGTCATCCTGTTACATAGCAAGTCAATTTGGTTGGAAATACGAGGGCCAAGGATACCAGGTCTGTCCCTATTCTATATACAGTTACGAGCGTCATGCGTGCGTTCTTCATCTCTGTCACCGTTTGCTTTTTTTTTTTTTTGGAATGGCGCTCTCCTATTGGTTGGCTACGATCACGCCACCACTACACGAGACACTTTGTTTTTGACTTTGCCCCCCCCCCCCCTCCCACTCGCTTTTTGGTTTTTGTAACTATTGTGTTGGAGCGGGTCGCTCCTTAAATAAATGCATATATTAGTTAATAACTAAATGGAATCCTCCCTTTCATTTTCCCAGTAAGAGACGCCTACGGAAGCCAACAGTACATAGACAGATAAAGCACATAGGCTATAGTTATTAACTAATATATGCATTTATATAAGGCGCCAATTTATAATTGTAACAAATAGTATTTGAATCAAAACATTCAATCGGGTAAAACACGTGCGTTGCCCGGGTCATCCGGCTAGTATACATATAAACATAAGATCTATTCGGGATTTAAAGTAAAATAGGAAAAGTTATTAATATATATAATGGAGTTGCGGGAGGATGATATTCATTTATCAAAATTCAAAACTATTATAGACGCGTATGATTCTTTTTAAAATAAAACAATTTCTACTACCCTTACTGCAATGGAAAAAAATAATGGGAGGGCCTGGCTCATCAATGGTGAACCCTCCCGGCGGTTTTGATAACAGATGGCGCGCTAATGCATCATAATCTAAATATTCATTTATCATTAAAGGAAGAGGTGCCTCTTTTGGTACATATATATCATCCTCCCGCAACTTCGTATTGTATTCTTGCCTGAAAATCGGCCCTTGCCATTTCACCAGCTTAAAACCACTCTCATGAAATCGAAGCCTTCCCTGTACTCTCTCTGATGAGAACCAAAGCCCGATACCATGGTATTCAGGGTATCATTTTGTCTGAATTTGCCAAAAATGGTGTTGTGGCTCATTCTTTTATCATCACTAGTACATATTTTACTACAGATTCACAGTGTATCGTTCTGATGTACAATTGAGAGAAGAGGTGCCTTTTTGGTTCATATATATATATATTTTTTTGACAATGTTTATCTTTTAAAAATTTAAAATGCCAACCTATCCAAGCGGAAATTGCTCTTTTGCAGGTTTGAATCAAGAAACAATGACTATTTCCTAACTTGAAGCCGTTTGTATATGTACAAGTATAGCGTACAATATTTACAAATTAAATTTCAAATCAAATTACAAATCAAATTCAAAAACATCTTAAAATATGATAGAAATAAACATATCTATCATCAAAATTCGAAACTATTATAGACGCGTATGATTCTTTTTAAAAATAAACAATTTCTACAATGGAAAAATGAGCCAGGCCCTCCCATTAATTTTTCCATTGCAGTAAGGGCAGTAGGAATTGTTCGTTTTTAAAAAGAATCATCCGCGTTTATAATAATTTCGAATTTTGATATCAGAGGAAAGCTAATGTATCATAATATAAACATGTCTATGTTTTACTCTTATATTGAGCGTTATGAGAAAGGGTCTATTTAAACTTTGAGGGGAACTAGAGTTAATAAACTGTGGGGAAAATGGATCTATGGTGTTCTTCTGAGGGATCGATAATGTAACTCGATCTTCCTGTTTGTACCAAATAATTATAATAGAATAAACAAGAAGATTGAGTTACCAACACAATATCGATCCATTAGAAGAAGATCATAGATCCATTTTCCTCACAGTTTATTATCTATTACGAACTCACACATGCAAACGGTCATAGTTAGAAAATGATCATATATTTCTTGATTTGAATTTGTAGAAGAGCGATTTTCACTTGAAAGCCAGCTAATTTAAATATCAAAAAAGATATACTAACTGTGCAAAAGGGTTTTTTCAATTTTAATACATAATATCTATTCTGAAAAACTATGTCACTTGATCAAGATGATTTATGATTTTTAAAGTAACAGAATTAATAAATCATTTGTGTATTTATTCTACCACAATATGTACATTAAGATGATGAAAGACATCGATATCTTCTATAGATCCTTTTAATAATAAGAAAAATTGCGCTTAATCTTTTATTCCTGTTCCAAAATCACTTTATTAGGTACCGCTCAAAAAGAGCAACCTAGTTTATGATATTTGCAACAATGAATAATACAGTATGTGAAGGTTATTCACATATTAAACAAAATGTTAACGCGGGATTCAATCCCGGTTCATGACTGTCGGGAATCGAGGGTGTTACCTACTTGTCCACCGACTTCTTTTCATTAATCTTTTAATATATCATTACCATATATATCAATTATATTTCAAAACAATAAATTGGCAATTATTTCAAATGTTGCCTAATATTATGTTAGTTCAATTACGTATTATAAAAATACTCGATTTTAAAATTAAAAGGTTAGTCAAATAGTGCCGTCCAATATAGAATAGTGATCTCCCAGCAAGACGGATACACTTCGTCTAATACATATTTTATACGAACGTATTATAGATGCGTATAGAATTCAACAAAAATAATCCCTTGTATATCAATATGAATGTGAAAACAATGTATTCTACCATGTTTTCTCCTGTAGAAGGGCTTTCATTCCCGAAAGATAGAGATTTGAAATGAAATTTTTATTGAAAAATCTATCCCTGGAAGCCTTCTGTTTTCACCTTGAAACCATTGCTTCGGGCTAATGGCCCTCTTCAGCCTGGGAAGGGTTTTATTCCATAAGTTCTAGACGGGATCAAATGGAAACTTCAAAACTTGCCAAAGAGGTGCTTAGCTTGCAAAGTGGCTAGGCCAAATCTATGGTCAATGATTATCCCTATATATAGTCACGACCGTCTTTCCTCATCGCTGTCCTCAATTCCTCATGTCACGGATGCGCGCGCATCATCATTATGATCATTATCATTATCTAATGATAATAATAATAATAATAATAATTATATTATTATTATTATTATTATCAACATATATAGTCACGACCGTCTTTCCTCATCGCTGTCCTCAATTCCTCATGTCACGGATGCGCGCGCATCATCATTATGATCATTATCATTTTCTAATGATAATAATAATTATTATTATTATTATATTATTATTATTAATATATATAGTCACGACCGTCTTTCCTCAATTCCTCATCGCTGTCACGGATGCGCGCGCATCATCATTATGATCATTATCATTATCTAATGATAATAATAATTATTATTATTATTATATTATTATTATTATTAATATATATAGTCACGACCGTCTTTCCTCAATTCCTCATCGCTGTCACGGATGCGCGCGCACAGGGAGGTCACGTGCTCGCCGGCAGCCAACGGGCGCGCGCCGCCGGCATTACGTCATAGATTATAAACACAAGGTAATAAGGCCAAATAAAAAAATAGTGTGTGATAAGGCACAATTCGGATTATCTACTTATATAATTGCCTTATTCTGTCTGTGTGAAGTTCACGGATAGATTTTGGTCAGAATGGATAAAATAAAAAAAGTGTCAAGGGATGGGAATCGAACCCACGACCTTCCGCTTACCGGGAAGATGCCATGACCACTAGGCTACCCTGGAAATATTTTTCCGTTCACATTTTTATTTTTATATTTTCAAGACACACACAGTTTGGGGCGGGACGTTTCACAAGAGAGACATCCACGGCGCCGATTTATAATTGTAACGAATAGTATTTTATTTAAAACATTTTAAAAATATATACGCACTCGGGTAAAACCCGGGCGTTGCCCGGGCCATTCGTCTAGTAAATATATATATAAACGATAATATAAAAAAATATTTATATATCCCTTTTTCAATTTTTATCTATTCAGGATATAAGGGCTGTATAAATAAGTTTAATAATATATATTTTAAAATTATCGTTTAAAATGTTTATATAATATCAAGTGATATAGAGGGCGATAAATTATCGATTATAATATATATGGCAATATGTGGCTTGAATGTTTTTGCATGTTAGTCGAGGCGTTTAACCTAGTTTTATTTTGAGAGACGCAGGCAGCGTGTGGAGAACATCTTGGACGGCTGATATCTGAAGACACTCTTTTTTTAAAACTGACATTTCTTGGTATGAATTATTTGACCAACATTGAGCCTTTATTTGTAAATGAAGTATGCATTTAACTCCGTTTTCAAGCACACCTGTATATATATGTTATATTAAAATATTATTTTATTTAAAATTATATTCAATAGATTCAAATACTCTGTTAAACAGACCGCTAGAGGTCACGTTTCCCCTATAAAAACTCATTGTTGTTGTTTCCCGATGGCCTTATCCGGCCTAACCTGCCTCTTCCCTAATGGTGATCCTGTCCCTAGCCTCTCCAGCCTGGTCATAGTGGTTTTATATATTACGCTTTAGGCGGCCATTGGGGCTCAAAAATCATTTATTTTGGTTAGCAGCCCGAAATAAAGATATTTTCTCTTTCCCGATGGCCGGCTCAAATATTTATGTAAATTATGTGAATAAGACTTTCTTTTTTTTATTCTTATGCCTTAAGACAGGCAGTAATTTTATCAAATTATGTTTTTTATATATTCTTTTAGTTCAATTAAAGCTATTTTTGATAACTATGTTTATTAATATTATTTAATCATTACCACGACTGCAGAACAATATCACATGCTCATGGATTCCTGGATCAAGCAAATGACCAATAATTCCTCTACAAGCAATTAATCTCATAACAGCAGAAACTATTTTTATTTATAATATATATATATATTGATAACCCCGGAGTTCTCCAGCGCCGTCTGGTGGCAACCTCAAACTTCTCTCCCAATTGTTGCTTCTTCCCACAGGAAAGTTTCACTGGTTGGCTGAAGTAAATAGGAATTGAGGCAAAGTTAGTTCCACGATTTAGACAGATCGCTTTCCTCTAGTACTCTGGCGATATTATGTTTTGGCGTTCATTTGTGAACAATCTATATATGTTATATATAATGTTATTTTATTATGAATTATATTTTCTAGAGAACAACTCTCTCTGAAGTTGGTCTCCAGATAGCGCCGCTCTGCATTATATAAATCCATTGTTGTTGCTTTCTTCTGACTGGCACAAACCTTTTGTAATTATGTGAATACTTACTCAAGTTTTTATTTTATTTTCTTCTTTACGCCTCAAGTCAGGTGTTTCATTCTCAATTTGTATTATCCACACATTACAATTAGATTTTGATTTAAAGTTGTTTTTATTATACGACCCCAAGATGTGTCACGTCTGAAAACAATTGACAAAATATTTCCTCACAATGTGTTTCTTTTTATTTTAAATTGCTAGCTTTTAAGCGATAATCTCTCATCATCGGGCTTAAAAAATATCGACTATTTCTAACAAAAATATTTACAAATACAAACGCGCGCAGCGTGGATATTTACAACTGAAATCTCATGTTAGAAATAGTCGATATTTTTTTAATCCCGTTGAAAAGCGCTTATCGCTTGAAAGCTAACAATTTAAAATAGAAAGAAACTCATTGTGAGGAAATATTTTGTAATTTTAAAAGTTTTTCACAATTTCATCATGAATTGGCAAAATGCTCATTCTATTCCGAAATCAGCTAATAATTCCCTATCAGACAAATGTATCACATATATAACTTATATATAAATCTGAAGAAGGAATAAAAACAAATGGCGAAGATATTCCTTATTATAAAGAATAAATATCCCGTCGTCGTTAGCTTTTATTTCTTCTTCGAAATGATATCCGGCGTTTCCTCCTCTTGGAATATACATGACGGTTATTCAGTTAATTATATACATTTACGTTATTTTTCTTGTCCGCAGTCACCGTTCGGAGGAGATTAATAGAATCGCTGAATGTCGTGGTCCATTTGGATGAGGAAAGTGAAGACTAGAACGCGGCTGATTCCACACTAGCCTGTTCAGTGATTCGCTAACCATGACGTATACACGAAGGAACGTATGGCCATTGGAAATGCGTCGGACCTGGAGACTGTTGTTGGTGCTGCGCTGCCTGGAGTACAGGAGCACCATCTATGATTCCTTTCTTCCTATGGTGAATCTGTATAAGACCGATGGTCTTATTAAAGGTTTTTGTGTGTTATTTTTCTTGTTAATACACACACAGCTTTATTATCTATGAATCTTTTATTCATACGCGTCTATAAAAGTTTCGAATTTCCTAGTGTATTATGTAAATGTGTTTGCAAAACCTTGTGTTATATATGACAGGTTTTTGTTGGAATATTACAATTTTATATTTATCATAAATATTTTATTAATAATTTATTTCCTTATATCTGATAGTTGTTTGTGTGTGTTCTAGGAAAATGTGATCGTGTGGATTGGACTATCCAAAAACAGCTTATTAAAAACTTTCTAAATATTTTAAAGGGCAGATTTTGGAGGTAACTTTTATTTCCTTTATATTCACAGTAATATATATTTACATAAATCACAAAACTTTATTGATATCAATAAACTTATTATTAAAGCAATTCACATTAGTATTGATAAAATTATATATTCTAGTTACATATATATATATATATATATATATAGTGTAGAAACTATATAACAAAATTATAACAGTGATTCTAATTTTAAAAACTTAAGGAGCAAACTGATAATAATGATAACTTATATCAGTTAGATTTGATTAGATTAGCAAGCTAAATCTAAATTAATTATAATAATAAATAGTTATTTAATTTTATAGTCCAGTTTTGTATTAAGATTATCTTCACTATTATGATCATTTAAATACAAATTATAAAATTTGTAAAATGTTATTAATTTGTAGATAGAGAGAGAAAAAAAAAAAAATCCTTTACTTCTATTACATCCTCAAGTTAATTATATATTTATAATTAATAACAATAAAAAAAATTAACAAAGTAACGTCTATTACATCGGCTTTTACACGTCATTCAGACATACTCTAATCCTATATATAGAATAATCGAAGAGATAATATATATAATAGTTAGAAAAAAGAGAGAAAGACAGAACCATGCACTTTTAATCAAACTAATAATAAGGAAAAAAAAAAAAGAGTTTTATAAAGAAGGTAGATAAGATTGTTAGTATATATATATATATTTTTTTATGATTTTATATTTTATCCTTTTTTTTTTTTTTTTTTTAAAGATTTTTAAAGGTTTTTTTATTTTATAATATGATTATAAATAGTTGTATTTAGTAATATATCTATAGTATGAATTAACATTTGTTATAAGTTTGGATATTATGTTTTGAAACCCTAATGGTAGACCAGACATACACAAAAAACTTTAAATTGAAATAAATTGGAAATTTAAGAGATCTAAATAATAAAATAACCAATTTATTTAATGAATTAATTAATGACAAAACTTTCTACATTAAAATTATTCATAACAGATATAAAACATTTAAATTAGATCTTAAAACAGCAAAAACTCTACTGGAAACATTTTTAAATTTTAACTATATAGAATTTAAAAATAAAATATATATTCAATCAGAAGGCGTTCCCATGGGTACTTCTTCTAGTCCGTTACTAGCAAATTTAATATTGTTCTGGTACGAAAGAGAATACTTTCTACAAAATAATATTAATTGGCAAATATTCCGATATGTAGATGACATAATAATATTTAATAATCCACTGTTTAAAAAATTAATACCTGAAATATATCCTAAATACTTGAAACTTAAGAACAATGAAAAAATTTATAGAAACAAAAAAGTTAACTTTTTAGACTTGAATATAGACCTTACAAATAGTGCTGTTAGAGTTTATAATAAAAAGAGTAATTATAATTTCAATATTATAAAATACTGTAATATGAATTCTAATATATCATTAAATTGCTGTAAAGGTATATATTATGGTCAGTTTCTAAGATTTTATAGAATAAATAATATATTAGATAATTTCATAGAAGATGTTAAAAATTTAAACATGGAATTTATTAAAAACAAATTTAGTATCAAACAAGTAAAATATTTCAACAGTATATCAATTATAAAATATTTAAAAAAAAATAAATGGAAATATCCATTTATGAAATCAACTTTCTATAATTTCTCTTAATATTAACTAATACAAATTTATAATCTTTAACAGTTAATTAAACTTTTATTAAATAACTGATTAAAAGATTTTTTCACAAGATTTTTAAAGTGTTAAAGTATATAGTTCATTTTTGTTTAATCTCCAATTTCTGGGGAGGAAAATGGAAGTTAAATAAAGATGAATTTGCACAATTAATAGCTTTATTAAACTCTTATAATTTGCCTTTTTAAAGGAATATTAAAAGATGAATAAGTGTTAAATCAGTTATTTTGATATAACTATCTGTAAAGATTATAAAACTTAGCTTTCTTCCTTTAACTATTTTTCCTATCTTCTTTAATTTTCTTGTTGTTCAAAAAAATTCTGAATAAATGGTCTAAATTTGAAATGTGGGGGGACATTCCCCTCCCGCGACATGTGCCAGCCAGAAATAGATATACACAATGGAGGACGCAGCGGCCAAGGTAGGTTTACAGTTTGAATTTGTTAACACTTGTATCTGTTATATGTTCAATTAAATATTTCACTGAAACAAATTAATATTAACACATAAAATACGGTTTAAAAGAGATCTATGACATAATAAAGAAGGGGTTGAAATGTCGCTGGAATTTTATCTGATGATCCCCGTTCCAGCAGATCTCTTTTTCCAATTTATTTCAATTTAAAGTTTTTTGTGTATGTCTGGTCTACCATTAGGGTTTCAAAACATAATATCCAAACTTATAACAAATGTTAATTCATACTATAGATATATTACTAAATACAACTATTTATAATCATATTATAAAATAAAAAAACCTTTAAAAATCTTTTTAAAAAAAAAAAAAAAAAGGATAAAATATAAAATCATAAAAAAAAATATATATATATACTAACAATCTTATCTACCTTCTTTATAAAACTCTTTTTTTTTTTTCCTTATTATTAGTTTGATTAAAAGTGCATGGTTCTGTCTTTCTCTCTTTTTTCTAACTATTATATATATTATCTCTTCGATTATTCTATATATAGGATTAGAGTATGTCTGAATGACGTGTAAAAGCCGATGTAATAGACGTTACTTTGTTAATTTTTTTTATTGTTATTAATTATAAATATATAATTAACTTGAGGATGTAATAGAAGTAAAGGATTTTTTTTTTCTCTCTCTATCTACAAATTAATAACATTTTACAAATTTTATAATTTGTATTTAAATGATCATAATAGTGAAGATAATCTTAATACAAAACTGGACTATAAAATTAAATAACTATTTATTATTATATATATATATATATATATATATATATATAATAAATAGGACTATAAAATTAAATAACTATTTATTATTATAATTAATTTAGATTTAGCTTGCTAATCTAATCAAATCTAATTGATATAAGTTATCATTATTATCAGTTTGCTCCTTAAGTTTTAAAATTAGAATCACTGTTATAATTTTGTTATATAGTTTCTACACTATATATATATATATATTTATACAATTATCAATAAAATTCTAGATAATAGTAAAAATTGACAGAAATGTTTTTGTATTGTATGTTAATTGTTAGGTTACTATTATTTGTAGAAGTAATCGCGATCATAATAATCCGTTAATTATCATCATCACTTTCTGACCAAGATATGCAAATTAGTTCTTGATTAGGCTAACTCGTTTAAGCTTTGAATAACTTGTGTGTTAAGATATATCTCCAGTTATCTACAGGTGAAATACCTTTAAATATTGATTGTATAGTTTATATATGACTATGTGAGTGAAGAAAAACATTGCCGGAGTGAAAAATCTAGTAAGATGTTAGAAACAGTTGAGGGCGTTTCTACATAACGTTACTACCCTCTCTCTCAGTATAGTATAACCTCGATAAAAAACACCCTGCCCTCAATGTAAAAAAATTAGGACATTCAGAATGTATAATGAACTAATAATGTATGCTGTTTGACATTAAAATCATTTTCAAAAAGAAGATATCCTTAAATCAACGTGCCGTCTATCCTCTGTCTTTGCAATATCAAAGAATAGAATAGGTGAACTTTTGCTACCGCTCAACTAGCTTTGGAAAATTATGAAAATTTTACATGAAGTGCGATGTTCCGGGCTATATCCTCGGTTAATTCTGGGTGCCTTCTTTTTCATTTGACGTCATGGAGAGGTCAAATATTTGGACCCGTGTCTGTGTTAGGAAGCTTATATACCGTCAGCAAGCACGAAGCCCATCAATAACTATCCATATTACTACACTGAAGTGTGTGAAGAATATTTTATGCCAATCCATAGTATATAATGCTAGTTCTCTTCTTCTTCTAATAAAATCGAAGTTGCCCTAAACTGATGAGATCCATAGCCTGGGCCCACGGTTTCCATTTGAACTTTCCCAATTTGAAAAAGCTGTGTAGGGTTTTGTCACTAACTCAACAAAGGTTGCAAAGACGATTTTCAGACGGCACAGAATTTTTAGCATATATGTTGAGGTCGGGACCATTATTTATAAATATCTTTTGTCCAAGAAAATTTTTCATATATATAAGAAAATAGTATAAAAGTGAAATTGTACTCGGATCAGGTGAATAAATTGAGAAAACGGCATCTTCTGAACGTGAAACTAAAAGTTGCTGGTGGCTTGCGCCATCTTTCAGAATAAATATAAACTAATCATTGATTTTTAATTATTAAATAATTATTAACCAATATATATATAACGAATCACCCCGGCTTCGCCCGGATAGTACCCGATTTTTTTTTAAAATAGCAATAATAATAATATAAAAGTAGTATTAGATGTATTTATCTGTAGTTGTAATGGTAGCAGTAGTAGTGGTAGTAATGGTATAGTAGTAGTATATATAGTAGTGTGTAGTAGTATTATAGTAGAAAGTAGTAGTAGTAGTAGTGGTAGTAGTAGAAGTTTTAATTACTAGTAGTTGAAAGGCTGTATTTAGTAGAAGTAGCATAATTGTTTTAGACTATGGTTGGTGGAAATTATCAATAGTAGCCCTAATAGTTAGTGATATAGAATAATGAAACATAATATGTGTGATGCCCACCACACATTAATATTTAATAAAAAAATTGACAAAGCGTCATGACGCGTAACGGCCGAAGTAAAATGGTGAAATTGTTATAACCCTATATTGTTACATAAATAATTAAAACCTTTTTGATACCCAAATAATAATATTTAATAATTTGTTTTAATCATCATTAATTTACAACTACTTTTCATATAAATTATATTTAATTCTACTATATATATACTCTTTCTATAATAAGTATATATTTAATATATTTTTTAAATAGAGAAATCCATGAATAAATCTTTAATTAAAAAGGCAATATTGGATCAAAATATCATTTATTTTACCAATATTTCAGTTGGCTGAACCCCAACCTTTTTCAAGGTATTATGACATATTAATGTTTGTCAACAAAAAGCTCAGCGCCACATAACGCCAATAGAATTAAGTTAAAAAAACTTTAACTTTGTTGACACACATTAATATGTTATAATACATGGAATCTCCTTTTTACAGAAGCAAATAGTTTTGTTCAGTCTGTCCTCCATTGGCAATTCACGTGCTCTGCTAGCACGTCAAGGGCTTTGAAGACTTCTTCACGCAATTTATACATCGAGACCTCGTCAAACCCAAGCTTCGCGGGGCTCTGCTAGAATTCGAGGAGAAACATCGTCTGCCTCGTTTCCAAAGCTCCCGGTGGTCTGTGCCTAAGTGGTTACCGGCCCATATCTCTACCCATGGTGGAATCGTCAGCGACGTTCTTCTGGGTCGTCTGCGTCACGTTCTGCCAGCCATCTTCCCGGAATGTCAGACGTACGCCATTTCAGGGAGATGTATTCCTGGAATATCGCGAGCGTGTCTAACGAGGTGGCCCTGGCCTTCTAGAACAAGTCGCCGCTAGCTGTCACCTCCACTATCTGCAGTCCGCTTTTGACAACGTAAACAGAGAGTTCCTAGCCTTCCAACTACGCTCCATCGGCCTGCCTCCGGCCTTCGTGGAATGGCTCCACCTGCTCTACGCGGAAGCCGATGCAACCATCAAGGTCGATTGGAATTACACACGCCCCTTCAGAATACGCAGAGTATTTCGGCAAAGTTGTACCTGCAGGGCAGCACTTTTCTCCATCTTTACTGGTCTTTTCCTGCGCCACCTGGAAATAGCTTTAGAAAGAGGGAGTTTCTGGCGTTCGCCAATGATATTTTCCTGCTGATCCGCGAGGGTTGGCAGTTCGGGAAAGTAAAAAAAAATTGTCGAATTAGAAAGTGTGTCAGAAATAAGCGTGATTTGCCCTAAAAGTAAGGGACTGTGTTGCGGCGCCTGGAGAGACCGTGCCGACTCTCCACTGGGCATCTAGTGGTCTGCATCTTCCATTACAGTTCTGAGCTTCTAAACTATATTAGGCCATGGAATCTCGGTTCAGGAAAATCAACAGTTTGGCATCCTGGAAAGGGCCATCACCAGTGGGTCCCATACTTCGCTGGAGCTGGCGTCGACGCTCCACCAACTGCACGGCTATTTGACCGTCGACGCCACTATCGCCAAATTGCAGCCCAGGATGAAGCAGTTCGTCTGGGGGCCCGGTGATCCACTGGCACGTCCTATGTCCGTCGTGTGGAGGTGTTGAATATCAGGACTCAACGCCAGCTCGCCAGCTTCAAGAGGATTCAGGCTGTACACAGAGCTGGAAAAAATAATGCCTACTCATGGTTGGGTCTTACTTCGGGCCCCCTCAATGAGGGAGGAGTGCGCGTCTGCGACCTGGTGGTCCCTGCTCCGCCGCTAATTATCCGGATCGCAAAGAGTGCCTACGACAAGGCAGCTGCTCTTGGAACATTCTGCCAACTTCTGGTGGGGGCGGCGAGTGCAGTGAGTACAAGTAGAGGACCTTGGAGGAAGCCGTGGTGCTGCCTGGGACGGCCACGCTGTTCTTGAGTGTATGCACTGCGTGTCGCATGATTGGAGTGTCCCCGCCTGGTAGTCTTCCCATCTCAAGGTATCTCCGGCGCTGGGCGCCCGTAATCGAAGTGCCCTTCACCAGTGTGCCGTTTTTATCTTTTTGTCGCTGCTCTCCGGAGGCCATGCGGCGTACATAGCTCTGCGGCTGGCCTGCCCGCTCTACCTCATCCGGGTCCCCCAACGTCGAGCCAGCCTGTCTGATTCGTTTGTGGCTCCAGCCACTTGTAGCTGGCTCACCCCTACTGCTCCTGCAGCGTCGTCCGCCATCTTATCCGAGAAGCGTTCTCCATTATCGGTGGCAGCCAAATCTAGATTCCTGAATCTTCGCGGTTGGCCTAGAGGACCACGCCATCACCATCTTAGCGGCGATATACGCTTAATTCGCACACCGCGAAATGCGTGGTGTCGCCGAAGACCCGCTGGCAAGGTTTTGTGAACCCCTCAACGGTGGCAGAGATCCCTTGTATATAAACAATTTGCCTAGCATTTATTTGTTTTGTTGTTTGTCGTGAACCAATTGAAGGAACTCACTGGCTTAACGGTCGTCGAGATGGTATATCGAGCTCAAGACAGATGGCTGGCATCGCATCGTGTTTGGGATGTAATACGTACAATGGGCCACAACGTTCGATTGCGAATAAACTCACATTATTATTATTTGTTTTAATAAAATATCATTTGTTGTATGTTGTCATTATTAACTAACAGTGCGAATTGCGTAGCTTGATAATTGACTGAAAATAAATAAAATTATGTTAATTGTCAATTGTCTCTGTCTTTTTTTTTTCATATAGATACACCTATATTAATATTATTCATATTTCTTGAAAAACGATACTTCGGCCAGTATAATCTTTTTTTCAAGAAATATGAATGCCGGCCAGGCAGCCTCTATCTTCACGATAATATTATTCATAGGTAATTGTAAAAAAATTAAAATGAAAATTTGTTGGTAAATAGCCTTAAAACTGTAAAAGCTTCGATGATAAGATATGCAAATAGAACATTTAATATCTAATGCATTTGTACATTGATTGCAAAAGACAAAATAAAGTCTCTAGAGCTAAAATTAAAACTTATACAAGGAATAGGCTGATATGCATCTGTGTATGGGAATTACTTTCTGAGGGAATATTTACAATTGAGAATTTTCATGACGACAACAAGTCTTACACATATTCCAGGGTAAAGCATCGCCTTAGAAGATTTAGCATCTTCCATAAAAATAAAAAAATAAACTCGAGGTAGAACTAGCAATAAGTCCATATCGCCTTGATCCATTCTCTCATTCCACTTAACAATATTCTCTCTCAACTTTCTTTTTCTCTAGACTCTTTGTATTATCGCTCACTTTTCATCGCTGATTTTTTTTCGTAGACATTGTCGTCATTTTTTTTTCAGAATTTTATATATTTTCATATTAATATATGTATTATTTATTTATTTTTATACAATCTCTGAGCCGGTTCTGAGTAGGAAATGGTTAGAACATGAAATTCGATCCAACCTCCCCATTCGCCAAACCTCAAGAATTTTGAGCTGATGTGAAACTGATCATTGTGATGAAGCAAGGACTAATTGGGTCTGTGAATCCGCTACTCGTTTCTATGCGCTTAATCAGCCGTTTCAAGACTTCCAGATATGCTTTCTGCGAGCCTAATGCTGTGGGAGGATCTGGTGATGGCTAAGACCGCCTGCATCAAAAAGCAAATTAACTTGGTGTTGGTATCCGACTTTCACAGTATTGATTCTTTTTTTTCGAGGTTGACAAGTTTGGTATACAGAATTTCGACTCTTCGTCTTTAGTTAAAACTAAAAGTACTATGACTCGTCTTCAGTCACAATGTCCTGAAACATATTTGGACCTCGTCTCAGCTATGTGAGGTCCCGATACTTTTCATCAGATCCTCAGTCAGTGAGTGGGGAGCGAGACAAGCATCTTTTTTCCATGTCCATATCTTTCTTGAGGTAAGCGGTTGTAAGGCTCTTCATTGGACCTTGAGACAACAACAGGTAAACGGTCGTTTTCAGGATTTCCGTATTCAATCATCCTGGGCGAAATGTGACCAAGGGTTTTCCTAGAAGGTGCATACCTTCTCAATGTTTCACGGGGGTAGTTTTGCATTTTGCTGGAGAGTGAGATTGTTAACTTCGATGTCTTCCCGACCGTCTCGAAATCGTCGTTGCCACCTATAAGCAGCCTCAAAGCAGCATTTACGTCGAGTTTCTGCATCGTTTCCACCACCACCTTCTGCGATCATTCAAGTCTCACTAACGATTTAATCAACCAGCGTTGTTGTTCCTGCACTTTGGAATCTACCATTTCTGAACCAATCGCTACTACCACTCCTTATTTGTTTTTTAACATAAGGTGAATGAATATAATGATGGCAAAATCGAATGTACTCGGGAAAGAAGATTCTACAATATGGAGAATTTTGCTTGTTCTACACATGCGCGTGTGAACGCAATATATTTACTTTCTACACAAAACCGAGAAAAATGTTTTATTTATTATATTAGGTACAATCGATTCGAAGTATATTTTTGAAAAGAGAGATTACAATAAAATTAACAATTTTGTTTTCTTTTGTATTTCTGCTCGATATTTTCTTTATTGGCTCTAATAAAAGAATCTCTAATTGTATGCTCTCTTATACAAGGTTGTAAAGGTTAAGAGAGGTATTTATCTCTAAACTTAATATATTTTGCTTTATTCTCAATCATAAATGTTCATCTATTTTATTTATTTATTTACTATACTTTATTTATCTTGTAAGATAGTTCTGGCGCCCGCGGAAAGGTTTAATTTTTTAAATTGATGCTAGAAACTTCAAGTTGATGCTAATTTACATTAGTTTTATGGCATCCCATTTCTCCATGTTTTACTATCCCACAAATCCGTATTTATGACCTGAGAATATATTACTTACGTCAGTTGGCGTCGACCTGACTCCGGCATTGCTTGGTACGATGGGACGCGCGAAGATTGCGGAAAAGGTGACAGTCACTGTATTGAGGCTGATACGTGTTTTCACGTGTAGTGCCATTGTGAAGTGTAGTGCCATTGTAAGTAATGCCATTGTAAATTGTAGTGCCATTGTGAAGTGTAGTGCCATTGTGAAGTGTAGTGCCATTGTGAATAGTGCAATTGTGAAGTGTAGTGCTATTGTGAGTAGTGTCATTGTGAAGTGTAGTGCCATTGTGAAGTGTAGTGCCATTGTGAGTAGTGTCATTGTGAAGTGTAGTGCCATTGTGAGTAGTGTCATTGTGAAGTGTAGTGTCATTGTTAAGTGTAGTGCCATTGTAAGTAGTGTCATTGTTAAGTGTAGTGCCATTGTAAAGTGTAGTGTCATTGTTAAGTGTAGTGCCATTGTGAAGTGTAGTGCCATTGTGAGTAGTGCCATTGTGAGTAGTGTCATTGTGAAGTTTAGTGTCATTGTGAAGTGTAGTGTCATTGTGAGTAGTGCCATTGTGAAGTGTAATGCCATTGTGAGTAGTGCCATTGAGAAGTGTAGTGCCATTGTGAAGTGTAGTGCCATTGTGAAGTATAGTGTCATTGTGAGTAGTGCCATTGTGAAGTGTAGTGCCATTGAGAAGTGTAGTGCCATTGTGAAGTGTAGTGCCATTGTGAGTAGTGTCATTGTGAAGTGTAGTGTCATTGTGAGTAGTGCCATTGCGAAGTGTAGTGCCATTGTGAAGTGTAGTGCCATTGAGAAGTGTAGTGCCATTGTGAAGTGTAGTGCCATTGAGAAGTGTAGTGCCATTGTGAAGTGTAGTGCCATTGTGAAGTATAGTGTCATTGTGAGTAGTGCCATTGTGAAGTGTAGTGCCATTGTGAAGTGTAGTGCCATTGTAAGTAATGCCATTGTGAAGTGTAGTGCCATTGAGAAGTGTAGTGCCATTGTGAAGTGTAGTGCCATTGAGAAGTGTAGTGCCATTGTGAAGTGTAGTGTCATTGTGAGTAGTGCCATTGTGAAGTGTAGTGCCATTAAGAAGTGTAGTGCCATTGTGAAGTGTAGTGCCATTGAGAAGTGTAGTGCCATTGTGAAGTGTAGTGCCATTGTGAAGTATAGTGTCATTGTGAGTAGTGCCATTGTGAAGTGTAGTGCCATTGAGAAGTATAGTGTCATTGTGAGTAGTGCCATTGTGAAGTGTAGTGCCATTGAGAAGTGTAGTGCCATTGTGAAGTGTAGTGCCATTGAGAAGTGTAGTGCCATTGTGAAGTGTAGTGTCATTGTGAGTAGTGCCATTGTGAAGTGTAGTGCCATTGAGAAGTGTAGTGCCATTGTGAAGTGTAGTGCCATTGAGAAGTGTAGTGCCATTGTGAAGTGTAGTGTCATTGTGAGTAGTGCCATTGTGAAGTGTAGTGCCATTGAGAAGTGTAGTGCCATTGTGAAGTGTAGTGCCATTGAGAAGTGTAGTGCCATTGTGAAGTGTAGTGCCATTGAGAAGTGTAGTGCCATTGTGAAGTATAGTGTCATTGTGAGTAGTGCCATTGTGAAGTGTAGTGCCATTGTGAAGTGTAGTGCCATTGTGAAGTGTAGTGCCATTGTAAGTAATGCCATTGTGAAGTGTAGTGCCATTGTGAAGTGTAGTGCCATTGAGAAGTATAGTGCCATTGTGAAGTGTAGTGTCATTGTGAGTAGTGCCATTGTGAAGTGTAGTGCCATTGAGAAGTGTAGTGCCATTGTGAAGTGTAGTGCCATTGAGAAGTGTAGTGCCATTGTGAAGTGTAGTGCCATTGTGAAGTATAGTGTCATTGTGAGTAGTGCCATTGTGAAGTGTAGTGCCATTGAGAAGTGTAGTGCCATTGTGAAGTGTAGTGCCATTGAGAAGTGTAGTGCCATTGTGAAGTGTAGTGTCATTGTGAGTAGTGCCATTGTGAAGTGTAGTGCCATTGAGAAGTGTAGTGCCATTGTGAAGTGTAGTGCCATTGAGAAGTGTAGTGCCATTGTGAAGTGTAGTGCCATTGTGAAGTATAGTGTCATTGTGAGTAGTGCCATTGTGAAGTGTAGTGCCATTAAGAAGTGTAGTGCCATTGTGAGTAGTGTTATTGTGAAGTGTAGTGTCATTGTGAGTAGTGCCATTGCGAAGTGTAGTGCCATTGTGAAGTGTAGTGCCATTGAGAAGTGTAATGCCATTGTGAAGTGTAGTGCCATTGAGAAGTGTAGTGCCATTGTGAAGTGTAGTGCCATTGTGAAGTATAGTGTCATTGTGAGTAGTGCCATTGTGAAGTGTAGTGCCATTGTGAAGTGTAGTGCCATTGGAAGTAATGCCATTGTGAAGTGTAGTGCCATTGAGAAGTGTAGTGCCATTGTGAAGTGTAGTGCCATTGAGAAGTGTAGTGTCATTGTGAAGTGTAGTGCCATTGTGAAGTGTAGTGCCATTGTGAGTAGTGCCATTGTGAAGTGTAGTGCCATTGTGAAGTGTAGTGCCATTGTGAGTAGTGCCATTGTGAAGTTTAGTGCCATTGTGAAGTGTAGTGCCATTGTGAGTAGTGCCATTGTGAAGTATAGTGCCAGTTTAGTTGCTAGTATTTTACTCTCTCTCGAGTTTTTACTGTAGAGGGCGCTACCAATGAAGACTGTATATACTATATATACCTACAGATAAAACAGAAACAGTAATTATAGAATATATACAATAGTATTTTAATAATATAAAATTTAAGAAGTAATTATATTTTCATTGAACAGTTTGGCCACACCAATCTGCTTTATTCAAAACCTCGCGATCGTGCATCACGTGGATGTTTACAGGGTTAGAATCCCCGAGGAAGATAGACGAACAGCCTCATCGAAATATTGGAAGTTATAATAAATATTTTGATCCAAAAAAAGCGTTAATCATTCAAAGTATTTAAAATGGATTTCTCGATTTTCAACAAATTTCAATAAAAAAAGTAATTAATTATTAAGTAAAGTTTAGATTGCCGAATGCAAATTTTACTTACAAAAAAAAAAAAGAAGAATGAAATATCAATAATTATCAAATATACTTATTTTATTTTTAAACAAATTTAACTATATAACACATTATAAAAACACTATTTAAAAACACATTTAACCAACCCAAAAGAAAAAAAAAACAAATCTATATACAACAGAACAAAATAATAATTAAAAAAGCTTTTTGTTTTTGGGTCAAATTAAAAAAAAATATTTATATATTTTTTCCCTTCAAAATAATTAAATTGAATATAACATGTACAAGGTGCGTTCATTAATTTCCAGGACTGCTCTGTATCTTTGAAAAAAATAAAACAAATAAAAAAACTAATTCGATATTTTTCAAAATATGCCCCTCCTGCCTCAATACACCCGTTCCATCTTTTTTTCCAATTGTCGAAGCAGGAGATAAAATCACTTTTTGAGAGGTTCCTCAAGGTTGCCTTCGATTCAGCTTGTATCATATCAACGTTGTCAAATTTCCGTCCTTTCAAGTTAATTTTCAATTTAGGATTGAGGAAAAAGTCATTGGGGGCTAAGTCGGGGGAATAGGATGGATGAGGGATCTGTATGGTTGAATGCTTGGCCAAAAACTGCAAAACAACATGGGCTGTGTGCGGCCGCGCATTACCGACGTGAAGTATCCAGTCATTGTTTTGCCATCTTTCAGGTCTTTTAAGGCGCACTGCCTCCCTTAAGCACCTCATTATCCCCAAATAAACAGATAGTCCAGTCACTGAAGATAATTCTTCTGTTAGATTTAATTAACTCCTTTATTTTGAGCTTGTTTTCCTCGCAACGAAATGATCTTGGACGCCCAGTATGCTGATCATCGTTTACCTTTTCCCGACCTTTTTGGAAGTGTGAAAATCATTCAAAAGTTCTTGAACGGGATAAAGCTGCATCGTCAAAAGCTTCTTTAATCAATTCATACGTCTCAGTATCACTTTTTTTTTCAATTTAAAACAAAACTTAATGCAGATTCTCTGCTCTTCGAAAATGGCCATTTTAAAATTAGAAATGCGAACCTTACAAGGAAGTTGTTTTGTTCTATTTTTAGATCGGCGCGTGCGCCACGAGACTCGTGCTTTCAGTCAGGTGTGGTCGAATGTCCAATATTCAACTCTGTAAAAAATATTTTCTCTAGCTTTTTTATTTATTTGATTTTTTAACCAGTCCTGGAAATTAATGAACGCACCTTGTATATTTATCGTTATTTTATATTTATTTTATCTATATATATTCTTATTTAATCTTATTCTTTCGTGTATTCAGGAGCCTATATAAAATCTTATTTATGAACGATATAGTAAAATTAGTTTAAATATCTCTATAAAAAGTAAGATTTTAAAACTTACCACTCTATCACACCTATAATCGAGATATACCTATCTCCTAAAGGACTACAATAGTTTTGAGTATAATTTGTAGGTGAATATCAGTTATAATTTGGTTTAAAGACAAAAAATAATTCGTTCGAATGTTTTAAAAAGTCAAAATATAAAAAGCTGATTTTTTTTTCAAATTCTATAATTTGAAAACATTTTGAGCTTTTATCCTGATTTTTTTCTCTACATCGGTGAAATCCCGAGTAAACATTCTTGGATAGCTTTCAACATGTATATCGAGATTCAGAGAATAACTCTGAAATATATTTGATACACAATAACCTTTATTGAAGACACGATATATTTAATTGTGAACAAAATTGCATTTATCTCTCTTTCAAAAAAAAAAAAAAAAACAGACAACCGGCGACAATAAAGACTTCCTAAGTTTTTTTTTCCATGAGTGTATAATTACTTCACGCTGATTTAAATAGAAAATTATACATTTTTCAAATTCGTGGAAATTTTGTTGAAAAATATAGATGAGATCCATTTGTTTCACCTCATCTCATTTGTTGATGGCTGGTGGTGGCTCTCAGAGCTCCACGGCTGCATTTTGATGGTATATTTGATGGTATATGTAAAAATCTAAAATTAATAATGACAAATCATATTTCGGACTATGTTGTCTTCTTTTTGATTATACATGTTCTCTCTCACTCTTCCTGAATAATTTTAAGTATATTAGATAGTCATATACATCTAGTTTTATATAGAAAGTCATAAAACCTTATAAAATATACAATTATATATATTTTACACAAATAAATTTACTGGCAATGCGTTTCTTTTTAAATCTCTACAGACCTTACTGCAATGATATGATTTAATGAATGAGAGGGCTTGGCTCATCAGTAGTGAACCCTCTCAGCGGTTTCGCCAAATTAACGATAGAGGGCAATAAAATTTAATTTACTAATTATATATATATATAGCATATATCCAATAATTAAATACATAATAAAATCACCTAGAATACGAATATTTCCAGTTTCAATGAGTTTTAATGGACAGGAATATATTTATAAGTTTTTTTATTTAAAAAAATATTATATAAAAAACATTCAATAAAATATTTTAAAATATGAATTTTATTGGGGGTATTCGGTTCTTTCCCTTTCTAAACCTGTAGTTACAATGGGAAAAGGCAAGACACCCGAAATCTAAAAAAAAACTATTTTAACAATCTTGTAGCACGTTATTTATATATAGTTTTATTAATATAGTGGTGTTGTCTTGTCCGTATAATAAAAATCCCTGTGGCACTCCACATTCTGGTTATTTTTGAATTTGTGCTGTTACCCGGGATTTCCTATCCCTCAAGAAGTCGGATATCCAGATTAGAAGTTTTCCTCCTATTCCATGTGCTATATTTATTAGCTTGTGTCTCCAAACTCTGTCGAATGCTGACGTCATGTCTAGGAAGACTGCTTTAGTTTTTTTGCTTGATTTCTCCTGAAAACCGTCTATTGTATTAATATAATATATCACGCAATCGCTATGTTTTTCAAATTGATCCATTCCACGCTGTCCTAAATAAGTGGTATAAAATGAAATATTCCTGTATGTTCCCCAAATCCCTGGAGCTATTCTCTGTGTGTTCAGGTCGCCATTTGGAGTCCTCCTTTATGCCAACTTTCGAACTTTTGGATCTGAAAATTAAGATTGTTCTTGAATAAAACAAAATTTGATCGACGCGGATATATAGGCGTAAGATCTGTGTTGGCTGATGCAACAATAAGTTGTCCTTGAACCCAAACTACATCACAGCTGCTGAACCAGACCATGGATCCACAGCAACCCTCAACCAGTTATCACCATGAGAAAACCACTAGTTATCAGCATAAGGAAACCAACAGTCATCAGCATAAGAAAACCCCCAGTCATCAGCATGAGAAAACCACCAGTCTTCAGCATAAGGAAACCTCCAGTCATCAGCATGAGAAAACCCCCAGTCATCAGCATAAGAAAACCACCAGTCACCAGCATGAGAAAACCACCAGTGATCAGCATGAGAAAACCACCGGTCATCAGCATAAGAAAACCACCAGTCATCAGCATGAGAAAACCACCAGTCATCATCATAAGAAAACCACCAGTAATCAGCATGAGAAAACCCCCAGTCATCAGCATAAGAAAACCACCAGTCACCAGCATGAGAAAACCACCAGTCATCAGCATGAGAAAACCACCAGTGATCAGCATGAGAAAACCACCAGTGATCAGCATAAGGAAACCACCAGTGATCAAGCTGAAGAAGCCACCAGTCTTCTAGATGAAGAATCCAGCAGTGACCAAGATGAGGATACCAACAGTGATCAAGATGAGGAGATCGGAAGTAGCTGGATGGATTCTTATGTGTTTGACTTCACTGAAGACAACAAGGACAATCTCGTCGAGGAATACCTCTTCGCTCTGCAATCTATCTATACACGAATTTCATCGGACAATATCTATTATTTAGATATTTATGACCAGTGCATACACCATGATAATGTAACGCCAACCGAGCTGGAAATTGTGAATGAAATGCATGATAATCATATGTATTATTTTAAATGCATAGCATCAAAGATTTCCTCTCTCATAGACGATGAAGAATATACTGCAAGCGTTTGCATTACGGTCGTAAAAAAATGCCTGAAGTGGAAGAAGATTTTGGATAATTATATCGATGGAATGAGGCAATGCCTAGAAATGTTTTCTTATCTGTCTCGTCGTTAATGCAGAGGATGTTCCTCATTTTTCATTCTGATTCTTATTTCTTTTTGCCGTCAATTCCTTTCTTTTACCTTTATAAAAATAAATTATATTTTGGTAGCGATATTGACAAACCATATTATGTTTCGAAACTATTATAGACGCATATGATTCTTTTTTTAAAAATAAACAATTTCTACTGCCCTTACTGCAATTTTTCCATTGCAGTAAGGACAGTAGAAATTGTTTATTTTTAAAAAAGAATCATACGCGTCTATAATAGTTTCGAATTTTGATAACAGATGGCGCGCTAATGCATCATATTATGTTTCCTATAGTAGTCCTTTATTAGATAGATTAATGGACAAAACTTAAGGAAGCTCTAGCTTTTAGTATGTACTTGTGTATATAGAGACTTCCTTAAGATTTGTCCATGAGTGTATATAGCACCATATATATTTTCCTATTCTTTTATTTTATATTATCTTGATTCTTTTAATCAGCTCATTTTTGAAAACAATTTATAGATATAATTTTCGTTTCTATTAGTCAAAATATAGATTTATTTTCTTTTTATGATTGTAGAAAATGAAGAGAAAGTAGATTGGGACATTCAAGCTACCTCTATGTTAATTTTTTTATGTATAAAAAAATGCGAACAAGGTTTGTGTGAAACGGAACAAGAAAAGGTTAAAGTATATCAAATGTCAAGGATAACACTTAATTAAAACAACAATCTTTTTTTCAGATAAAAATTTATCACATAGCCAGAAAAGATTATCATAGAAAAAGAATGACACAATTTTTTTTCCTAAAAGCGAAAGACTTAGTAAAGGAACGATATGATAAACTTTTTTTTACAATCATCTACTCCGATGGTATTCACTACTTAAGGATGGAAGAAAAGAAACACGAGAACAAGGAAATGTTTATGAAAATTCGAAACTATTATAGACGCGTATGATTCTTTTTAAAAATAACAAAAAATTCCACTGCCCTTACTGCAATGACAAAATTAATGGGAGGGCCTGGCGGGAGGGTTCACCACTGATGAGCCAGGCCATCCCATTAATTTTGTCATTGCAGTAAGGAGAGGAGAAATTGTTTATTTTTAAAAAGAATCATACGTGTCTATAATAGTTTTGAATTTTCATAACATATGTGGCGCGCTAATGCATCGTAAGAAAATGTTTAGGAAAGCTTACAATTATTTGTACACCGTGGATTTGCTTTGAAAAGTTGAAGAAATGGCAACTTTTGACTTAAGGCTAGATGTAAGGCAAATTGTTAATGGTTGTGAAAATTATACGTTGCTTGGTTACTATTCTTGTAGAGGAAAGAAATGCAATGTCAACCAAATTCTTCTTAATTTCAAACCATCGCGAGAATGCAACAAAGCCAAAAAACTTGAACAAATGTAATAACAAGCCATAGGAACTTATTATATAAAGATGTTGAATATAGCGAAATTTATCTTGAATACATTAAATACATTAGTTCATTTGTAATTAAGATGGGAGGTCAGCCTTGTCGGAATATTGACAGACACATATACACGATAAGAATAAATATTCAATCCACACACACAAAATGAGATGATTAATTATTTTAGATAAAGGTATATAAAACTGAATTAAATTTTCTTGAGGTACCATTCCTCTACTCAACAATTGCTAATGCAAAATTTTTAAAACGATTGCTAAGGATTTGACTCTGGGTAGGTACATCATAGATTCACTTCTCACAGTGAAGGCTTTCAAACCTTTCAAAGTTAGGATTGACAAAATATGCTTGGAAGTTGAGGTGGTCTCTAAAGGTACTCCAAAATATTCAACTCCTGTAAATAAAAAAAAGCAAATGCTAAAACACTTAATGACTGTTTTCGAAACATTTCAGAGTATAACTTTTATTTTTATTTGTTATAAAATAATTCGATGTTTTATAATATTATAAAACAATATTATATGAATATTATATATTAATATATACGAACCCCCAAAATAATACTTATAACCTTTTGGAGGTTATTATTTAAGCTTGATTTGTAATATTTGACATTTTACACACACGTTCCTCCATTTGACAAGCTTTCGTTGAACATATCAGCTATCATCAGGAATGGACCAAAAAATATATTAAGGAAGTTGTACTTTTTAGCATGTATATCGGGATTAAGAAAATAACTCTGAAAGATATTTGATACACAGTGACCTTTTATTGAAGACACACGAGATAACCAAGAGTAAACAAAATTTCCTTTGTCTTCAAAAAAAAAAAAAACTGACGACGGCGCAATCAAAAAGAAACTTCCTCAAGTGTAGTCCATGAGTGTATTATAATAAATAGTGAAAATGCACAAATATTTACATTTCAATATACATAACGCTGTGGCAGGATCGAGAAAGAGATTTGGAAATTCGATGTATTTAAGCCGTGTTCAGCTGGGACGCACGGGTCAAACTAAAGCTGAATCTACGCAACCATACAAAACCTTTTGACACATCAGAGCGATCCGTTCGTCATCGAACACCTCTATAAGCTCTAATGATTGTTGAACCCATTCAACTCTTGTTCCCGCTTCTCGTCAATAGCTCCAGGTTCCTTGTTCCTGGGTAACACGGAGCAAACACAGTATTCAGAAAAGAAAGAGAGTACCAAAATTTATATTTACAAAAAGAAAGAACAGGTACGATATATTTTTAATAAAACTAATTTGTTAGAGTTTAAATGAAACCGGAATTGGTGAGTGGTTGAAAAAAGTGATAGAGAGAGATTAAAACTATTTTATTAACATCAATAAATGTTGAAAAATAGATTATAAAAATTATATTTATATAACATATTGCAAAAATAAAGGGAATGAAAAAAAAAATATATATATAGAGAGAGAAAACGTTTGAATAGTTTTATAAATATTTAAAGAGAGAAAATCTAGTTTTATCATGAATATATTTTTTGCTCAAGTTTCCCTATCAGAAATATAGAGAGATTTCCAATAAGAAATTATATATATAAAAAAAGGATTATATATTTAAAGCGAGAGGTACCTAAATATAAACTTTGTAAAATTTAGAACAAAACTATTTTTTGAAATTAATTGTAAATAGATGTGTAGTATAATGTGTGTTTAGAAAGTTAAAACTGAACAATTAAATATTCAATTTCTATGATTATATAAGTATTCTTAATGGATAATATATATTTAATTAATTATACGTTAAATATTAGAATTCTTCTTATTATGTTCCGCATGTATGACGCATAGCTGCCGAAGCTTTTGCGTGAAACTTGTTATAGCCCTTAATTGTTTTTTTAGATAATTTATTTTTGTATATTCTAATATATATATTTCCTCTATATTTTTTCATAGCTAATCTCGTTACCCCTTTTTCCATATATATTTAGAATTTTTTTTAAAGTAACTACTTATTTTTGCATCTATATTTTCTTCTAATCGTGTATATAAATATATATAGATATATATTATATTGTTGCATTTTGTGTTAAATATATGAATATATTGTTTTGTGTGTGTGTGTGAAAATAGAGCAATCCATAAATAGATCTATAATTAAAAAGGCATATATTGGATCAAAATATCATTTATTTTACCAATATTTCAGTTGGCTGAACGCCAACCTTTATCAAGGTAATATAACATATTAATGTGTGTCACACATATTAATATGGTATAATACCTTGATAAAGGTTGGCCTTCAGCCAACTGAAATATTGGTAAAATAAATGATATTTTGATCCAATATATGCCTTTTTAATTGAATATTAATATATTTAATGAATATAAATATATTTTTATTGGACTTTAACTAGTGTTGTAAGAGAGAGATGTAGAGTCACAACCTATTTATCCAAAAGACATTCAGAATATATTTATTTTGATGAAAAATACCTGTATATACCTTTTGCTCCACTTTAGTATTGTAAAAACTAGCAATCCTTCTAATTTTACATTATTAAATTCTGCTAATAAATGTAAAGCAACACACGCACGCAAACACACACATGATATACCTTTTTTAATTCTAACTTTGTAAAATCATTCCTATGAAAATCAATTAATTATTCTCTCATTTCATATTGATTTATGTCGTCAATTATGCCATCAATTATGTAATCAATTATGTCAAGAATTATTTTTTAATCTTTGAAATATTGTGTTTAAAGTTTGTATTAAACTGTACCAGCGTAAAGCATTTTATTTAGAATTTTTTACTTATATATTTTAAAACATATACGTATATTTTCAATCAATTTATATTTTACTTTTATTTTTTATCATTTTTATCTGAGTATATACAACACATATCACAATAATGTAAAAGAAAATGTGGTGTATAGAATTATTTTTACTTCTCTATTTATTGAAATATGTTTTATTTATGGTTATAATTATCAATGTTTACGGATATTTTAAATAAAAATTCCTGAAATGATATTGATATTATAATTTTCACCTTAATTTAAAAAATGCATTTAATAAAATATTTTCACAATAAGTTTAAAAACATTGTGTTTTAATACATTTTAAAATATTATTTTGATTCCTAAATGTGTTTAATCTTCAGAAAGACAAAGTAGCTCACAAAAATTCATACCCTTTTGCTGTAAGAGTCCTATTATCTCTCCTTTTATCACAATAAAGAGATTTCAAATTGATTATTCTGCAGAGATATATTTTTAAAACATTTATTTTGTATATATGTATGTTCCTAACATATACGTATTATCAAAATTCGAAACTATTTTAGACGTTTATAATTCTTTTCAAAAATAAACAATTTCTACTGCCCTTACTGCAATGGAAAAATTAATGTAATTGCAGTAAGGGCAGTAGAAATTGCTTATTTTTAAAAATAATCATACGCGTCTATAATAGTTTCGGATTTTGATAACAGATGGCGCGCTAATGCATCATAATATATACGTATTATCCTGTATAATCTCCCAAAATTACCAAGATATGAAGATAAATAAAGAAGCCCAAGAAAACGACATCAGAGCTGCATCTTCTTTCTCCTTTGGACTTTCTCAGAAGACTAAAAAACCTCCTCGTTTGTCCAAGAACTGTGGCCAAGGACTGACAAAGAATTCTAACAAGAGTTTCCCTATGAACCCTTTGTATAACCAAATACTCACAAATTAGGTTTTATTATTATTATAACCCCCTGATATATTAAAGAGAAAATGGCTATCCATACAAATGTGTTATCTTCCTTATCCTCAGTCCACACATCCTTTCTTAATCCATCCTGCTAGAACATTTTTTTTTGCTTATCCCTAGTACACGTGGTACAGGCCATGATAATCATGGTGGGTAGAAGTAGGCGACTGCTTTTACTGTAAGTGCACCACATGTCTACACATGTGAAAAGCAGTTCGACTTTGCACTTAAAAATGTATCAGAGCCCAGTTTGATTGCTTGCAGTCTTTGCAAGAATCGGTGACCATTGGAGCATTTGTTTTAATCAGAAAAAAAAGTGTCCAATGCGGGAATCGAACCTGGGTCATAGCGGTCGAAAACCAACGGTTTAGACCATCCTTCCACCGACCCTCCTTCTAGAAGCTAATTGATTTAAATGAAGTTCATAATTTAAGGTAAAATTGTGAAAGGGATTTAAATCATTAAGTAATTTTTTTTTCAAAACGAGTAACATATTTTTATTTGAAATGCAAGTTTTAAAGCTAAAAAGCTGTAGGCAAGCGATTTTCTTTTCGCTTGAAAATATGCATTGCAAATGAAAAATATAAACAATAAGAAAAAATATATAATATCAAAATGATATTCAATCGGTGTTAATATTGAGATGTCTTTATTAAACATGAGTATATACCTATATACACTCATGGACAAAACTTAAGGAAGTTGTAATTTTTTATATAGCATGAATATCGGGATTTTGAAAATATTCCTGAAATATATTTGATGCACAGTGACCTTATTAAAGACACATGAGATAACCAAGTATGAAAAAAAATGCCACTGTCTCCTTCAAAAAGCAGACGATCGGCGATATTAAAGACTTTCAACTTCCTTAAGTTTTGTCCACGAGTATGTATATATACGGGTATATAGGATTTTGGGCCTAAGGTTAGAAGGAGATAAAAATATAGTCTTTATGAAATTCTTCAACGGGTAAAAGTGTTATGAAAAAAAGCAGATAAATGTTTATATCGCCATATTGAATATTTATAAAATATCATTTTTATATTAAATGTGTATTTGAGAGAGAGAGCATAAGAGTCTCCAGTTTAATTGTTTTAGAGTTGTTTAATTGTTTTGGATAATAAAAAGGCATATATTGGATTGAACAAAAGATTTATTTACCAATATTTCAGTTGACTGAACGCCAACCTTTATCAAGTTGTAATTTGTTTAAATTATAATGACAATTTTTTATTATAGCATTTAAAAGTTTCTTTCCCGTTTCAAATAATATTTTTCAAGAAAAATGTGTTCGAACAGGATCTTTTAAAATTAAAGAAGGTGGAATTATGCCTGCAGCGAGACACCTGTGATTAAAATGTAAGAGTAATTTCCAACTGTTGATAGAAATATTGGCAAATAAATCTTTTATTCAATCCAATATATGCTTTTTTATTATTCAATGATTTAAGTATGGATTGCTCTATTTTCAGAATAGATATATATATTTTTGAAAATAGAACAATCCATAAATAAATCTTCAATTAAAAAGGCATATATTGGATCAAAATATTATTTATTTTATCAATATTTCAGTTGGCTGAACGCCAACCTTTATCAAGGTGTTATAACATATTTAATGTGTGTCAACAACAAAATCAGCGCCACATTGTTGACACACATTAAATATGTTATAACACCTTGATAAAGGTTGGCGTTCAGCCAACTGAAATATTGATAAAATAAATGATATTTTGATCCAATATATGCCTTTTTAATTAAAGATATATATATAGACATTAATATTAAAAATGGCATATCCTGACCAGGAGCACATGTATATGCCATTTTTAATATTGATTTCAACACCTAATCTTTTTATCTTTTATTTTTTCTTTTAGTTTTTTTAATAGACATTAATATAAAGCATGAATATATTAATAAGGGAATCAATGATTGAATTGAAAAAAACAACACCTCCTAAGTGGTTCAGTCCCATGACAGGGAGAGATTCACCCGTAGCCTTCACTATATTTTGTATCTATAAACAACGTTTGAAGTAAAAAGCAAATGTTTGTCTTTACTCTGCGTCACCTTTTGTCCATTTCTCGTATAGCTATTAGCTACCTCTTATATATAGTTTGTTTATTTTCGGTTAAAATTTGCGGCCCATTTCGGATGTTCAAGGGCTCTCACTTCCCCCTTTTTTTGCTTATCTCCAGTACACGTGGTACAGGCCATGAAAATAATGGTTGTTGGAAGTAGGCGACTGCTTTTACTGTAAGTACATGTCTACACATGTGAAAAGCACTTGCTCTTGAAGTTGGAAAGAGGTTCTAGAGTCGAGGGAATCTATTAATAGATTAACGACATTTGGAAGGCAAGGGGAAACCATCACAATATTATCCCACGAAAATCCTCACTGGGCATCGTCTTACCACCAGATTATATCTCGGATCGATCGACTTGGCCGCTGTTTTCCCCCTCAAATAACGATAATAACACAACTTGTTAGAAATATTACTTCGGCCCTTTTTATGATGACATATTTTTAGGACATAGATTTTATTGACAGAATATATGGTGATATAAGTTTTTAATAAACTATTTTTTATCGAGTTTTTATGTTTATGAATTTCAAACTGAGGAAACCGCTGAGAGGGTTTCCCACTGATGATCAAGGCCTTTCCACTATTTTGGTATCCCAGAAAAATGACAGTCAAAATTATTTTATTTCTAAAGAAATTCGTGTTAAAATTAGTCTAAATTTTCATAAACAGAGAGAGAGAGATTGCGAACTAGTATCTCATATATTACATAAATGTTTTAGGTAGAATTTATATGCTAAAAATAAATTAAAAACCCTATGTCGTCCTTTAGATCTGGGAATATATATGAAAATAATTGCATTATTTGATCGATATATTGAAAAAAAGAAGTGCTTTTTGTGTACATTTTGACATCCTCTTGCACATTTACAAAGTATTATGGATATATAAATTGGATTTTCACTTCACTAGGTGAAACGACTTTTTGGAAGTTTCTTTCGTAGGACCTTACGAAATTGTATTTGTAAATGTATTGATAGGGACCTCATGTCGAAAACATGGCTGGCCAAACTGGCTTTTAATGCATTTAATAAAAAATACATTTTTCTACATTTATTTAAAATATTTTTTTAAAACATTTTATGTGTGTGTATATGAAGAAAAGTCACTTTAGACACAACAAAAATGCTATCCATTAAAATTTGTATATGTCTATGTTTATAGCCATAGGGTTTTTATAAAACTGGTGAACACATACAGGTCTTTGTAAGTTTGGTCAAAAATGAAGGTTTGTGATAAAATATCTCGACATATACAGGTCTTTGTAAGTTTAGTCACAACATACAGGTTTGTGATAAAATTGCTCGACATATACAGGTCTTTGTAAGTTTAGTCACAACATACAGGTTTGTGATAAAATTGCTCGACATATACAGGGTTTGGTAAGTTTAGTCACAACATAAAGGTTTTTCATTAAATTGGTCGATACACAGGTTTGCCTAAGTTTGTGAATGGCATACAAGTTTGTCGCAAGCTTGGCCACGATACCAATGTTTGGCGTAAGTTTGATTACGTTTGTCGCAAATTTGGCCGTAGGGTTGTCTAAAATTTCAGATTTGGCGCTAGTTGGTTCGCAGGAGTAGTCGTGACGCCTTGATGTTTCAGGTTTGGCCACGTCAAACATAAGTGCAGCAAATTTGATCAAGACACAAAGGTTAGTCGTAATCGTGTATATAAGTTTGGACACATCACAAGGTTTGGATCATGTTTTTGTTACAGCACACATGTGTTTATAAGTCTGGTAAAGAAACACAGGTTTATCTCAAGTTTAGTGTGAATTTGGTCTCGAGAAACAGGTTTGTCCTTAGTATAGTCAAGACACATAGACTTGTCAACAGTTTAGACACAGGTAGGTCGCAATTGTGGTCATGACAATTAGGATTGTCGCATGTTTGCTCTCTCTCATATAATTGTTCTTGATACATTAAACATATTCACTTCAAGACCTTTCTGAAATTATTTTTTGCTGTGAACAATTGTACAATTTCTAGAAGTTAATAGATTTAAAAAGTGAATTATGTATAGAAAGAATATAGGAGATAAAAAAATTATAATAATCAACACATTAGAGACAAAATATATAAGTTTATTTACGTTTAAAAAAACATATTTCACTGATTCCATCAAAATAACTAGCCTGAAGCTAGATGTGGTGAGACCTAGAGAGGATTCATTTTTAGTCATAAACTTCGGCCGGTAAACTTGTAATTGAACGAGAAGTTTCTGGAGAAGAGAGTTTATTTAAACGTGAAAATCTTAGATGTTCAAGCTTTCGAGCATCTCATCTCTTCAACCATTGTAAAGACTATCTTGTGTGTGTATGTGGTGAAGACTAACCTGTGTAAAATCTACATTGTATGAATACTCTCTTGTGTGAAGACTATGTTGTGTGAAGACAATGTGTGGAGTCTAACTTATATAAAGAGAATGTGTGAAGACTAACTTATGTAAAGACTATGTGTGAAGACTAACTTTTGTAAAGACTATCTCTTGTGTTAAGACTATCTTGTGTGAAGACTATCTGGTATGAAGACTATATTGTGTAAGGACTATGTGTGAAGACTATGTGTGAAGACTATGTTGTGTGAAGACAATGTGTGGAGACTAACTTATATAAAGACTATGTGTGAAGACTAACTTGTGTAAAGACTATGTGTCAAGATTAACTTATGTAAAGAGAATGTGTGAAGACTAACCTATATAAAGACTATGTGTGAAGACTAACTTATATAAAGACTATGTGTGAAGACTAACTTTTGTAAAGACTATGTGTCAAAATTAACTTATGTAAAGACAATGTGTGAAGATTAACTTATATAAAGACTATGTGTGAAGACTAACTTTTGTAAAACAATGTGTGAAGATTAACCTATGTAAAGACTATGTGTGAAGATTAACTTATGTAAAGACTATGTGTGAAGACTAACTTTTGCAAAGACTATGTGTGAAGATTAACTTATATAAAGACTATGTGTGAAGACTAACTTTTGTAAAGACTATGCGTGAAGATTAACTTATATAAGGACTATGTGTGAAGACTTACTTATATAAAGACTATCTCTTGTGTTAAGACTATTCTGTGTTAAGACTATCTGATGTGAAGAATAACATGTGTGAAGACAGAGACTATATTGTAAAAGACTATCGTTTGTAAAAATTATTCTATATAAAGATAGTCTATCCCCCAGTTAAGGGCAAATATTCACTTATTCCTGTGATTCTAAGATTGTCAGGTTTAAAGAACTCTTCTCCAGAAACTCTTTCTTTAATCACAAAGTTATCACAATAGGTGATATTATAGTCTTCTAAAGGTTACTATGTTACCTTTCGAGAAGAATCGTTTATTATCGCTAATATGTGAGAGAGAAATATTGTGATATACGTTTAAATAGATAAATAAAAGTTTTTGTTTATATATGTGTCATCCTGACGAGCCCAAATATTTTGTTGAAACGTTGATAGAACAAATGTTCGCTCTCTTGACGTAATTATCCTTCAAAATATATAATAATTATAAATGATGGAAAAATAATAGTTTTTAAAAGTAAACTTGTATTGAGATCTCAAGTTGATAAATGTCTTTGAAAAGCATCTCCTTATCGTGCAACTAAAGGTTGAGATCTCTTGCGCCATCTGTATAAAAATAATATAAAATAATCGTTGATTTTTATTTATTTTCCAGAATATTGCACCTCGCTTAAGAGGACCAACAACCTGAAACGTGTACATGGTTGGCTCTTCTTATTTAATCAAGAAATGACATTTGTATAATATTCTGGACTAATAAAAAATATCAACATTGAGTTTATATTTATTCATAGAGATGGCGCAAATTATCAGCAATTTTATGTTGCACGATAAGAGAAGATATGCTTTATTTCTTAATAATAAAAATAAGTTTAGTGTTTTTAGTATAATTATTGTAATATATATTAGATAGTAAAAAGTCATATATTGGATTGAATAAAAGATTTATTTGACAATATTTCAGCTGGCTAAACGCCAACCTTTATCGAGGTATTACATTTTTATATACACAAACTCAGCGCCGCATAGAGTTATAATATATATGTGGTATAATATAATAAGGTTGAAAGAGAAATAAGGAAACCACAAGTTGGAGAAGGAACCCAGACAACCAGAGAGAGAGAGAGAGAGAGGGAGAGGGGCCTGCCACCGCTGAGCGGCCGTTCGTGTCGCAAACAAACACCAACTGTCCTAAAAGTCCTAAGGTGTTGACGAACGGGCCCCATTTGCCGCCCCTTGGAATGTCGCTGCTGTCTCAATTGACCGGACTTTACATCCCGTCTCTCTCTGAGCTGGCTCTAGGTTTGCTTTATTATTCCTGGAAGAGTATATATTATGACATATATATATTAAAAATCAATAGAAAACCAAACCTTTGTCTTAGAGGTACAGTCTGCACCACGCTGACGAGGGCTAACAGCCCGAAACGCGTACGTGGTTGACTTTCTTGACTTATCAAGAAATTCGGTTTTCCAAATATCCTTGGACCAAGCTAAATCAACGTTTAGTTTATTTTTGTTCCACTAGATGGCGCTCTGCCATCTAAAATGCTCATGTGAATGGTCAGGAAATGTTAATTTTGTTTTTAATATATATATGCAATATTGTAAATCACTTCTCTATAGCACAAAGGTATTCAGGTCACGAGCGGCATTAAGAAAAAGAGACGAAAGTTAAAAGTCCCGGTTTAAATAGATTGGCACACACTACCGAAGAGCTGTAATAGCGACGATGGCTTTATTCAAACAATACCTGCGGCGGCTTTACATTTAATGTGTTGGCTTTTATTGACCGGAATATAAATCAGTGTCGTTGGGCGTTTATTAGTTTAGACCGGCTGAGTCTCCGCATTAAAGCCAATCAGACGATCATAGCTCGAGGCCGACATGGCGATCTCCATTTTTACAAAATCTTCTGTTATTCTTAATGGATCCCATAACTTTGGTTCAGTTGTGTTAAATAAAGGATTTCAACCATTTGTCTCTTTTTATCGCTTTGAATATCAAAGTTGGAATTTGTCATTTCACAAGTAAATGATTTCAAAGTGAAGATAAATAACAATGTAAAACAGCTTTAGTAAAATAATTCACAACTGGTGATAAAGAATGATCTACATACCACGAGTTTTTCAGGCAAATTCAGACAGGTGATGAGGGCCAAAGCCTGAAACCATGGTATACAGGTTGGCTTTTTGTCTGATATTGCAAAAACCGGTGTTATGGCTCATCCCTTATCACCACTAGTAAAGGTATTTATAGGGTGATAAACATAATTCATTGTTGGTTGTGGTGTCTTGTTCATGAACCAGATCAGATCGGTCCATGCACCCTGATCACAATACCAGCCAACTGAAGTGCCTTGTCCGTATGGATGTCCTCTTCTGGATTGATGTCTGCCATATAGAGGGCTGCAAGGATGGCCGGGAAACTATATATATGGTCCGGAGTGAGTTGATAATGAATTGTTTTATAAGGTAAAACAAAAGGGAGAGGTGCCTCAATTGGTACATATAATATATATTCAACGATATTAAAGATTATATATATATATGAAAAAATGAAAGAAAAAAATAAAATATAAAAAGGTCAGGTGTTGAAATCAAAAATAAAAATGGCATATCCTGACCAGGAGCATATGTGTAAATCAATGTTTAGTTGATTTTTGTTCCACCAGATGGCGCTCTGCTTTCTGTAAAGCACATGTGCTCCTGGTCAGGATATGCCATTTTTATTTTGATATATATATATAAATAAGTAAATAAATATAAGTTAAGAAAAATATCTGATTTATTGAAACTGAAAATTTCTGATAGTTGTGTCATCTGTCAGGATTAATATTAACTAATCGTTGGTTTTTAATTACCCTCAGAATAATTTTAGGCTGTTGGCCATTTTCAGAGTTTTGCAGGCTGTGTCCAAAACTAAGAAAAAAAATCTGGTCTTTGATGCTTACCGAATAATCAAGAAATGGAACAAATTATGAATGGAATTTGAAATAAGTATTCAGAATGGAATGAAAAACTGCGTTTTGTCTACAAATGACTTTCATACCATCAAGGTGTTCTAATAACTTGTTCTAGCTGCATACGATAATGATTTGTTGTGTAGGAGGAAATATGAGATTAGGACTACCCACTTTAACCTCATTCCAAAATTTCTACAAATATTAATTTACCATCAAGAAAGTATGCAAATAATATTTAATTGCATATATATCTCCATTCTAAATTGAGTTGAATATTTATTGCTCTCTCCACAACAATTTAATCCACTGTCGCTAATTAGCAAATTAAATAGAGAAGATTAAGCTATAAACCAAAACATTTCAAATCCATTAGTTATCGCTTTCTTTGGTTAACCAACAATTTGGAACTAATTAATTGACTAGCCCATTAGGCCTAATCCTCACTTTACCAACTTGTTCAAGTAGGAAGATTTTTAAGAGAGTTTTGAGTTCAATTAATTATATACAAATATACACCTATATATTAGATAATAAAAAAGAATATTTTGGATTGAATAAAATATTTATTTGCCAATATTTCGGTTGGCCGAATTAGCGAATAAATATTTTATTCAATCCAATATATGCCTTTTTATTATCTAATGATTTAAATATGGATTGCTCTATTTTCAAAAACACCTATATATAATAAACTTCAATTATTTTGTATAAAGATTATTAAGAGATTGTGCATAGAGTATCAGCCCGTTAAAGAGCAGTATATTTGCTCGAAAGCTTGCACATTCAAAATTAAAATAAACCTTTTACCTGATTTTTATTTTTCCTCTTTCAAATAATGAACTCCTATTACTATTTCTCTCAAATTGTGCTTAGATATTTGTCTTCCATCAAGTATTTTATATAAATATGCTGATTCAATATAACAGAGTTGAAAACGTGCATGAAGCATTAATTAGCCTCTTTTGAAGCCTAAACACAACACACATTTTATTCTCATCACTTTTATAAGAATGGGAGTTGGTAAAGGAGTGGTATATGAAGGAAGTTTTTAGTTAATGAAGGAGTTTTTTTTATTAATGATTTTATTTAATAATACAAATATTACAATTATAACATAATAGAAAGAAAAAAATAATGGGAAATACAGCAATCAAAATTATATATGTGCTATCGAACAATCAACAACATCAGAGTGGTCAAATATCAATAAAAATGTCATCAATGATAATAAGCTTGGAAATTAAATCCAACAGTGTAGACCGTTGATTTCCGATAACCACTGCCCGAGATCGAATCCCACATTGGTTTTTTTTAGGAAAAAATTGCTTTAATGACCTCAGATACTTACAAAAGTCAAACCCTACCCAACGAAACCAACGAGGCCTCTTGCAAACCTGCAAGTGCAAAAATCGAACTGCGCTTTCTACTTGTGTAGACATGTGGTACACTTCCAGTAAAAGCAGTCGCTTACTACCCTCCATGATTATCATGGCGTACTTTGGATAAGTGCTAAGGGGGATCAATAAATAAGGTGAATTATCTTATTTCTTAAAAATTAAAAAAGCAAAAATAATTTAAACCACAGAATATTAAAATATAACATCGAGAGACTATTTAAGGTGTTCTGTTCTTTTTTCCCACGCACGGCGCGAGACTTATAAATAAATTTAAATGGAAGCTCCCTTGAAGGATTGCACCACGCTTGAACAACGTGCAGTTATTCGTTTCTTGAATGCAGAAGGTATTCAAACATCTCAAATATGCCAAAGAATGAGAAATATATAAAGTGAGTCTTGTTTTTCTAAAAAAAAAAAAAACATTTATAAATGGGTTAACGAGTTCAAAAATGGACGAATTACATGTACCGATATTGAGCGACCTGGACGACCAAGTGTTACAGCGACGCCAAGCACGATAAATGCGGTTGAAAACTTAATTTTGGAGGATAGAAAAATATCCATTTTTACCATAGCCGACAATTTGAATGTAAGCTATGGAACTGTGCACACCATTATTGAGGAACAATTGCAATTTAGAAAAATATGCTGCAGATGGATTCCACATTTCCTTAATTTGGACCAAAAACTTAACCGTATTCGGGTTTCAAAGGCTCTGTTAAAGCGGTATGAAGAGGAAGGTGATCATTTCCTTGACCAAATTGTAACTTGAGATGAGATTTGGTGTTATCATTATGATCCTTCAACAAAACGTGCATCTATGGAATGGAAATGAGGCGACTCTCCAAGACCAAAAAAAAAAATCAGGTCTCAACGTTCGGCCGGTAAAGTTTTGTTAACAATTTTTTGGGATGTTGATGGACCAATCTGTCTTGATTTTTTATCCTCAAGGCAACGAATGAACAGCGACCTTTATTGTGACATTATTGTAAATAAGCTAAAGCCCGGTATAAGAAACAAAAGAAGAGGGAAGCTTAGTAAAGGTGTTCTCTTCCTTCATGATAATGCAAGGCCGCATACATCATGTAAAACTGTATCTACATTCATTAAATTAGGTTTTGAAGTTTTAGAACATCCTGCATATAGTCTAGACCTAGCCCCCTCTGACTATTTCCTTTTTGGACTACTAAAAAAGGAGTTAAAGGGAAAGCGATTTGACTCGGATGAAGATGTCCAGAAAGTGGTGCAAGAATTTTTTTCACACGCTTCGTAAGAGTGCCTATAAAGAGGGTATTTACAAGTTGCCAGAACGATGGAGACGATGTATAGAAAGCCAAGGTGATTATATTTTGAATAAATCAAGTCCTAATTTTTAATATCGTTCTTATTTTTTTTTTAATAAATTAAAATTCACCTTATTTATTGATCCTACCTTGTATCATCTTATAAAAATGGGTTTCCTTGAAAAGAATGACAGCGGGGCGAAAGTATCAAAATAATATTTCCATTTCGTTGTTCTTTTGTGTATGTATATTCCCGAATCTGATTCATGTCTTTCACAAAAGAGGATATATATTACAGAACGAAGTTTGACAATTATACCGCAAATGTTTCTTTTAAACGAAAAATCGAAATTTATTTTAAGGAGAAATAACGATTATTTCTAACCTTAGGGATAAAGTATAAAAGGATGAATTGTGAAGAGTAATGATGAACGGAAAATAAAAGTGTCCGTTCATCATTACTCTTCACAATTCATCATTTCATACTTCATCCCTAAGGTTAGAAATAATCGTTATTTCTCCTTAAAATAAATTTCGATTTTTCGTTTAAAAGAAACATTTGCGGTATAATTGTCAAACTTCGTTCTACAATCATATAAGCCGCATTATATTGTATTATATATATTACAACTTGATTGACTTATAACCCAAATTTAATATACTAGCACCGAGTTATTTCTACATCGTCATCGTAACCCAATTGAAGATCTCGGTTATGTGTTGAAAGGATTTTTAAAAATTTAATTCTGAACAGAATACATTATAGAAACCCTAATTAGTAGGGAATACAAAGCATTTGCTATTATTATAATGAAAAGAAATGATATTGCCACGTGGAAAATTAGGGAAGACAAAAACTTCAGGATGAGAAAACAATTTATTTCAGGCAAGAACAAACTATGAGTGATAAACAAAAGATAAGCAAAAGAGGGAAGTATACAGAGTGTAGCAAAATATAAACATAAAAAATAATACTCTGCTAAAAAAAATAATAAATACTTTGTTACAATATTCATAAGCAGGGATATTACTCTATAGAGGTTTAATACTCTCGCTTCTCTCTATCGTCCTTGCGTCCATCTGTTTCTACGGTGATGGAAACTACTAGTAGAAACGTCGAGGGCTAAATTCAAAGTGCCATATTGGTAGAAGGCTCAGATCTAAATCTTGTGAATGCTGTGAATTCTGTTCTAATAGATAAAATCTATCAGCAACACCCTGCTGAAAATATATCCTTATAGGAAGATGGGAGAAAGAGTTACCATCAGTAACCGGCCATTCGTTGTCAAAGTTTAGAATGTCGTGGTGGCCTTAAGGCCGTACTGCAAAGTAGCTTCCAGATTCTAAAGACAATGGATGGATACTCTTGGATGACCATAGAGAAGCCTTTGTATTTCTTAATGCAGGCCTTAAGATCCATAATCTTCAAGTGAGAATCGAAATCAATTCCAAGAAAAAGATTACCCCTGCATACATCATAGCGTGAAATGTTAGAAAGGCAGGCGCTAGGGACTTTGTCAAGCTAACTATCCTTAACTGGCCGATAAGGAGCTGTAGAGCCAACACCCTGTCTCGCGAGGTCCAATAGGGTCCTCTCCACCAGTCCTGCGTAATTGAAAGGAGAGGCGTCACTTTTTTGGTACACGATTATCATCCTACCGAAATTTATGTTATACATATAAATATTCATGGTAAACGGTTTGCGGATTTCGACAAATTAGAAAGAGGGAATCATATATCGCCGCAACTCTTTTTTATTAACGCGATTAAGGAAGCTTTCGGGCAAGCCCTTCTTCAGCTAATTATAGTGTACAAACAAGGAGAGATTATATATCGTTTTTAATATAAATAAAATAAAAGAAAAGAAAATTACCACGCCCCTATCGCCCTCGTTTCAATAGCACCGCGTGACCACGTCATGTCTGATCCTAACTTCAAATACAATATAGTACAAAAATATCTTAAAAGAAATTTACGTAATTGAATAAATATAAAGAATCAACTATAAACAGTTCAAAGGATTTAGTGGAGACTTTTGAAGATTTTTAGGATAGAAGGGGAACGTACTGTGATGGCAACTGTATACTTTTGTTTAATGGTTTAGGGTGCTTCATGGTTTCTATTGCTTCAAGAATGAGTCTTTGGGTTTTAGTTTTGGCATTTGTATGGAGGATTCTGGTATTATTGAAGTCTGGAGTGTGTCCGGTTTCTCTGACGTGGTCAACTATTAAGGAGTTTGGGTTTAGTTTAGAGATGTTTCTTTGGTGTTCTTTGATTCTGATACATCGGCGAGACATCAAGAGACCTTTCAATCAGAATCAAAGAACACCAAAGAAACATCTCTAAACTAAACCCAAATTCCTTAATAGTTGACCACGTCAGAGAAACCGGACACACTCCAGACTTCAATAATACCAGAATCCTCCATACAAATGCCAAAACTAAAACCCAAAGACTCATTCTTGAAGCAATAGAAACCATGAAGCACCCTAAACCATTAAACAAAAGTATACAGTTGCCATCACAGTACGTTCCCCTTCTATCCTAAAAATCTTCAAAAGACTCTACTAAATCCTTTGAACTGTTTATAGTTGATTCTTTATATTTATTCAATTACGTAAATTTCTTTTAAGATATTTTTGTACTATATTATATTTGAAGTTAGGATCAGACATGACGTGGCCATGCGGTGCTATTGAAACGAGGGCGATAGGGGCGTGGTAATTTTCTTTTCCTTTCTTTTATTTTATATTAAAAACGATATATAATTTCTCCTTGTTTGTACACTATAATTAGCTGAAGAAGGGCTTGCCTGAAAGCTTCCTTAATCGCGTTAATAAAAAAGAGTTGCGGCGATATATGATTCTCTCTTTCTAACTTACATATAAATATAATTATGTCCGTATTTTGATTAAATATACCATAACCAAGATTCCACCTTTCAGTGTCGGATATATAGGTATAATCTCCCATTACAATATTAGAGCTTTAAAAAGCAGTTTGGTATATTTTAAATTGGCGAAACCGCTGGGAGTATTCACCACTGATGAGCTAAGCGATATTAATAATTTTCATCGCAGTAAGTAAACGTTTGCTTCATTTGAAAAAGAAAAATATTGCTTAGTGATTTATCTCTTATAAATTGAAAATTTGATTTCTTCCCATTGGTTTGTTTTAGATGTTCCTATTTTAGTAAGTATTCCTAATTAACAACCTCACTTATACCTTTGGTTAACCTTTTTTTTCACCAAATTTTGTGTTCATTCTAAATTGAAATAAATAGCCTCATGAATCCATCAGCCTTCACCATTATTTTTATCTCTCTTCCTAGTTAAAAACCTAGAAATCTGATAATGTTTATAAATAACTTATGGAATATTATCAATGAGAGAGAAGAGAGAGTACACTGTATTGTTGAAAATGTGACAAAATTTATCAATTTTTAAATAGACAAATTCAACAGAAGAGCGGTCTGTAAGTTAAGCAGGCAAAACGACTTGGAGGGTTCACTACTAATGATCCATTTTCCCCCCTATTTCAAATTTTATCATATAAGGTCTTTTATCGTATAAGATGTTGAGAAATAGCATTAAACTATAAAAGGTATGAAATTTGTCACAATTTATAAAAAATACTTTTTAAGAATATTATTATCACTATCACACTTGGTAAAGGTCATGATAATCATAGTGGGTAGATAGCGATTGCTTTTACTGCATGTGCACCAAATGTCTAAATATGTAGAAAGAGTGCCATAGCCCCGTTTGACTATTTGCAGTTACTGGTGGGGTTAAACTTTTACAAGAATCGGGGGCCATTGAAGCATTTTTTCTTCAGAAAAAAGGGCCTAATACTCTATTATATCCCATGTCCTGGCTGTCTAAAATCGACAGCTTATACCATTCCTCTAACAGCCCCACAGAACATGTTGTGATTATTGGGAATAAATCAAACACAGTTGTCAAATACGTTGTAATTTTATTGGTAAACTACAGCACAATGTTCACAAAGCATCTAAGACTGAATCATAGTTGTCAGAAACAATAGCAATTCTCTATTCATCTAAAGTTAGGTGAAATAGACCCATTTCTATATAAACAATAAGGGATATATACATAGGAATGGTTTGACAAACGAGGCAAAGGATACACTTTAATCAATAAGGAGCAAGAAATAAGCAACATATGATTGTTTTTCCTTGACAAAGGTGGCAGTAGGTCATCAAAACATAGGAAATAAAAAAATAAGTATATGGATAAAAAGTCGACTTTAATCTTATATTTATCATAAAGATTAAGCCATTATAATTATTATTTATTTACTTTTCAAATTAAGAGGTTTTTTTTTTACAAATTGAAATCAATTTTCTGAAGAAAAAAACTTATATAAACAGCAATGGTTTTATAACATTAATTTAATCTCCTGTTCCAAAATATTTTACTCTTTATATATATATTTTTTTCCTACTACAATAAACATTCTTATTATAAGGGACTATTTATATACTTATGAATATATATATATATATAGAAAAATAGATTTAAAGCAAAAACAAATTCAAGAAACAAGTAGAATAAAACTATAATTGAAGGTTCAATTTTTTTATTTATAGCAACAACATAGGGTTATAACAAGTTCACGCTGAAGCTTCGGCAGTTACGCGTCATAGAAGCGGAACAAAAGAAATAAAATAGATTTTTAAATAGCAAAGTGGAAAAATATTAAAATAAATAATCACACAGAGAGAAAGACATATATATAATATTATATATTCAATATTATTTATAAACATTTTAGACTATATTTTCGAATTAATATGTGTTACTTTTACTTCTTAAGAACATTATCTGTAAATAATTGTCTATATTTTTATCATTTATAATAATATATAATTAACAAACATATTCTATATTTATGATACAATATAATGCGGCTAATGATTGTAGAACGAAAATTGACAATTATACCGCAAAGAGACACACAATTCCCATCCCTGGACACTTTATTTTTCTGTTTATCATTACTCTTCACAATTCATCATATCATACTTCATCCCTAAGGTTAGAAATAATCGCTATTTCTCCTTAAAATAAATTTCGATTTTTCGTTCAAAAGAAACATTCTATATTAATTGTGAGATATTTTAATGTGTATTTCACTCAAAGGTTAAAAATAAACTACATCATATATATACACAAATAAATAGTTTCAATATTTTTTTTTTGCAAACGACTGCAGTTAGTAAGTAACCTTCATTAAAATAATTTTTTATAAATTTCGTAAAAGTATATTTATAGAGTCTCTCAACATAAAATAATAATATATCTTTCAAATTAACCAAACCATAGCAACATGGGTCCTATATAGAACAAAGAATTCAAAGCATAATCGCTGGACACCCGCTGTCGATTCTCCACCAAATTCTGCAGCGGTGGCAGAGGCGTCATATTCATTGTACATAATATCATGCAAATATATAATAAACACTATTATATCCATGGAATGGACTTCAGGAATTGGTTTAACCATTGAGATAAACACCACCACACTATTATATAGCACATATACTTGTATATTTACTTAGTAGAATAAAAATAGTGTTCTCAACAAAGTTGTCAATTTATTGGTATGAAGATTATATCCATGGAATGGACTTCAGGAATTGGTTTAACCATGGAGATAAACACCACCACACTATTATATAGCACATATACTTGTATATTTACTTAGTAGAATAAAAATAGTGTTCTCAACAAAGTTGTCAATTTATTGGTATGAAGATTATATCCATGGAATGGACTTCAGGAATTGGTTTAACCATTGAGATAAACACCACCACACTATTATATAGCACATATACTTGTATATTTACTTAGTAGAATAAAAATAGTGTTCTCAACAAAGTTGTCAATTTATTGGTATGAAGATTATATCCATGGAATGGACTTCAGGAATTGGTTTAACCATTGAGATAAACACCACCACACTATTATATAGCACATATACTTGTATATTTACTTAGTAGAATAAAAATAGTGTTCTCAACAAAGTTGTCAATTTATTGGTATGAAGATTATATCCATGGAATGGACTTCAGGAATTGGTTTAACCATGGAGATAAACACCACTATACTATTATATAGCAGAAATGATTGTATATTTACTTACTAAATAAAAATAGTGTTTTCAACAAAGTTGTCAATTTATTGGTATGAAGATTATATCCATAAGAAAGGATTGAAAACATGCATAGCGTTATACAAATACAATAGACATTATAATCTATTTTGGGACTGCATATATATTGATCAAATTATAGTCTTTATATATTCTCAAAATAGCCACACTTTAGCAACAAGGGTTATACATAGAAAATATATGATAACATAAGTGTAATATGATTCAATCAAAATTCGAAACTATTTTAAAGCGTAAGATTCTTTTTGAAATTAAACAATTTCTACTGCCCTTACTGCAATGGAAAAATTAATGGGAGGGCCTGGCTCATCAGTGGTGAACCTTCCCAGCGGTAACTAGCGAAACCGCTGGGAGGGTTCACCACTGATGAGCCAGGCCCTCCCATTAATTTTTCTATTGCTGTAAGGGCAGTATAAATTGTTTAATTTCAAAAAGAATCTTACGCTTTAAAATAGTTTCGAATTTTGATAACAGATGGCGCGCTAGTGCATCATAATATGATTCAATACCCATCACGAAATGATACTAGTATAAAGTATTATATACAGTTAAACCTGTCTATAGCGCCCCCTCTAAATAGCGCCTTCCTCTCTATAACGCCCGATTTTAAAGATTAAAATGTAAACATTTTACATTAAAAGTGACCTGTATATAGCACCCCCTCTCTTAACACCCTATTTCGGTGAGTTCCAAGAAAGGGGCGCTATAGACAGGTTTAACTGTATACTTTTATAGGTATGTTTAATTAAAAAGGCATATATTGGATCAAAATATCATTTATTTTACCAATATTTCAGTTGGCTGAACGCCAACCTTTATCAAGGTGTTATAAGATTTTAAAGTGTTTAAAGTGGCACTTTAGCGTTCAGCCAACTGAAATATTGGTAAAATAAATGATATTTTGATCCAATATATGCCTTTTTAATTAAGGATTTATTTACGGATTGCTCTATTTTCAAAATATAGTTATTTGTGTGGCTATTTGATTTGTGTATTGATTTGAATAGTTGGTATATAGCATCAGCATGACAATTTCCAAATTACAATTTTCTAACATATCTCCATTTAAAATAAGATTTCAAATACATTAGTTAGTTTGGTAAATTTTGATTGGAGTTTTCCAAGATAAAGATACGAACGAGATAAGATGTTTGTCCTATAGTTAGAAATGTTCGACTTGAAGTAGCATCATCTGTTATGAATATTTTCTCTTGAAATTTCTAAAAGCTTTTTAATATAAGAAGATGGGCATTGTCAATCGGTATAAATGGGACAAAACTTAATAATTTAAGGCCAATTTGGAACAGATTGTCATCAGTGTAATCTTTGAAGCTATTAATATTAAGAATTTAAATAATATATATAAGCATCCTGAAGATAGAGGTTGCCTGGCCAGAATTCATATTTCTATGAAATATAGACCTCTCGGCCAGTTAGAGTTTTTTTATTTTCTCAACGTTTCGACAAAAATCTTTTGTCTTCGTCAGGAGAAGTAAATAAAAATAAAGCATTTGGCAAGGCGTTAAAATTTTCTCTGAGGTTGCAAGGGCGTTCCCAAATGCTTGCCAAATGCTTTATTTTTATTTACCTCACCTGACGAAGACAAAAGATTTTTGTCGAAACGTTGAGAAAAATAAAAAACTCTAACTGGCCGAAGTGTCTATTTTTCATTGAAATATATGAACATGTTAACGATTTTGATTCATTATATATATTATTTAAAGCAAATTATAAATTTATAAATTAATTTAATTTTCCACAACACAATAGTTTTGATCAATGGCTCATATCAATACAAAGCCATACATAGTCGGCTGCAATTACACAAGATCTTACGAACATGGAGATGTGAAAGCAACAGAATCTTTCAAAAGATATTGTGAAGTGGTGGGGACTATTTTAGTGTGAAATGTGGGCTTTTCACATGTTTCACTTATGTGACGGTCTTTTATATATATCCTATTTGGGTAATTATTAAAAGTGCTGAATTTCCATGATACATTTTCACATGGTGCGATCAATAAGTTCCTCGAACTGGTGAGATAAAATATAATTTAAAAGTGCTTCAATAAAATGGATGTTATTAGGTTAAAATAGATAAATATCTAATAAAATGTAAAATAATTTGTTATATAGAAACTCGCTATTTTTGTTAGAGATTCTTACTTGAAATAAACGTTGTGGCCGACGTTTTATTTGGTATCCAAATGCACCTAATTGAAGAAATTCATTGCTACTATTTTTTTACTTTATTTATTGCACCTAAAGATATTTTTTAAAATTAAATATTTATCATAAAATTCGAACAGTAAAAAACATTTAAGTTGCTGGGGAGTCCAGCATGTCATATTGACATTCATACACGAAAATCTATGTCTCTCTCTCTCTCTGAAAAGAACGCCATACAAGTTTAAACCTTAGGGTTTTGACCTTGATTTAAAAGGATAAACGCTCTGATATTTACAGATAATGCTCCAAATGTTTGAAAACTATCGGCAACGGCAAACCTATAACAGAATTCGAAACATGGGCCTATATTGAAGACCCAAAAACTAAACGAAGAACCAAAACCCCAAAAAGGCCGAATTTGCAAATCCATTTTGAAGGCCCCATCATGCCATAGACACTTTGGTAGTAAAAAAAACCTGCTCATCGTAAATTCTTGCCAGATAGAATAATAATCCATTAGAGGAACCTTTATTTTGCTGCGCATAAGAAAAAAGATGTGAAAGCAAATAGCAGAAAAGTGGTAAATATTTGTTTCTACATCACAATGATCCGCGCTTTTTAGAAAAAGAAAATCGTTTTTTTTTATCCCACTTATTACCCAAATATATCCCCTTCATCGCTTTTTCCTAGATCTAAAATCAAAAATCATTCTAAAGGAGAAAATGTTGCGAAACGAGAGAAAAAATCAAAAGTATTTTGTTGGAAGTTCTGAGAAGCATTGATAAAAACCTTTTTATTTTGGCTTGTTTCGATAGCTGGATAAAAATGAAGTCTTGAAGAATAAAGTTCATATTTTAAAAAAATCTATAAACATCAATGTCGATTGTTCAAATATAGTTATGTTGTTAGTTTTCTTCTTTCTTATCTCCACTCAATCATATCAGGTATCAATGGATGAGTCAATACAGTCAATGATGTGTTTTGGGGTTGCAGATTGAGAATTGCACTTAGTACATAGTGGGAAAACTTTGCAACCATTCTGGAAAGTCATTGTCCGTAGAAGACCAGACTTAAGTATGGAAATTAAATACTGTTGTTATGCTGTTAGTACGAGAACTTATTGATCACTCCTTGTTGGCAGATAAAGGCAGGCTGATTTAAACCTTCCTAAAAATTGTTTCTATTAAACCTGTTGCAGTAACAAATGCTAGAAAAACATACTTTACTCCAAAGACCTCATAATGGAAACACAATTTATTTGAATAATATACATAAAATACCTTTATTAATTATATATATATATTAATAGTAATTTTTTATTTTTGGAAAAAAGAGGAAAAGTAAAATATTAAGAACTACAGATTTTGAATTAATTTTTATAAATCTTGAAATTCTCATAACGATACTATATATATTGAGAGAGAGAGAGAAATTTTGGAGAGATTGTATTTTTTAAATACCCCTGCAAGTGTACACTGATAAATTTCGGGGTTTGGAGAAAATATATTGATCTGTATTTTTATGTACCTAGACTATTTGTTATATATTTTTACTGGAGTAGGGTTGTGTCTGCTTAAGAAAAGCACCAAAAGGATTAAATATAGCTAATGGCAGCTGGAATGTCTTGGGAGTTTCTAGAAAAGGTCGTTTCCCTTGGCAGTCAGATAAGTCCATATTAGCATTCTTGTTGGGAGGCCGTGAATGGTCACAGCCCAGGGCACGGTGTCGAGAAGCTGTTGTCTTTTTTGTTCCCATTCGACGTCGTTGACAAATTCTTGGAAGGATCGACGGACGAATCCCAGTTGTTCAGCCACAATGCCAGTCAGGAAGACGTCTTCGTGGCGCAAGTAGTGGGTCCGCAGGCTCTGGTTGTAGAGGGCGGAGGACATGTTGGCCGAGAACAGATAGGCTTGGCCCTTGATGAAGTTGGGGAACACTCTTTTTGGGAATTCCCTGAAGGGGATGAAGAGCTTGTGGACAGGATCCCTCTCCACCTTGTATCCAGAAGCCAGATGTCCTACTATTGAGTCGGGCTCCAAGTTGATTCGAACAAATTTTAAAAGATTGTTTACATTGACCAAGCAGTTTTCTTGCACTTTCAAAACGAAGCCGCCATGTGGGCAAAATAGGGAAAGCCATGATACAAGACTCACAGTCTTTAGGGTTTGATTCATGCGGGACTCCAAAAAATGGCCAAAAATTATATCTTGATATTTCCGCTGCTCTCTGTCAAGAGGGTGTGGGACGTTACTTTTATATTTTGGCTTCCCAACAAGAAAACGAACCCAGATGCCTTCCTTTCTGGCATCATGGCCCCAGGTTGACCTGATCATGTTGCGTGACTTGATGTTCTCCGGTGTGGAATAGACCACAATGATATTCGTAAAACTAGGGCAGCTCCTATATTCCGCGTCCTTATAATCTACAACGTTTTTGTATTTCATCAGGAGACCTCCTTGTCTATTTCCTGGGGATCTTTCAAATGGAGTTAGGTCACTTTTTCTTTCAGTATCCATTTCCATCTGGTTGGTAGGCCTTAGTTCTAGGATGGTGACCATGACATAGATGGTTACGGCGAAAATTAGGCTCAAAAGAATCAGGCAGACAACCAGATGTTTCCGCCTCACTCCTGGATCACACAGGTTCACAAATCTTAATCGATTTAATGACAGCACTAGAAATATATAGAGATGTAATGTAAACATAGTGTATTCGCGCGCCATCTGTTATTGAGAATTTTAACTATATATCACGCGTGTGACTCGCTTAAATAAAGTAAGTTTCTACTGCCCTTACTGCAATGATGAAATAATGGGAGGACCTGGCTCTACCATGGTAGATTAAACTGGCAAAACCTCTGAGAGGGTTCACCCCTGATGAGCCAGGCCATCCAATTATTTTTATCATCGCAGTAGGAGCAATAGAAAATTAATTTTATTCAAAATAATCATACACGCGTCATGAATATATCAAATTCCCAATAAGAGATATAATAATAATACAACACACATACTAATTACACTTTGAACAAAATAATCACAAACAGTATATATGTGATGAAATCAATTATTGCTAAACATATCAAATTATTCTCTCCTTCTTTTATTGGAAATTTGAACTATATATGACATGTATGTGAAAATGTTTTCATATGTAAATTATATACCCCAGGTGTTTCATAAATTTTTGTTACAAGCTTCCAGTAGAAGAGGCGCATGTAAATTGAACCATCATGTGTTCTATTTCTACTGGGCAGGGTGTATAGAAAGGCCTTATTAATAGGCCTAAATGCATATTCTCAATAATAAGGCAATAACGAGCAATATATAGGCATGAATTGAACGATTAAACACGAATTTTTATTTTTAAAATAAAACAAACTTTCCACTGTCTTTATAACGATAAGAAATGTATTGGGAGGGCGTAGCTCATCAGTGGTGAACACTGTCAACGATTTCGCCGATTTAAAATCCACCAGAACGCTTTTTGAAGCTCTACTACTGTATTGATGTTTCTGCTTATATATGCGATCTTGTAGGATGGAAACTTGGTTATGGTGATTGAGAACAAACAACGAACATAAGCCTTTATAACATTAGAATTACATAATCTCTTTTTATGTGATTGATTTAAATAATAAAATGAATTGAGAATTTCGAATTACACACACAGTTATTGCTATCTACAAGTTAGGGAAACCCCAAACGAAGATTTGTGCCTCGCCAAAAGTTTTCATTATCCGGAATGTCTGTGTATCGATATATATAAAGGTACATTGTCCCCGGACATGGGGGACCGTCAACGACCACGAATAGTAAGAACTGAGCATATCAAAAAGTGCTAGCTCATATTAGGAGAAATCTTCTGTTAGAGAAGCCAAGTAATACTGGCCTAGGAATTGTGTGTATGAAAGCTTTCAACGTCACGAGTTGGCAAAAGTAATCTAAGACTTGAAGCGTTAAAAAGAAGCACATGGAATTATTTTACGAAATATCTCATATAACTGAGGATCAAGAAATTGAAGCACTTCTTTTAGCGTTAAACATTGAACAGTCGCAAGATACTCTTCACAGACAAACGAAAATTCCACTATTTAAGAGTATATTCACCATCAAAATGACAGCGTTTATGCCAAAGGTGCTGAATAAGCAGTTGAAGTGGGTTCAAGAGTCCAGGTATCACATCACCCAACTCTTTTGACGCAGTTGGCTGATGGAATGTGCCATGTGACGGCTTCACTGAGCTCAATTGTTCGAAAAAAGGTGTTAAAACCTCCGAAAAAAATTATAAGACAATCGTTTTGGAGGTACATGTTGAGATAATTTGAAAAATCTTTTGGGGCATTGAAAGTTTCCAACAGGATTCTGAGCCTGTTCATAAGTCTAAGATCACAGTCGACTTCACATAACCAGATGTTGTCCCAAAAGAATCCCCGACCTCATTCCTTTGGACTTGGTCCCGAAGACATGACCTTCAATAAAACGCGCGTTAATCTCGATACTTAAAAATATATTTTTAATACTGTTGCAAAAATATTTTATAAGAATAATTAACATTTTTATATATTAATGATACTAATTTATATTTTATAGAAATATATATATATATATATATATGGAAGCAATGGTCGCCTCTCCCGTCAAAATTAACGTCAGTATCTGACGCCATCTATTGACCGTCGCCGCAACTAGCGACATCGGGTCGGTGACAAAGCCACAACACCAACTTTGGCAAACTGATAAGCGTCCACCTAGAGACCATGGTTTCGGGCTAATGGCCCTCGTCAGTCTAGGGCGGACTTTATTCCATGAGATCCACACGGGATCTAATGGAATCCTCACAATCTACCAAAGAGGTGTTTTGCTGGCAATGTGGCTGGGCCAAATCTATTGGCAAAACATTGCCAATCAGTATGCCAAAGTTGGTGTTGTGGCTTTGTCACCGACCCGATGCCGCTAGTTGCGGCGACGGTCAATAGATGGCGTCAGATACTGACGTTAATTTTGACGGGAGAGGCGACCATTGCTTCCATGGATTAATTTCCTCCCGGCAAATTTTCCATCTATATATATATATATATATAATATTTTAGATGACTCTCTTAAAACATATTTTTCTTGTTTTTAACTTGAAAGTTAGTAAAATAAATTATGAGAGATATATAGAGATGAAATTACAATACACATGTGTATATTATAAATGAAATGTCAGAGCAAGAAATATAGTGTTTAGTTTTAGCGTTTATTTTGACGGGAGAAATGACCTAAATTTTTATAGAACCAATTTTAGCACTAGGTAAATTTATAACTGGTGTTCGGAAATATATGGACGCAGTTTAAAGTTTTTTTTTATCAAGGACAGTTTATAATATTATTTTCGTTCTAACAATAAAACATATTGAAAGCTTGATTTTTAAATAAAAAAACGATAATAAAAATTGTGAAATAGCCTATAATTCAAATACTTTTTGCACTTTTTATCTTAAATTATAAATAAAAAAGTGAATATTGTCACCTAGGGAAAATGAGAAAAAGTAAACTTAAGGATGCTATAAGGTATTTTTGGGCCAAACACAATAAAGCTTTATTTACATGAAGTCACAATGACAACAGAATCACAATGAGGAAAATTTGCTGAGTATCAAAATATTTTAAATAATTCTCGGTTGAGAGATTGAATGAGAAATTTATTCTGTTACAATATATCTACACTTTATTACACGATTTAGCTTTAAAAAGGCAACCGATAAAATTTTAAATGACTGAACATATATTCAATGGTCTAGACTTCTCAGTTGGACAATTGAGGTTTTCACAGTATTGATAGGAAGGATGTGTCTCAGGGGAGCAGGCGATCTGCATAATCTGCGAATGCACTCCTTATTTGGTTCATTGAAGGAATTATTTTTGTGATGGTGAGTGCATTTGATGATTAGGTGGAGGTTTTCGAATCCACTCTTCTAATACAGATCTGTATCATGATGCATGTAAAGCTGGTTTGGTTAAATTATTTTGTATGAAATAGTATTCTTATGTTCACTCTTAAAAACACCTTTTGGAGATTTAGCAACCCACTGAAGACGCTGATAACTATTTCAGAAAAGAAAATATAGCAATAGAACTCTATAATTTTTACAGATCAATTGTAAATAGATTCATACACAAAAGAGGTAGTGAGGAAATTTTTAGAACAGATGTGTAAATAAATCCCTTTTCAAACAAAGGCTCACGTGCACATGGGGAAAGGGAGAAAAAATTACTGTATTATTTTGTTGTTGTATGGCGAATCCATACAGGGCAATGGGCCCTAATAAAAGCATTTTTGTTGTTGTTGTATTCCTATGTTGCATTAGCGCGCCATCTGTTATGAAAAATCGAAACTATTAGAGACGCGTATGATTCTTGATGTTATATTTTTATTCTTTTATCTTTAGCATTTCGTTAATAGTAGGTTTACTATTTGAATTATTTTCTGCAGTTATTTTCAGATTATAATGATTGGAAAATAATTTAATAATAACATATTTGGGATCATTTAAGGTCAATAAAGGTTTTTTTTTTGCTTATCCCTAGTACACGTGGTACAGGTCATGATAATCATGGTGGGTAGAAAAAAGCGACTGCTTTTACTGTAAGTGCACCACATGTCTACACACGTGAAAAGCAGTTCGACTTTGCACTTACAAATTAATATGCCAGAGCCCCGTTTGGTCACTTGCACTCGCAGGTTTGTTGTTTGACAGTGTAGAGTTCCCCCAGGTACCCGTCGCTAGCTTCTGTACAATAGCATTATCCACTTCACGGAGAAATACTGGATCCGGGTGATGATCGGTGTTCTCCTTTGAGCATACTAGAGACTTGAGGTTTGACTTAAAGTCTTCATGCAACGAACTTCGGGGGAATTAGTCGAGTTGCCATTTTTCGCAACAGAAACGATATTTTTAGTTGAAAGGTTTCGAGTGGCGATCATGACACCCCGCTTGCTCTGGCCAGAATACCTGATCATCCTTGCTATGGGAGAGACGACCTTTGCCTTTTTATAGATCAATTTTCTCCCGGAAAATTTTTCATCTATATCATCCTTCCTATAGTTCTAATAATGTATTGAATTAGCCTGGTTTCGAAACATTAAAACCGATATCCTTCAGAATTTATTCAGTTCCTGATTGGCGGGTAAACGGACAGCTAAGTTCAAAGAGACCAATCATAATAGACACCAGGAATTTTATTCGATTTTTATACTGGATGTATTTGACGTCAGTAGAATTGTAAGATTTGTATAAACTACCATTTCCGCTTAACCGAGTGATACGGCTAATCGTCCAGAATTGAGTAATGATCTGGAAACTTTCTCATATATCTTGGTCCACACTTGGTTTTTGCCAATGTGATCTAGCTTTAGGTTCGAGCTTGAATCACTTGCTTTCTCCTATATTTCAATCTTAATTTATCAATCACTATCTTATTAATATGTCCAACTGAAGCATTCGGCGTTCTTGAAGCAATTGTGTTTGAAACTCTATCCTTGTTCTTGAATATTCTTTGAAGAAGCTCTTGAACTTTGGTTTTGTTAAAACTTACCCCTTCACTTCCCAGCAATTTTAATAGTTTTTCTTCAAAATCACTTGAATAGAAATCCAGGATTCTGTATATTGTATTTATATGAATTATCCTTCCTCTAGGAAATCATGTATTGTGTATTTGCTTTTTCAAAACATAATATAGCTTTGTAAAGTTTGGACACACGTGTTTTCAGATCCTCTTTATTCGAAGGTATTTTTTCATCCGATGGTACTAACATTTTGTTTACAGTCGAAGGTATACGACTCGACTTCACACTTACTTTGACCTAACACAGGCCTTATTCTAGTGTGTTTCACATTATGAGAAGTCAAGAGTGTAAGTCACACAGTTACCAGAATTTTACCCCAAACACCCGTTGCATGACGTCAAAGTGAGGAAACCTCCTTCATTAGTGGATTGCGAAATTTCTTTCCCACAGATTGAGCAGGTGGAAGGTGGAAGGGGTGGCTAACATTTGTCATCTCAAGACCAAAATGACACTTCTTGAAGGTTGCCTTCTCCATAGCTGTGCTCTTTATTGCTTCGGAATGGAGAGGAACGACACCGAAGTACCAGTTTTGTAGATCCTGAAGTTTCTCGCAGGAGGTGAACAACTTTCAGAGCAGTGGTCAGACGGATGGTCAACATAGACATTATCTGTGAGTCAGTGATCCTGCTGCACAGGAAGCAAGCTCGAGGTAGGGTGGTGATGAGATAGTAAGGAATGAAGGTCCTGACGAAGTACGATGGCAGCTCTTAGCCTCTTAACCCCGAAAGGCAGTTGCAATGCAGGTAGGCCCAGTGAATGGACAGGGTCATATCTATCGTCGGGACACGTTCAACCACTAATTCCCCGAGATAAATTTGAAGCCAAGAAAAGCGCTCAAATCTCAGCGCACAATTCTTATTCACAATTCGTAAATTTGTCATTTCGCATAGAGATGAATTTAACGAAACTACTGAGAGGGTTCACCACTGTTGAGCCAAGCCGAAAATTAAGTAATTTATTTTCTCTTATTCTAATAAAGTCGGTTTAATAAAATTTCATTTAAATGGGAATATGGCGTCACAATATTTTTGACAAGATTTCACATAGATAATTAATATAATGTAAAAACAATTGGTTATTTGAAATATTTATGGGTGCTGCTATATATATATATATGTCATAAAAAAAGACGTATTCTAGGTACGTTACCAATTCATTCATGCAGTCGTGGGTGGAAATAAATGATAACCTTTTTTTCCAAAATTGTATTTATTTTTTGATTATATTTCTAAAACCAACAGTTTGCATACATTCCATTTAATAACGTTATTATCTATCTATAAACAAAAGAGAACTATTTGGTTGTACTCCTTTTGTTAAGGATTTTAAAAATTAACTCTGTGTTTAGTTCTTTGATTATTTAAATTATAATTTTAGTTATATTATGAAAACAATATTAATAAATATTACGGTTATGAACATAAAATTTTAATTATATTAATGAATAATAAAAATCCTATTTTTATTATGTCATATTTATGTTATATTTTATAATATTTACTGAACAACGAAATCAAAATAGTGAAATATATATTGTAAAAAATAACTTTCTTTTTAATGATAAACATAGAAAATAGATTAGGTAAATTTACATAGAAAATAAAAGGTGATAAAAATGGTATCTCCTTAAGTATACGATTGAACATTGATGATGACATGAGCCACTTATTGGGATATATATCGATTTACTGAGAATATATAAAGAGTTCTTATATTAAAAAATAGAACATAAAGTTTCGGGAGAATGATATTCATGTATCAAAGTAAGCAGCTCTCACTCCGAAAAGAATTAACGCATTTTGGTTCATCATTGTACACTGTACAGATCGTTAAGGTGATGATGGTGAGTGGGTTACCTCACGAGTTTTGGCAAATTTCGGCAAAAGCCAACCTACCTACTGAGTGTTGTGGTACATTCTTTATTATAATAAATTTGAACTATTTTTGGCGTGTATGATTCTTTTAAAAATAAATCAATTGTCTACTGCCCTTACCGCAATGATAAAATAATGCGAGCGCTTGGCTCATCAGTGGTGAATCCTCCCAGCGGTTTCGCCAGTTTAATCATTGCAGTAAGGACAGTAGAATATTGATTTATTTAAAAAAAGAATCATGCACGTCAAAAATCGTTATATTTTCTTATAACATATGGCGCGCTAATGCATTGTATAAACCTTCTTTATTACAACATTACGTAATGGGGTAATCAACTGGGGTGATGAAGCAAAATGCATTGTTGTAAGGCATTGTAACGGGAGACCTGCCTCTTTTGGTACATGGGGAAAGTCCAAATTTGGCTCCCGTTAGCGTTGTGCAAGTTGTACCTGAAGGTGTCGAGAGAGCCATCATACATACGGGTGTGAATTCTCATGTTTATATTTGTGTGATTATGTGAGCAATTTTGTTTAAGTCTGTATATATATGTGTGAATCTCTATGTTATATGTTTGCACTCATGGATAAAACTTAAGATGGTGGAGAGTCTTGAATGTCACCGGTCGTCTGTTTTTTTTTTTTTTTTAAAGAAGACGGAGGCAATTTTATTCATACTTGATTATCTCGCGTGTCTTTAATGAAGGTCACTGTGTATCCAATATGTTCCAGAATTTTTGTCTGATTCCCGATATACATGCTAAAAGGTACAACTTCCTTAAGTATTGTCCATAAGTGTATATGTATATATTTGCATATGTGTGAGAAAATCTGTATGTATTTATGGGTGGTTGTTTGGATATTTATATGACTGTTTATATGCGAATGTCCGTACATTTGTTTTGATGGTGTGAATGGAAGTTTTAAGTGGATCGAGTAGATATGATGATCACAAATTGAATCTTTTTGACTATGGAAATATGAATGTTGAAAGGCAAAGACGTTTTAGATTTCTAGCAAAAAAAAAAACATATTGAGACAAAACGTTGCCCTTTTTTTATCAATAAACCTAAAACATTTACCAAAATCTTTCACTAATAATTTAATATATATATAATCTTTCCACAACACGCAACACAATTATGCATCGAAAATAACCAAAAACAATTAATTAGATAAGGCATATATATTAATGAAAATTAAGAGAATATTTTTCACCTTATAATCATTAATTTATATTCATAAATAACCCCTGATGGGCTAATCTAAATGACGCCTATAATAACCTGAAGTTATTTAAAACCTAAACTCGAGCTCGACGCAGACCATCTCCTATTTCACATCGACATGGCGTTTGGAACAAAAAAAAATGAAACAACCTTTTAACTTTTTTATTCACCTCTAATATTTCAGCGACTCAATGCCACCCTTTGATGAGTGAAAAGCAAAAAAAAAACTACTTTTAGCTTCTTTAAAAAAATTGAAATATTGTTTAAAGTTTAAAAGATTTTTAAAAGGTTTATTAGAATGTTTTATTAAATAAATTCTAAATCAACTAATGTATGTATGTGTAAATTGTTAAACAAACTTTGTGAGCATGCGCATATTAATTTGGTTTGGGGAATAGATATTTTAAACCAACAATAGAAATACAATGTTATAACAATTAATGGATTTGAAAAATTGTATTTTTGATTTATATTTAACACAAAAAAGTTATTGTAAAGATAGAGGCTGCCTGGCCGGCATTCAAACTTCTTCAAATTAAAGATACTTCGACCAGTAAATCTTTTTTATTACCTCGACGTTTCGACAAAAATATTTTGTCCTCGTCAGGAGCGAACAAAAATTAAAACATTTGGCAAAGCGTTAAAATTTATTCTCTATATATTATAATTTTTAACGCTTTGCTAAATATCTTAATTTTTGTTCTCTCCTAACAAGGACAAAAGATTTTTGTCGAAACAATAAAAAAGATTTACTGGCCGAAGTATATTTAATTTAAAGAAAAAGGTTATTAGAAGATATTCTTGGAAAATATAATTTTACTGCAATTATAGGAATGCGTACTTCATGTTTGGAAGATGAAAGCTCTAAAATCAGAAGAGAAAGGTGTATAGGAACCTACTTGGACAACAGCTAGATGTAGACGGCATGGCTGGAAAACAGAAGATCGGCTGCAGAAATGATTTCACACCTCTTGCTCTTCCTAAATCCTCTACAGTGGCGCCCCCTATTGTTCGACTCTGGAATTAAATTTATTGAATTTAGAGGTGTGAAAATCAATATCACTTAACAGACGTTCTTTCGCCCGCTCTTTTATTCCTTTTCAAATTTATATTTATTTAGTCTGCAATTTATATAAGCTTTTAATTAATTCGAAATTAATGTTGACTATATGTAGGTAAATAAAATTTTAGAATTCATTTTTATCTACCATCGTTGTTTTTTGCGTTCCCAATTTGAAAAAGATAATGAGCACATATATATATACATATTTTTTTAAAATTAAAAAGGCATATATTGGATCAATATAGTGGCAATTATTTATTCTGGCATTCAAAGGTTTTTTCCCCCTTTCTAATAATATTTTCCTAGAAAATTTTCGTGCGAATATGATCTTTAAGAATTAAGGAAGGTGGAATAATTCCCGCTGACAGACATCTGTAGTTGAAATGTAAGTGTCCAACTGTTGATAGAACGTCGAAGCCTTTCTATTGTTCTTGCAAGGCGTAGAGCGTCTTGATACAATTGATCCAATATATGCCTTTTTAATTAAAGATTTATTTATGGATTGCTCTATTTTCAAATATATATATAAATAAATCTCAGGTTTTTATGAAAAATAATTCAAAAACCAAATTTTATACAGAAGCCAAGTTGAAAATTAGAGATTTAAAGCATCTACTGATTGTGTATCTTTCAGTTGCATGATGAGGGCTTTTAAAATAAAAATATAGGTATTTTAAATGGAGATAAATAACACATTAAGGCGTTATTTTAAACATTTTTATGATCGTCTGAATATTATTAAGAAAATAATTCTTAATTTGGTGTTATCGCTTCTTTACTTCTTAAATCGGTCTTTACACATGGCTTAAGGTGTTTGAATATACAAAATTATTATATTAATATTGAATATCACTATTCATTATGATTAAAGGCTTTTATTGTGTGTCAGCTAATAGAGGTATATCGTATTGGAAAGAATTTATTTACCAATATTTTTCGATTCACTGAATGCCAAACTTTGTCAGAATATAAAAATATCTATATATTTTTTAAATTAAAAAGGCATATATTGGATCAAAATATTATTTATTTTACCAATATTTCATTTGGCTGAACGCCAACCTTTATCAAGGTGTTAAAACATTTTAAAGTGTGTCAACAACAAACAACAGTTCTGTTATAACACCTTGATAAAGGTTGGCGTTCAGCCAACTGAAATATTGGTAAAATAAATAATATTTTGATCCAATATATGCCTTTTTAATTAATTATATATTTATTTATATTTGATTCCTCTTAAATAGAATAGCTTTCAGCTAACCGAAATATTGGAGAATAGAATATTTGTTTATATCAATATATTCCGTTTATTATATGTACATCTTTATTGCACGATATTAAAATTTTCAAATGTGTAATGCCATGTGTTTAGATGACTGTTGTATGGACATATTATTTCTGCTTTTTTTATTGCCTTTTTATTTTAAATACATATCAGTTTACCTAATTTAAATCTCCTAAATATAAATTAAACTTAAAAATAAAGAAGGCATCTCCTGACCACGAGCACATGTGCTTTTTAGATGGCAGAGCGCCATCTAGTGGAGCAAAAATAAACTAAACGTATATTTAGCTTGCTCCGTGATATTTGGCCAACCCAATTTCTTCAGGAGATGCCTTCTTTATTTTAAATATCCTGACCCACTTATCTTTTATTTTTTTCATAAATTAAAATAATATAACAAGTTTCTGGAGATGATTTTCTTTTTATTTTATTAATGTAATCTCGAGCTTTCGGACATCTCTGTCCTTCTACAGGAGTACATAAAACGAATAATAATAAACGGCGTTTACTACTACAACGTTCATTATTATTCGTTTTATCTACTGTAGAAGAACAGAGATATCCGAAAGCCTGAGAATACAATAAAATGAAAGGAAACTCATCTTCAGAAAGCGTGTGTATTATTCCAATTGTGAAATACATATATATGACATTCTAGTTTAATACAATATGTATCATTTACGAACGGAAAGATACGTCCAGGGTAGCCTAGTGGACATGGCATCTGCCCGGTAAGCGGAACATTGTGGGTTCGATTCCAATCCCTGGACACTTTTATTTTTCCATTCGTCATTACTCTTCACAATTCATCCTTTCATACCTCATTCAAAAAGGTTAGAAATAGTCGATATTTCACCTTGAAATAAAATTTTAATTTTCGTTAAAAAGAAACTCATGCGGTGTAGCTTCAAGTGTCGTTTTACATTCTAGTTTAATATCATTTCATCATCGTAAAGATAGAGGCTACCTTGCCGGCATTCATAGTTCTTCAAATTAAAGATTTTTATGTTTATCCCTAGTACATGTGGTACAGGCCATGATAATCATGGTGGGTAGAAGTAATCGACTGCTTTTACTGTAAGTGCACCACATGAATACACATGTGAAAAGCAGTTCGACTTTGCACTTACAAATGTGCCAGAGCCCCGTTTGGTTACTTGCACTCGCTGGTGGGGTTGGACTTTTGCAAGAATCGGGGCCCATTGGAGCTTTTTTTTAATCAGAAAAAAAGTGCCCAATGCGGGAATCGAACCCGGGTCATAGCGGTCGAAAACCAACGGTTTAGACCTTCCTTCCACCAACCCCCTATTCAAATTCAAATTAAAGATACTTCGGCCAGTAAATCTTTTTTATTGTCTCGACGTTTCGACAAAAATCATTTATCCTTGTCAGAAGCGAACAAAAATCAAAACATTTGGCAAAGCCAATCCAAAATAATAATTTTTAACGCTTTGCCAAATGTTTTGATTTTTGTTCGCTCCTGACGAGGACAAAATATTTTTGTCGAAACGTCGAGACAATAAAAAAGATTTACTGGACGAAGTATCTTTAATTTGAAGATCATTTCATCAATTAGAAATTTGCTGAAGACAATTTTAGCAAATATCACTTCAACGCAAAATCCTTTTTTAATGAGAAAAATTAACAAGATTTCTTACACATACTCTTTCAACAAGTTACTATTTCCACTGAAATCAGAACTTATATACATTATGTTCAAAAGTTTCAACTTTCGTTGAAACAACCTGTTGGAAGGTTGTTCCCTAACACTTGTTGATATGTTACCCCAAAAGAAAACTTTTACGTTGAAATGGTGAGTAAGAAAGTTTTAAATACACATGTGAAATATTTTACTCTGCGTTTTTTTTCAAACTAAAGAAAAGCATACATAGAAATTCTTTATATCAAATTCATTATTTCTCGATTGAAAAATCGTGATTTTAATTATCTTTTGCTTTAATTGACTGGGTTCTTAAATTATAGAATTTAAATAGATACCTAACAGCAGAGCTGAGATTAGAAACATGCATATTTATTGTTTTGAAAATAGATCAATCCATAAATAAATCTTTAAATAAAAAGGCATATATTGAATCAAAATATCATTTATTTTACCAATATTTCAGTTGGCTGAACGCCAACCTTTATCAAAGTGTTATAACTTTTTAAATGTGTCAACAACAAACTCAGCGCCACATAGTGTCAAAAGAATTAAGTTTAAAAATATTTTTGCAATTAATTCTTTTGACGTTATGTGGCGCTGAGTTTGTTGTTGACACACTTTAAAATGTTATAATACCTTGATAAAGGTTGGCGTTCAGCCAACTGAAATATTGGTAAAATAAATGATATTTTGATCCAATACAGTGTACTCCGCTTATAACGAAGTCGCATTATCCATGACAATCACTATGTTATATCCGAAGTTTGTTATATCCGCAGTTGGAAAAAAAATAATGTTTTGTTCCAATAATTTTATTTACTATTCAACTCAAAAGAGCAACACAAAGATCAATAACAACCTCATCAGGTGTTTTTGGAGAAGTAGTTTGTGATTTTCTTTTGACATTTAGAAGTCAGTAACAAGTGCTGAACACTCTTTTCGATGTTGTCCAAGTCTGACAGATGCCTATGAAGAGACTTGGACTCATCCTGACATTGAAGAAACAATCGCAGAGTTTGAATGCTCTCCAAGACCTCTTTTGGATGCGGAATGTGGACAATTGGGTCTACTTCTTCATCAACTTGGTCCGTTTCTTCTTCTTCTTTTGCTTGAAGAATGCTCTCGACAATTTCTACATCGGATAACATGGCATTTGTACTAATGGCATAGTTACTAATTATATTAGGCATTACATCGGTCAACCAGTTCGTCATTGTCTCACGATTGACATCATCTGATTCTCCACAAATGTTGCGCAGCTTGATGCCATGCCTTGCCTTCCAACGCTCGATCCATCCACCACTCCCAGTAAAATCCTTTAATCCAAATTCAAGAGCCAGGGTCTTCGCCTTTTCGGAAAGCAATGGACCATTAACTGGAAGCGCTGCACTTCTTGCCTGCTTGAACCACTGCAGCAGAGCCTCATCAACATCAGCATATGTAGATCCACGTGCTCGTTTCCGACTGCTTTCTCCCGCATGCAGAGCTTGTTGGTGGATCTTCTCAGAGTTCTTTATTATGGTGCTGAGCGACGACTGTGGGATATTATGTTTCTGGGCAACATCTGTCTTTTTCTTCTTCTCCACTTCAATCTCTCTTAGGATTTGCAGCTTGACTGACAGAGATAGTGAGTTTCTTGTTTGTTTTCGTTCTCCTGCCATGGTAAACGTTAATAAAATATAAGCGTTTATTAAACAATTTAATTTTGTTTAAATAATGTAAAAGAAATACTTATAATATGTTTGCATATTTTAAAATTGTATATTATTAACTTATTTGTTGTGTATCATTAAATTTGTGTCATTCACACGTTGTAATTTGATATATATTATGCATAATTAATTAGTCAATTATAATGGTAAATGAGAAAACTTCGTTATAAACGGATAAAATAAAAATTTATACATGCAAATCACTTCGTTATAAGCGAAAATTCTTTATATCCGACTTCTTCGCAATATCCAGAGTTCTTTTAATGGTTTAAGCCCTTCTTTTCTTTCGTGCAGACAATTTCATTCGCTATATGCGGAATTTCGCTATAACCGACTTTGTTATAAGCGGAGTACACTGTATATGCCTTTTTATTTCTAATATAAATGTATATTTATGTACAAATATTGGCACATCTCTCTTTGAAACAATGCATTTGACTTATTATCCCAGCACTAAACATAATGGCGGTCATAAAGAATGAGCCCCAACACCAGTTTAGTAAAATTCAGATAAAAAGCCAAACTTTATACCGTGGTTTCGAGATTTGGCTTCAGCAGTACAGAGACGGCTTCGGTTTCATAACATTATACGAAAGGAATTATTAAATCGGTTTATTCGAAAACTATATTTTATGAATATTTAAATTATTATAGACGCGTATTATTCTTTTGATAATTAAACAATTTCTACTGCTCTTACTACAATGGAAAAATCCCAAAGGTCTGGCATCAGTATCACTATAAAAGGAAGTTCCAAAAATGCAATATAACAGCGGTATGGTATATTAAACTGGCGAAAACGCTGGGAGGGTTCCCCACTGATGATCCAGGCCCTTCCTTTAATTTTTTCATTGCAGTAAGGGCAGTAGAAATTGTTTAATTTTCAAAAGAATCATACGCGTCTATAATAGTTTCAAATATTCATAACAGATGGCGCTCTATGTATCATAATATAATTGTTTAAATAAAAGACTCTATTTTATGTATAAAATAATAAGGAGAGAAACATTTAAAATATTTTGATATTTAATATTTTAATCCTCAAATAATTAACTTCGATTTTTTTGCTAACATCTTACGTGAGGATTACGAAATCGTTTGAATTTATCTGGTTTTTAATTTTTTTTTAGTTTGGTGTTTAAGCTGGTTTGACAGGGCTGATTTTAATTCTAGAAAATAGCAAAAGGTTGCGGTAGGATGGGATTCATGTACCAAACGTGGCTTCTCATCCTTTAAAATGGTGTACAGGTTTCCTTTTTGTCTGAATATTCTAAACGGGTGTTGTGACTCGTTCTTTATCACTATCATTAAGCTTTCGGGTAATTAATTAAATATATATTTTTAATGAATTTTTATAAAGGAAGAGATGCTAATTTTGGTAGATGAATACCATCCCCTCCCGAAGCTTGTATTTATAACAAAATGTATTTATAACAAGATATATTTATAACAAGATATATTTATAACAAGATGTATTTATAACAAGATATATTTATAACAAGAGATGTATTTATAACAAGATGTATTTATAACAAGATATATTTATAACAATATATATTTATAACAAGATGTATTTATAACAAGATGTATTTATAACAAGATGTATTTATAACAAGATATATTTATAACTAGATGTATTTATAACAAGATATATTTATAACAAGATGTATTTATAACAAAATGTATTTATAACAAGATATATTTATAACAAGAGATATATTTATAACAAGATATATTTATAACAAGATATATTTATAACAAGATGTATTTATAACAAGATATATTTATAACAAGATGTATTTATAACAAGATATATTTATAACAAGATGTATTTATAACAAGATGTATTTATAACAAGATATATTTATAACAAGATGTATTTATAACAAGATATATTTATAACAAGATGTATTTATAACAAGATATATTTATAACAAGATGTATTTATAACAAGAGGTATTTATAACAAGATGTATTTATAACAAGAGGTATTTATAACAAGATGTATTTATAACAAGATGTATTTATAACAAGATGTATTTATAACAAGAAGTCTCAGTGGCCAGGGTTTCCATATAAATGTCGCCTGTCTAATAGAGACGACTTATTCCTTTGATTACCCCTCTTTGATCCTATATCAACTTTAATCTATATATATAAAAATGAATGTCTGTCTGTCTGTCTGTCTGTGTGTGTGTGTCCTCTATGGATTCAAAAACCATACATCCAATCGCCGTGAAATTTTGGGATATTATGAGGTGTATTCCCGGAAAGGTTTACGAAAAAAAATTTCTTGAATATCTTGAATATCCTTAGAGTTATTTGCAGATTTGTATATTTAACTCGCAAGCAGCCCTACCATTGAGACGGAGATAGGCTTAGTTTGCTGCTCCTGATGACCTTGGGACATCGTGTGAGTCACAGCATGATGCTACAAAAACACTCTCTCTGGGGATTTTACAGCGTCGACAACCTGTAAGATTGCCTCTCTCATATATTATACTTTAAACATCTGCTTAATTAAAGCATTTTTCATTTGAAAGAGACTGCTCTCTTAACCCCCTTTAGACAACATTAAATGATATCCCGTGTCGATGATTTTGTAATGTATAGAATTAGGAAAGACAAAATTCAGGATGACACGGCTCACAGGGAACGGTAAAAAATGTTCACTTTATCGAGGAAATACAAAATTCGGGATGACACGGCACACAGGGACCGGGAAAAAATGATCACCTTATCGAGAGATTCACGACCATGATTTTATTCAACTTATCGAGTATTTTTCAAGGGACCGGGAAAATATGTTCACTAGATAAAACGATTATTTTGTAATATAGAAAATTAGGAAATACAAAATTCAGGATGACACGGCACAAGGGACCGGGAAAGAATGATCACTTTATCGAGAGATTCAAATTTACGAGTTTCAAATCATCAAAATATATCTTTCTTTTTTTTATATGTTTATAGAGAATTGTTTTAACAAATGTTCGTTATACAAACCTTTACTCGGGTAAAACCCGGGCGAAGCCGGGCACATCCGCTAGTATTTATATATTGACATGCATAGAAAACTTCACATGCGAAATAGATATGTTCTGAATATATTTATATTATTATTTATAAAGTATATTTATATTATTATTTATGATATAATTCCATATGTTTTCTCATTCAATTGGTTTCATAACTTCTTATATAGTATATGTGTGGCAGAAATATATATCCTACCTACCTTAAGTTCAAGCCGGGGAAGACACATCTGGTAAGTCTTGAATTGTGCGTATGCACACATATACAGCACACAGAACACAAGTCTTCTGATATTACCAACACACGCACACACACAAATATATAATTCTGGATTATTTAAAAAATCAACGAGAATAGTGGATATTTTTTCCGATATATGGCGCAAGCCATCAGCAACTATAAGTTGCACGATAAGGAGATTCCTTTTTCACAATTTATGCACCTTATCCCAGTACAATATCATAATTGTACTATTTTTTCACATTGTTTTGCGGTTTTACGCAAATCTGGCCTTAACTACCCGTTTCATGATTTTTCAGGATGCCTGAATGACCAGTTTTTTTTGGTCGTTGAAGTATCCTTGCCTTAAATGAATTGCTGTCTCATCCTGAAATTTGTTAAACGTTCCATATATTCCTGCAAGAAGAAGAAGGCCAGCAAGCCCTCTCAACCCTCGGTGGACATCGCGACTCTTGTTGAAGAAGACAACATGGTCATCTCCTGCCACTACCAAATCCTGCAATCCCTCGGCCAGCCCTCCCTCGCAGCTCTTCACCAGGACCTAGTCCGCTTCATTGAGCAGCGTACGGAAATAATCAAGTGACTATTTGGGGATGTGAAGAACCTCGCAGGCACCGTGAATGACTTCCTGGAGCTGGATGAAATCATGGATGCCCAAATGCCCAAGACCACCTACCAAACCACTGAAACTAGCACTTCTCCCACCTGCAAGGACTCTAGCGCTCAGACCGAGCCCATCAAGCCTGCCACCCCCGCTCCAGCTGCTGTCCCTGTGGCAGCACCTGCTCCCAAGAAGCCAGATCCTGCTCCAACCTAGAGGAAGCAGCCAGAGACGTCAAACCCGCCCGCTAAGAGGACCAAATCAGTGGTTCCAGCCAAGCCTGCCGTTGCCAAAGGCACACTCAACGGAGAGAAATCTGAGGCCCACATCGTGGTTATTGCATATAACCCGCAGGTCGACCCACGGTACATCCTCAAAGCTTTCCGTGCTGCCCACACTCTCCCCAAAGGCGTCTGGGCGTCTCTGCGCACCAGGGGAAAACTGGTGCTGCACTCCAACACTCCAGAGGCCATTCCTGCCGTCAGCTCTGCCCTGGACAACAAGCTCCAAGGCCTGAAAGTCCGGGAACAGAGGCAATTCCTCCCAAGGATCTGCCTTTTCAACGTGGAGGCAGAAACCGCGGATGAAGACATTGTGAAGGCCTTCCTTTCCACCGATGCCCTTAGCCAGCTTCCTGGAGACAAGTCTGTCCGCGTAGCACACAGATCTCCAACCAGAAATGGCACCTGCACGGCCTTCAACGAGCTGGACTTGGCTTCCTACAAGGCCATTGGAAGACGCGGCAGGATCATTGTGGACCACGTGATCCTGAACTACGAGGAGTCTGTCCGCATCTGCTACCGCTGCTGTGGCTACGGCCACAACGCCGATAGTTGCACCAAGGCTACAGTCACCTGCTTCCACTGCGCTACTGGTGACCACCAAGGCCGAAGCTGTCCAACTCTCGCCAACCCGCGCACGGCCAAGTGCGCTAACTGCTCAGCCAAGGGCCTCTCTACCGACCACGAGGCAAGATCAATGTCTTACCCAACTGCCAGAGCTAGAGCTGCAGAGTTCTAGTCCTCCCGCCCTCTTCCTGCCTCCTGACCTCCGCGGACCCAATCCGGCCTAACCTGCTTCTTCCCTGACGGAGATCCTGTCCCTAGCCTCCCCAGCCTGGTCATTGTGCTTTCCATATATTCCGCTTTACGCGGCCATTGGGGCTCAAAAATCACTTTATTTTGTTCAGCAGCCCCGTAAATAAAGATATTTCCTTCGTTGAAGTACACCTTGCACCACGCTGATGAGGACCAATAACCCGAAACGCGTACGTGGTTAACTTTTCTTGATTAATTTTGACATATTTTGATGTCACCAGTTGTCTATTTTTTTTAGAGACAAGAGAATTTTTTTCACACTTGGTTATCTCATATGTCTTCAATTAAGGTAACTGTGCATCAAATATCTTTCTGAGTTATTGTCTGAATCTCGATATACATGCTAAAAAGTACAACCTCTTTACGTTCTTTTCATGAGTGTATTTTCCTTCTAATCACGTGGCTGATGGGCATTCAACATTAATGAAACAAGGTTTAATATCCAATAGATATAACATCATAAATATATTATGAAATATAAACCCAAAAAGAGTAAAAATAGAGTCATATAAATATAGTTTATTAAACACATATACGTATAAAGGTCATTTTTGATTTTGAAGAGGAAATGATAGGAAGAGAACATGCGATCAAGAGTCATGAAGAGGTGGTGACGGGTCCTCCTTCCTACAAACAGCAATCACATTTCAGTCCCTCGCAGTAGATTGATGCCAAGTTTTACTCATATCGGATAAGGCAAAAGGGGAAACTCCACAAAAATATGAATGATTATACTTTGAAAATAATATTTTTTTTAAAATAAAATATATCAAAAATATATCTTTAGTAAATGAAGAAAACTCTTTCCATATCAAATATATTATTCAAAATTAGCTTTTGCTTCAATGTTTGATTATTAAAATCCGATATTTCAATGAGGCCGGATTTTTCTGGGATCCAATTGTTGAGCCTCTTTATCTATTAGAATTATGATTTTTAATATGCAATTTGGATCGAATGAACTATTTTACATAGAGTTCATTTACTCCATGTCGTTTATATAAAGGCTCTAGTCTCGTGCATTTCGTGAATAGAGATCTTTTTCAGCATGGATCCCAGAAAATAGGTATCCAGCTTCATCAAAATATTGGATATTATTTTTCAATATATTGATCTAAAATATTCACATTACACTCATGGAAAAACTTTTAAAAGTTGTTACTTTCAGCATGTAAATCGGGATTTAGACAATAGCGCTGTAAGTTATTTGATATACAGTGACCTTTGTTGAAGACACACGAGATAACCAAATGTGAATAAAATTTCCTTTTCTCCTTAAAAACAAATAGACCACAGCGACATCAAAGACTTCTCACTTTTTAAATTTTGTCCATGAGTGTATTTAGATCTAATAACTATTTGGGGCGGAAAATTCGTTTTCCAAATAAAATATTGTTCTATTGTGTACCTACCCTTTATGCAATGTGAAACATATTGAGAGGGCCTGGTTCATCAGTGGTAAACATTTCAGCATTTTAGTCAGTTTAATCTATCAGACCTAAAATTTGATATTCTAATAGGATGTTTTTGTTTATATAACTTATAAGATATTTATAAGAATTATTGGGGAAAGTATTCAAGGAAACGATGTGAAAATGATAGTTTCTAATTCTAAATACAGATGACGCGCTTTTGCCTTATAATTAACTGAATATTATTTTATTATTTCTTTAAAATCGCTTCTTGTCCAAACCACGTGCATCACCAGACGACGCCGTGACACAAGCGTAGTCTTCCATACGATCAGACATGGTATAACTGCCTGAGGATAATAGAAGCCTCCTCGTAATGAACAATACTTGGCTGTGAACATTTGTTTCTTGCTGAGAAAAGCTGCTAGAGCATCACAGAATGTTGCATTACTTCAAGTCATCTATATTACTGTGGTAAAACACATCAAAGAGAACCGTGTCATGATCACAATACTTGATGGTTCCTATATTAACTAATATTAGAGTAATAAATAGTTATAATAATGAATAGTATTTCAGTAAATTTACTGGAAATGTGTTTATTTTCAATAATTACATCAAATATTATATCTACAGACCTTACTTCAATGATAAAAGTTATTGAATGAGAGGGCTTGGCTCATTAGTCATGAACCCTCTTCGAGGTTTCACCAAATTAATCTCCATTCTGTTCTACTATTTTATATTGGATTGGTTTGGTATATACCCTGCATTTTCTATGGAAGGCAGCTAAGGAGTGTTTAGCGAAATTATGAACATAAGCTTATAGGTCTGTAGAGGTACATATATATAATTTTAATTAGATAGATGGCAATTGTGTGTGTGTGAATTTATAAAGTTTGTTTTATTCCTACTTCTCTAATAGCTTCTTCAATTATTTCCGTAATATATATGCAGATTACAATCGTAATTGCGAATGAAGATTGTCGTATAGCAGTAAATGAGTGTCAAATACCTGACAGATACCACGCAGTAGTTTTCAACTTGACTGTGAGATATGTCTGAGCACGATGGGTGCCATGATTACTCACAAAACTGAACAGAAGGTCGAACGTGTGTTAAATTCTCCAGCGAAAGGTATCTGAGAAGAATGAGTTCTTTATTAAATCAATCATTACCGTTTATAGAGCCAGATATATACCTTCATGGACAAAATTAAAGGAAGTAGAAAGTCTTTGATATCTCTAATGTCTATTTTTTGAGGGAGACAAAGCAATTTTGTTCACACTTAGTTGTCTCGTGTGTCTTCAATAAAGGTAACTGTGTATCAAATATATTTCAGCGTTATTTTTTGAATCTCGATATACATTCTGAAAGGTACAACTTTAATAAGTTTTGTCTGTGTAACTATGACTCCGATAGTAAACAAGTTAGTACATAGTAAGAAGTGCTCTTTTCACCAACTTTAGTAAGTCACATGGTAAATAATAGACAACTTTAGTTTCTTGTTAAATTCCTTTACATCCTAATGTATAGCTTACAAACATGTAGTCTCTGGTCAACCACCAACAATATCAGGACGATATTATTGAACAGGTTTCAGACGCCACTTCTCATATCCACGAGACGTTCAAAACTGTTATAACTAAGAATCATTGAGAATTGTTGTGGTGTAGACGCCAAGGTGATGAATACATCATCAATTGTTTAGCCTTATACATGCTATAGGTGATTCCAAGGTGATGAATACAGTTCTGAACGTCTGGTGGACATGGGAAGTGGCGTCTCAAAAAAAAAAAAATTAAAACGAAAAGAAAATTGAATGCATACAATTTGTATACAGTCATGCAGGCAATTCATCGTTCCTTGTGTCTTTTTCCGTTTTATTCTGAAGGCAGAACTTGGAGGTCAGCGTTTAGATTCTTCTAAGTCTGAGGAAAGCGGTGGCGATTGTGGATATTATGTCATAGGAAGATCATAATAAGATCTGTTGTATGAATTATATTTATAGAGAAATAACACCATTCCCATTATTTCGACTGACCCTCATAGTTATTTCAATTAAGAATCATTTGAAAGCCATATGAAATTTATTATTTATATGACAATCTTATATTGGATTTAAGATAAACTATCTTGTTACCATTAATTCATTTTAGTAAAACGAAAATATTTTTTAAAAATATTTAATAAAAATATTCTTTCAAAAATTATTTTCCCTTGTATTATATGATCGGGTTGAAAAAAGAATCAACCAAGGTGATAGGTTTCTTGAAGAATTTTTGTATTGTTCTTATGATTCTGCGCCTTCATAGAGGCCTTGAGCAACCATATTGAACCATCTACAAGTAGCCTTGAAAGATTATTTCCAAACGTTCATAAAACCTTTGTGTATGAACATATCATGGAAATTTTACTATTTAAAAAAAAGGTATGTAATATTATTAACAAATTGATTAATATTTGGTCAAAATACATATACACTCATGGACAAAATTTAAAGAGGTGGAAATTCTTTGATGTTGCCAGTCGTCTGTTTTTTTTTTTTTTTTTTTGAAGGAGACAGAGGCAATTTGGTTCACACTTGGTTATCTCGTGTGTTTTTAAAAAAGGTCACTGTGTATCAAATATCTTTCAGAGTTATTATCTGAATCCTGATATACATGTTATAAAAAGGTGCAACTTCGTTGAGTTTTGTCCATGAGTGTGAATCATAGATTGTTAAATAGTTGTGGCGCAATAAAAAAGACATCTCACCTAACGACGGGGGTCAATGTTCCCGCCGGAGTTGGTGCCGGAGCTAGGGCCGGTGGGCTCCTGAGCCTCCTTGCTGGGTTTCCTTGATTGCTGAACATACCTCTCTCTGTGAAGCGCAGGACAAATAACGTATTGTAATAATAGAAGGTGCAGTTTGTTAATTTTCAATTCTCTATTTATTCATACAATAAAATGCTACTTTGTTACTCTCTCTAGTAAATAAAAATAGTAAAATCAGTGTTTTTTATTCTGATTACCAAAGCTAGAAATCTTATATTTACTAAATAAATGCAGTCATCTTTTTTAATATCTCCCCAAAAAGAAATGCACATACAAAATACCAGAAAAATAATCATTCGAATTCCTATTTTGAGCTTCGCGTGAATATATTTCCACAAAATTCTCAAATATATTTCAAACTCTTTTTCAAGTTCGTTGATAGGGATGTTTGCTATATATGCTTTTATTGAAAACCTACATAGCTCTGTACTTTAATAATGAGTCCTAGTTTACACGCACAAAGCTGAGATAAAAACCAATGGCAATGTTTATAACAGGCAGCGTTCTTTATGTATCAGCGATAGGTAGAAACCAACGCTGTCAATTAAAAGAAACTTAATCAACAGAAAAATTGGCTTTAAATGTGTAAAATGCATCCCTCCCGATATAAAGGAATGCAAAAACCTGCTGTCAGAGCCATTTATGAGAAGTACCAGGCAGTATAAATATAGAATAATGATGTTATAAAGGACGAGACATGGCCCTACCTGAATGATACCAATCAAACACGTGACATTTACTACAGTAACTCTCAAATAAACACCTTTCAGAACTGGGCCAAACAATGTAAGGATAGTTTATCAGAGGGCTTCATTATCATTGCAGCTTTCTGCAAATAAAGTAGGTAAACTATGATGTAAAGATAAATTCACAAACTACCAAAGACCTGTCAATCTACTTTAAACCCTTAGGTTCCGTTTTTATAACCAAGTGACTCAAGATCCGTGTGGCTTCACCAGGATAAAGTCACGAGTCATAACTCACGTTCAAGATGTCAATACCTGGACGATAAGAGGGATGAAATCGACATTTCGTACATTCCTTTCAAGCATATCCTTAAATAATCTAGAAATGGCCCTCAAGGAATTCATTTTTTGCTTTCTGAAAACATTTCTTAGATATAGAAACCTGGAAGTGCAGGATGGTCTCTAGAAAGTCAATAAGGGCTGTTGGGATGATCAAATATTCTACGACGAAGCCTTAGTTCCTCGAAACATTGCTATAATGCTGTTGCTTAACATCAAGGCTTACACATTGAAGACAAAAGTTTGTACACACATTGTAAATACATTTTAAAATGCACCAAAAATCGTTTTTTTAAAGATGAAACATCTTCTGTACTACCTGTTGTGTATTAGCATATGTTTATTGTGTTTTGCATAGTTATTAATTATGATTTTGTAAGATATAAATACTGTTGTCAGTTTTAGAGCGGAACTCCAGCAGCACGTTAAGTCAGTCGTGTACCTTATTTTGTGTAGGAAATAAAAGCCTTATTTTCCTACACAGTCGTGTTGGGAAATGGAGAGACACAACACTACCTATATAAATATTTGCGACAGGACACCATATCTACAGTCTCTTCACTACTTTATTTTTAAATGTTTTATGTTTCAGTTATAATGGCGATCCATATCTATGCGAAACCATTATCAGTTTTAAAAGGTGTCCTCTCAGTGTCAGAACCTCCACCGCCCCATACGTACCGACCAGCGGCGGCTCCGCGGGCGGAGGGTCGCACAGCGTAGGTCCTAGATACACCGAGGTTGTGGGTGACTGGAGTATGGTGATTTTTACCTTCTTTATAACGTTATCCTCTCCATTTTTATAATGGAGTTTCTCTTAAATCACGCAGAAGAGAGGTTTAGATGAGTGTTAGAAGAGTGTTTTATACTTATTTTAGAGGAAAATTTATATAGAGTCGTGTGTGTGGATGGAAATCGTTTTTTAATCTTTATACATGGGGTATTCAAAAAGTTCCAAAAATATTATATAAGTATAGAAAAACTAAATATATAAAGTTATAAGAGATTTTTAAAATATAAACACTCTCATAGACAAAAACCTAAAGTGGGAAGTCTTTTAAGTCATCTGTAGTCCGTTTTTTTTTTGTTTTTTTTTTAAGGAAACAGAGGCTTTTTCACACTTGTTTATATCGTGTGTTTTCAATAAAAGTCGTTGTGTATCAAATATCTTTCAGAGATATAATCACCCGCCAATTTTATATACATCTGCCATCATCTTTTCCAAATTGGTAAAAACTTCTATAAAATTCTACCGACTTGAGGCTTCTTAAATCTTCGATTTCTCTTTTATAGATTCTATCGTCTCTAATCTCCTTCCTTTTAAGCGTCTTTATAAAATTTTGGATAAGAGAAGAATCATTTGATGCAAGAATTATGGAATAGGATAGTTGAGGGGAATAAATAGTATTTCATGCCATACCTGAAATTCAATAAACGCAGTGTGCGGGCTCTCACTGTAATGGTACAGAAGTCTTTTTTTATGTCCATTTGTCGCTACGTTTCAAACAAATGGGTTATTTACGTGTCTCAAAATCCGTATAGAAAAACAAATTGACAAGATGATTGTTTAAGCATAACCTTGCTATTGCGGCCTTTCAATTGAACTGAATATTGGCGCTCTGCGAGAGATTATCACAAGAAGAATTTGTTTGGTGCACTTTTTATAAAGAGCGTTTATTTTGTACCACGTATTTTACATAGTGATGAAGTAACTTAAAAGTGCGGTAGGATGGTATTCATGTACCAAAAGAGACACCTCTCCCTTCAAATATGCATTCAACAATGCTTTTGGTTTAATATATACTAATAAATAACTTAAAGGTAGTGATAAAAATGACCTACAACACCCTTTTAAGCAAATTCAAACAAAGGTCAACATGTATACCATATAGTGATAAAGATGTACAAATACAACAACATAAAAATTGATTTAAAATATATACTCATGAACTAAAGGAAGTTATACCTTTCAGCGTGTTTATCGGGATTCAGACAATAACTCTTAAAGATATTTGATACACACAGTGACCCCTATTGAAGACGCACGAGATAACCAATGGTGAACAAAATTGATTCTGTCTCAAAAAGGAAAAAAAAACAGACCTCCGGCTACACCAACGTCTTTCCACTTTCTTAAGTTTTGTTCATGAGTGTATTTCAAATCATGTGTGCACAATATGATATAATCTTAGCAAATATGATCATGCGCTGATAAATCCATCACAACTACCGAAAACAAACCTCTTTATGAAGTTTATGATCATTTACTTAATGGAAAATTCTAACGTAAAATGTACATTCTTACGATACTTCAATTTATTTTCATTTAAAAGAGGTAAAGATAAAAGTTTCTAGTCTTACCACTTCATTGTGATCGAAGCCATTTTGCTTGCTCTGAGGAGTTACAGGCATTTTGGTGTCTTCTGCACATACAAGCTTCTCTTCCATTAGTGAAAGTGGCATTAATTAAAACTACGGCATTTGCGTCCACCTGCCATCATCAGTCACAGTTACAGAATAACACAAATATAGTCGGCACAGCTAAAATGAAATAGCATTCATTAAATTTACAAAGATATGTATATTTCCATCATATAATTTTATTGGAAATCCAATCTGTTTATAACGTTTTAAAATAAAACAATATTAGCCATCTTTACATCTGCAGAGTCTATGAGTTTCACCTATCACACTGAGCAGAAAAAGAATGACACCTGGAGCTCCTGCGTCGATTAAGGATGTTTACCTGCTTCCGGGGATTGACGTAACTTCAGACTGCTACGCTTATTCCTCCATGGACCTCCAATCAGAATACTGGCAGATCGACGTAGAAGAGTCGGATCGAGAAAAGACAGCATTTATAACCTCAGATGAACTGTATGAAAGTAATGCCATTTGGGTATTATGTAATGCTCCAGTCACATTCAACTATGATGGACAATCTCCTGAAGGGTCTTAAATGGCCAATCTGTCTTTGTTACCTCGATGACTTCATAGTTTTCTCATATGAATTTGAAGAACATCTAAGACGTCTTGAATTAGTACTGTACTTGTTATTCCCCAAGTTAGTCAAAGAAGATGAATTTATTCAAACGCTCGGGTCAAAATCCGAAAAAGCACGGCAAATGGCACGTGTTCACGCATTGAAGTCTCGGGATTAAAAAAACTTCGCTATGACGCCCTTCACAGAAGCACAACCAGCCGGTAGATCTTGTATGAGACTATATTCCTGTACGGAAAGTAGGAAATTCGGAAAAAAACTAAGGCGACGTTACTTCGACTCATCAAAAATCACAAGAACATTTTCTTATGTAATCTACAATGCGAAACATTTGTGGAAGCTAGCAAAGTTGTCGTAAAACAAGGGACATTGTGCACGAGTGCAGGATGAAGCCCTATTCAGACCCAGAGAACCAGGAGGATCACATATAAGAGGACACAGAAGACGACTCGCCAAGCTCCCAGGAAGAAGACGTCCCAACTGAACGAAGACAACCACCACTGATATGCGAAGAGATCCCTTGCCTTATCACTCGTTCTTAAGCTTTGAGACTGAGGATGTAAGTCTCCTGCTGAGTATCGGGTGATTGCTCTTTGAAGGAGGAGGCTTTGTAATGAAGAAATGTAATACACAACAATTTATTTAAAAAAAAAAGATTATTAAGAAAATATCTTTATTATTTATATATTGAAACACGTGTCCTATTAGCTTTGATTTTTTCTATCTGTAAATAAATAATTGAAAAATATTTGTCGCCTAGACGTACTCTCTCTCTCTCTCTCTGATGTCATTAATAAATATATTTAAATCTTAAGCTATTTAACAACTTATTTTCTACGCTACAATATTTTTACATTACACTCTACCATCAGCATCGATTAGTACATCGTCAGATGATCACATATATACGCACATGTTAATATAATAATTTATTTTCTAAATTTATCCCCCCCCCCACCTATTTGTAGCTACATTTATTTTTCTTTTATTTATTAAAATTATAATTCACACACATTTTTTCATGTAATAAGGAATTTCTTAATAAGCTCACGGGATAGAGTAGCGATACAATTGGATAAATAGGGAATGTGTGCTTAACAGCATGAAAGAAATTCAACAGATACGTTACAACAGATGAATGTCCGATGTGTATATAAAGTGCGATGTATAAATAAAGTGCGATATTGATTTAAAGGTAATTGTTCAAGGTAAAGAGAGCAACATTAATCTTCATCAGCCCTCCATCATCTATTGATAATATTCATATCGGATTTCCTCCCTAAATTTTTTATTTTTTATATTTTTGATAAAGTATCATATTTTATAGTGAATATAACTTTCTTAAATCAAACATAAAAACTTAAGAATGGGTGAAGTGTTTGGAGCTAAACAAAACTTGATTCGATTTCAAATGTATTGATGATATAATAATGCTTACTAACCATTTAAACTGGAGATGATAAGAAATCAATGAGATAGAGGTTGCCTGATCGGCAGTCATATTTCTTAAAAGATTGACATTTCGGCCAGATAAAGTTGTATCTTATCAACGTTTCAACAAAAATATTTTGTCTTCGTCAGGAGAAATATAAAAATGAAGCAATTGACACGGCGTCAAAAAAAATTCTATCATTTCCAAATGCTTTATTTTTATTTCTCCTGACGTAGACAAAAGAATTTGTTTGAAACGTTGAGAAAAAAGAAAACCTCAACTGGCCGAAGTGTCTATTCTATATATATAAAAATGAATGTATGTGTGTGTATATGTCTGTCCTTTATGCCTGACCAAACCACTCATTGGAACGCCATGAAACTTTGGGAAGTTATTTAGTATAGTACTAGGAAGGTTTCTAGCAAATAAAATTTTTGAAATAACTTTTTGCCTAAAAATAATCAAGAATAATATTCTAATTTATCTGTTATAATTCAATAATCTGCTCTGAATATCATCATGATTACGATGATTTTGTAATGTAGAAAATTAGGAAGGACAAAATTCAGGATGACACGGCAATTTTTTTTGAGACAAGAATAATGATACAATTCCAAGGCAAAGATACTATTCCTTTAACTTCCAATTACCGAGGGAACCAATTAATATTGATTTTATTCAACTTATCGAGTATTTTTCAAGGGACCGGGAAAAAATGTTCATTTTATCGAGAGATTCAAATTTACGAGTTTCAAATTATCAAAATATATTATCAAATATCAAAATAAAAATAATCAATATCTCCCCGGAGTGTTGGCGAGAAAAGAGTGGACTAAATATCAATTGCGCAATTCACAAAAAATCAATATCTCACCAAAGTATTGTCGAGTAGAGAGAGGAGGAAAAATACATTACAATTGATTAATAATTAATTATATATACCATGCGTACTACCGAGAAGAGAGTAGAGCAAACAAATATTACCCATATTTATATATCCACACAAATAAACAAATATTTCATGAGTACTTGCGAGGAGAGAGTAGGAGGAAATATAAAATACACAAATAAACAATATCGTCCATGAGTAGCGGCGAGGAGAAGGTGGGAGGAAATATAAAATACACAAATAAACAATATCGTCCATGAGTAGCGGCGAGGAGAAGGTGGGAGGAAATATAAAATACACAAATAAACAATATCGTCCATGAGTAGCGGCGAGGAGAAGGTGGGAGGAAATATAAAATACACAAATAAACAATAGCGTTCATGAGCACTGAGAGGAGAGAGTGAAAGAAAATATAAAATACACAAATAAACAATATCTTCCATGAGTACTGGCGAGGAGAGAGTGGGAGGAAATATAAAATACACAAATAAACAATATCGTCCATGAGTAGCGGCGAGGAGAAGGTGGGAGGAAATATAAAATACACAAATAAACAATATCGTCCATGAGTAGCGGCGAGGAGAAGGTGGGAGGAAATATAAAATACACAAATAAACAATAGCGTTCATGAGCACTGAGAGGAGAGAGTGGGAGAAAATATAAAATACACAAATACACAATATCTTCAATGAGTACTGGCGAGGAGAGAGTGGGAGGAAATATAAAATACACAAATAAACAATATCTTCCATGAGTACTGACGAGGAGAGAGTGGGGGGAAATATAAAATACACAAATAAACAATATCGTTCATGAGTAGCGGCGAGGAGAGGGTGGGAGGAAATAAAAAATACACAAATAAACAATAGCGTTCATGAGCACTGAGAGGAGAGAGTGGGAGAAAATATAAAATACACAAATAAACAATATCTTCAATGAGTACTGGCGAGGAGAGAGTGGGAGGAAATATAAAATACACAAATAAACAATATCGTCCATGAGTAGCGGCGAGGAGAAGGTGGGAGGAAATATAAAATACACAAATAAACAATAGCGTTCATGAGCACTGAGAGGAGAGAGTGGGAGAAAATATAAAATACACAAATAAACAATATCTTCAATGAGTACTGGCGAGGAGAGAGTGGGAGGAAATATAAAATACACAAATAAACAATATCTTCCATGATTACTGACGAGGAGAGAGTGGGAGGAAATATAAAATACACAAATAAACAATATCGTCCATGAGTAGCGGCGAGGAGAGGGTGGGAGGAAATAAAAAATACACAAATAAACAATAGCGTTCATGAGCACTGAGAGGAGAGAGTGGGAGAAAATATAAAATACACAAATAAACAATATCTTCAATGAATACTGGCGAGGAGAGAGTGGTAGGAATTATAAAATACACAAATAAACAATATCTTCCATGAGTACTGGCGAGGAGAGAGTGGGAGGAAATATAAAATACACAAATAAACAATATCTTCCATGAATACTGGCGAGGAGAGAATGGGAGGAATTATAAAATACACAAATAAACAATATATTCCATGAGCAGCGGCGAGGAGAGAGTGAGAGGAAATATAAAATACACAAATAAACAATATCTTCCATGAGTACTGGCGAGGAGAGAGTGGGAGGAAATATAAAATACACAAATAAACAATATCTTCCATGAATACTGGCGAGGAGAGAGTGGGAGGAATTATAAAATACACAAATAAACAATATATTCCATGAGCAGCGGCGAGGAGAGAGTGAGAGGAAATATAAAAATACACAAATAAACAATATCTTCCATGAGTACTGGCGAGGAGAGAGTGGGATGAAATATAAAATACACAAATAAACAATATCTTCGATGAGTACTGGCGAGGAGAGAGTGGGAGGAAATATAAAATACACAAATAAGCAATATCTTCCATGAGTACTGGCGATGAGAGAGTGGGGGGAAATATAAAATACACAAATAAACAATATCTTCCATGAATACTGGCGAGGAGAGGGTGGGAGGAAATAAAAAATACACAAATAAACAATAGCGTTCATGAGCACTGAGAGGAGAGAGTGGGAGAAAATATAAAATACACAAATAAACAATATCTTCAATGAGTACTGGCGAGGAGAGAGTGGGAGGAAATATAAAATACACAAATAAACAATATCGTCCATGAGTAGCGGCGAGGAGAAGGTGGGAGGAAATATAAAATACACAAATAAACAATAGCGTTCATGAGCACTGAGAGGAGAGAGTGGGAGAAAATATAAAATACACAAATAAACAATATCTTCAATGAGTACTGGCGAGGAGAGAGTGGGAGGAAATATAAAATACACAAATAAACAATATCTTCCATGATTACTGACGAGGAGAGAGTGGGAGGAAATATAAAATACACAAATAAACAATATCGTCCATGAGTAGCGGCGAGGAGAGGGTGGGAGGAAATAAAAAAATACACAAATAAACAATAGCGTTCATGAGCACTGAGAGGAGAGAGTGGGAGAAAATATAAAATACACAAATAAACAATATCTTCAATGAATACTGGCGAGGAGAGAGTGGTAGGAATTATAAAATACACAAATAAACAATATCTTCCATGAGTACTGGCGAGGAGAGAGTGGGAGGAAATATAAAATACACAAATAAACAATATCTTCCATGAATACTGGCGAGGAGAGAATGGGAGGAATTATAAAATACACAAATAAACAATATATTCCATGAGCAGCGGCGAGGAGAGAGTGAGAGGAAATATAAAATACACAAATAAACAATATCTTCCATGTGTACTGGCGAGGAGAGAGTGGGAGGAAATATAAAATACACAAATAAACAATATATTCCATGAGCAGCGGCGAGGAGAGAGTGAGAGGAAATATAAAAATACACAAATAAACAATATCTTCCATGAGTACTGGCGAGGAGAGAGTGGGATGAAATATAAAATACACAAATAAACAATATCTTCGATGAGTACTGGCGAGGAGAGAGTGGGAGGAAATATAAAATACACAAATAAACAATATCTTCCATGAGTACTGGCGATGAGAGAGTGGGGGGAAATATAAAATACACAAATAAACAATATATTCCATGAATACTGGCGAGGAAAGAGTGAGTGGAATTAGAAAATACACAAATAAACAATATATTCCATGAGCAGCGGCGAGGAGAGAGTGGGAGGAAATATAAAATACACAAATGAACAATATATTCCATGAGTAGCGGCGAGGAGAGAGTGGGAGGAAATATAAAATACACAAATAAACTATATATTCCATGATTAGCGGCGAGGAGAGAGTGGGAGGAAATATAAAATACACAAATAAACAATATCGTCCATGAGTAGCGGCGAGGAGAGAGTGGGAGGAAATATAAAATACACAAATAAACAATATCTTCCATGAGTACTGACGAGGAGAAAGTGGGAGAAAATATAAAATACACAAATAAACAATATCCTTCATGAGCACTGAGAGGAGAGAGTGGGAGGAAATATAAAATACACAAATAAACAATATCGTCCATGAGTAGCGGCGAGGAGAGAGTGGGATGAAATATAAAATACACAAATAAACAATATCTTCAATGAGTACTGGCGAGGAGAGAGTGGGAGGATATATAAAATACACAAATAAACAATATCTTCCATGAATACTGGCGAGGAGAGAGTGGGAGGAATTATAAAATACACAAATAAACAATATCTTCGATGAGTACTGGCGAGGAGAGAGTGGGAGGATATATAAAATACACAAATAAACAATATCTTCCATGAATACTGGCGAGGAGAGAGTGGGAGGAATTATAAAATACACAAATAAACAATATCTTCGATGAGTACTGGCGAGGAGAGAGTGGGATGAAATATAAAATACACAAATAAACAATATCTTCAATGAGTACTGGCGAGGAGAGAGTGGGAGGATATATAAAATACACAAATAAACAATATCTTCCATGAATACTGGCGAGGAGAGAGTGGGAGGAATTATAAAATACACAAATAAACAATATCTTCGATGAGTACTGGCGAGGAGAGAGTGGGATGAAATATAAAATACACAAATAAACAATATCTTCAATGAGTACTGGCGAGGAGAGAGTGGGAGGATATATAAAATACACAAATAAACAATATCTTCCATGAACACTGGCGAGGAGAGAGTGGGAGGAATTATAAAATACACAAATAAATAATATCTTCGATGAGTACTGGCGAGGAGAGAGTGGGAGGAAATATTTTTTATTTTTTTTTGCTTATCCCTAGTACACGTGGTACAGGCCATGATAATCATGGTGGGTAGTTAGCGACTGCTTTTTACTGTAAGCGCACCACATGTCTACACATGTGAAAGCAGTTCGACTTTGCACTTACAAATGTGCCAGAGCCCCGTTTGGTTACTTGCACTCGCTGGTGGGGTTGGACTTTTGCAAGAATCGGGGGCCATTGGATAATTTTTTTTTAAACAGAAAAAGTGTCCAATGCGGGGATCGAACCCGGGTCGTAGTGGTCGTAAACCAAACGGTTTAACCAGCCTTCCACCGACCCCCGGGAGGAAATATAAAATACACAAACAAACAATATCGTCCATGAGTAGCGGCGAGGAGAGAGTGGGAGGAAATATAAAATACACAAATAAACAATATCGTTCATGAGCATTACGAGGAGAGAGAACAATTAGTGAGAAAGATCGCCGGAGGCGGCGCTGGGATCAGGCGGGGATGCAGCGAGCGATGTCGGGGGAAGGTGCCGGTCGGTGCTCCCGAAGTGAGTAGCTTTTTGTTTGGAATAAACTACCTCTTAGAGCCGACGGATCGAATCCAGGAATATTGTTTCTAGTTTTAACGCGCTGAAAATCTGTCTCACCATTTATGTGAACAATGTAGGATATTTAAAAATATTTGTCATATTTTTATTTTTATTTTTTTGTGATAGTGCAACCATCACATTTATCAATAAATTTAATAATATAAGTATTTGTAATTATTCTGTCAACATATGTCTTGGAACGTATATTTCCCGGTAACTACCCAGTTATAAATATATTTTTAGAATTTAAAAATATTCCTGGATTTTATATTCCTTTAATTCGTCTAAAAATATTTTTAAAATTTATATTTATTTTAAAATATTAAATTATGTTTGACGTTTTGAAATTTCTTAAGTAATAAATATATGTAAATAGATTTTTTTCAAGCACTAATATCTGTTAGAAAAAGTTTATGAAGAATATATACAGCATAATTTATAGATATCATAATTAGATATACTTTATTTATATAAATATTTTATAAGGGACGAATATCGTTATGAAAAACTAATAATAACCGCCGATATATGAAAGTGTTTCTTCCATTCATATAAATTATCCTTGGAAATAATCAGCCGAACAATTAGATTATTGGATATGGTCTTACGAGATAAAGATAATAATAAATATGAAGCTACGTTTACATAGAACTTTTAATATTGGAATCTATTCTAGAATATTGAAATTTGAGTACATATATATGACTCAAAGTTAAATTCAAAAACTGTATTTCTTAATATATTTTACTTTTCTCTATTTTCCAAAAAATATTTTACTATTAATATATATATATATACATTCGAATGTGTTTCATCAAATCTGTAAACTAATCTCTTTGCTATAAGAAGTTAAGGTGAAACCCCGATGTTATGTTGAATGCAGCATATTGTATATTATCAAAGTATATGTTAGAGTATTCAACAACAGTATTTAAAAAAGTATAAATTTATAATTAGAATAAGAAAACAGTAAAAGCATAGATTAGGACATGATTTTTTTTATTATTATCCCTAGTACACGTGGTATAGGCCATGATAATAATGGTGGGTAGTTGGCGACTGCTTTTACTGTAAGTGCACCACATATCTACACATATGAAAGTAGTTTGACTTTTGCACTTACAAATGTGCCAGAGCCCCGTTTGGTTACTTTCACTAACTGGTGCGGTTGTACTTTTGCAAGAATCGGGAGACATCGGAGCATTTTTTTTATTAGAAAGAAGTGACCAATGCGCGATTTGATACCGGATAGTAGTGGTCGCAAACAAAACGTTTAGACCACCCTTGCACCGACCCCCCTTAGGACATGACTTTAATGGGCAATTAGTGATTGATTTTACAGTGTAAGAGCATCACATGTCTACAACTGTATAAAATAGCTCGTCCTTTTACTTACAAGATAAAAGGTTTGGTTACCTGCACTTAATGGTGGGGATGGGGGAGAATCTGAAACCATTGAAGCAATTTATTTAGAGTAGAAATTTTCAAATCGGGATTGATCCTGTGTTCTGTTTGTAACTAATCGACAGCCTATACCACCAGCCACTTCGATATAACTACTACTAAAAATAACTATTGCATAACTACTACTCACATTGTAGAATATATGCAAATTTTATTTATATTGGTTTGTATAATTTTGTGTAAAAGTTGTCATATGAAACAGCGCTAAAATAACAAAGATAGAATAATGGAATTTTGATTGATATAAAAATGAAATTTCTATTAAGAAATCGAAAATAACCGATTTCGGAAAATAAAAAGTTTCCCTTTGTATTGTATTGTTTCACTTTCGCGTTTCTTTATTTTGCTAATCAATCGGACAAATGCACGTTTAAGTTACATCAGTTGTCCTTATAAAAATTCAAGTTGTAGACTCCATCAACTTTTTTTTTTAAGTTTATTGTCCTTGACTGTTCGTCGAACAACTGTCGCTATTTTCAAAGGATGGAAAGCTTATTAGAGAATTATTGACAATACTTAGATAATTGGATATACTGTGCAAAGTATTGACAATACTTCGTTAATTGGATTTACTGTGCAAAGTATTGACAATATTTCGATAATTGGATTTACTGTGTAAAGTATTGACAATATTTCGAAAATTGGATTTACTGTGCATAGTATTGGCAATACTTCGCTAATTGGATTTACTGTGCCAAGTATTGACAATACTTCGTTAATTGGATTTACTGTGTAAAGTATTGACAATATTTCGATAATTGGATTTACTGTGCATAGTATTGACAATATTTCGATAATTGGATTTACTGTGTAAAGTATTGACAATATTTCGATAATTGGATTTACTGTGCATAGTATTGACAATACTTCGTTAATTGTATTTACTGTGCAAAGTATTGACAATATTTCGATAATTGGATTTACTGTGTAAAGTATTGACAATATTTCGATAATTGGATTTACTGTGCATAGTATTGACAATATTTCGATAATTGGATTTACTGTGTAAAGTATTGACAATATTTCGATAATTGGATTTACTGTGCATAGTATTGACAATACTTCGTTAATTGGATTTAATGTGCAAAGTATTGACAATATTTCGATAATTGGATTTACTGTGTAAAGTATTGACAATATTTCGATAATTGGATTTACTGTGCATAGTATTGGCAATACTTCGCTAATTGGATTTACTGTGCCAAGTATTGACAATACTTCGCTAATTGGATTTACTGTGTAAAGTATTGACAATACTTCGCTAATTAGATTTACTGGGCAAAGTATTGACAATACTACGCTAATTGGATTTACTGTGCAAAGTATTGACAATAATTCGCTAATTGGATTTACTGTGCAAAGGTTTGACAATAATTCGCTAATTGGATTTACTGTGCAAAGGTTTGACAATACTTCGATAATTAGATTTACTGTGCAAAGTATTGACAATACTTCGCTAATTGGATTTACTATGAAAAGTATTGACAATACTTCGCTAATTGGATTTACTAAGCAAAGAATTGACAATACTTCGCTAATAAGCTTTTCATCTTTTGAAAAGGGCGACAATGGGTCGCCGAATCGTCAATCATAATAAAATTTTTATAAAACAGGTTGTTGAAGTCTATATATATTTTCAAATTTAATATTTCTAAATCCAACCTCTAAAGTCATGGTATTATTTATTGTCTATATAATAATTAACCACGATTATTACCGATATTACGTAATAAAATACATTGTTCCTATGCGTTTTTAAAAGGAGAGGTATTTTTAGGTACATGAATACCATCCTGCCTCAACTATATATTTATTTGTAACAGGAAATATCGTGTTAACATGGTCTAATTTCTTGAATATAAATGCCGCGCTATTGCCTTATATTTAAGACATTTCGGTAACTTTAAATCTTGCTTATGATGGGAGAATAGGCATTGTCTGAAAGCTTGTGATTTTGAATAGTTACTAAATAAAAGTAACGCAGTCGTCTCATATCAGCGATAATACATAACGCAAATCGTGCTGACATCTACCGTACTTTTTATTATTATTTTTATTATTATCCCATGGGTAAGATTACACCAGGTCATGAAGGTTGAAAGCAATAATTTTTTATACTATAGTTTTGGGATTATTTTATAGGTATTCCTTCTTAGCTCCAATACAGTCCAGGATATATGCTGGAGTTGCAGTGGAGTTGGAGCATTTTGAGCAGACAGGAAAGCCTTTTTCTTCATCAATGAACATAATGGGTCTAGTATGTACGGTCTTTGATCTTGCAATTTTTGTGGTTTCGTTTCTAAAAACCTATGATGATATTGAATCTCCAGTTCTTGTTCTTTCATACCAGTGGTGGGCCATACTATTGATCCATTCTTTGGATATATCTCTATTCTGTTCTGAATATCTACTGTACTGAATAAAAAACATGAGATTTCTTTAAAAGCCTTTCATGTATCATTTGAATCATCTCTCATCAAATAGGTGAAACAATGAAGAATTATGGGCCTGGAGTTCCATTAACAAGTGAATAATGGAAGAATATCTGTATTGATGCTACCTAAATAGGTTTTCGAAAGCAATAACAGGTTAATTGTGAAATAGTATTTATATTGACTCTCCAATAATCCTTTAAAATAGATTAAATCAGCCATTTCCAATTTACACCCCAGCAGAACCGTTATATAAACCAGTAGGATAACCTAACTTCCATATAGTACTTACTATAGTATAGCCTACAACTATCTTATAAATACACGTTCTCCAGGATTTGAGCTATAGATAATTCTTTGGCTTATAGATAATTCCTGGCTAAACACGGCACGTGTTACAATGGATTGTCCTCAATCTTGCCGAACCTTTCCGTGGCCAGCAAGGTCACCTGAACCTTCACCAATAAAACACATTTGGGACGGGATTGGAAGGCGATTGCAACCATCACGGAATGTTGACTATTCATCCCGACAGTTGGAGACAATTAGGCAAGAAATCCCGCAGTAAACCATCCGGAATCTCTATTAGTCCATAACACGCTGGGTGGCAGCCTGCATCAAGGCCAGTGGGTGTCCAAAAATATATTGAGTTTCTCAATTTGTGACGATCGAACTCTGGAATAAAACAATTAATTGTTCTGAAATTTTTATCGTTTTTACCCTATATATGTTCTTCACATGCACCATATTTTGTCCTAATCTGACAACTACTTCTTGGTGCATCGAATTTTTATTATAGGCTAGAGTTGTTATTTAATTCTGAGATAGAGTTGTTATATATTTATAAAATACAGTTCGTATATATATAAAGAGAGAGAGAGAGAGAGTACAGTTCTAATATATATAAAGTACATTTCTTATATATTTATAATATAGAATTTTCTTATATATTTCTAAGAGATATATATAGATTTTTCTTATATATATTTCTAAGATAGAGTTCTTATATATCTCTAAGATTGAGTTTTCATATTCCTCTAAGATAGAGTTCTTATATTTCTAAGATAGAGTTCTCATATTTCTAAGAGATAAAGTTTTCTTTTTTTTTTTTCTAAGATAGAGTTCTCATATTTCAAAGATAGAGTTCTTATATATTTCCAAGATAGAGTTCTTATATTTCTAAGAGATAGTTTTCTTATATATATATTTCTAAGATCGAGTTCCCCCATATATTTCTAAAATAGAGTTCTCCTATATATTTCTAAGATAGAGTTATCCTATATATTTCTAAGATAGAGTTATCATATTTCAAAGAGATAGAGTTCTCTTATATATTTCTAAGATAGAGTTCTTATATATTTCTATGATAGAACTCTCATATTTCAAAGTGATAGAGTTTTCTTATTTTATTTTTTCTAAGATAGAGTTTTCTTACTTTATTTTTTTCTAAGATAGAGTTCTTATATATTTCTAAGATAGAATTCTTGTATAATTCTGAGTTTCAGTTCTCATATATTTCTAATATATAGTTCTCATATATTTCTCTAAGAAGCAGTCTTTATTCATTATCTAAACCATTAGTGTGTTATTTTGTCTTATTAATTAGCGATGCTTCTTTGTAAATGCATTAAGCTGGAAAAATATATGCGCGCAACATATATAAATATATGATTAATATAAATATATTTAATTAGAAATAGTCATTAACAATCGCAAAATCTCAACCACATTATGTTTAATGGATTTTTAAAACATTTTCCCTCCCAAATTTTTCATTTTTCTATATGTAACGAGGTTCGGATTTTAAGAATAATTTCCTGAAAATATTTTTTTTATTTCTAAAACATTAGGTTTAAAGAATAATTCCCTCTTAATTTTTATTTCTCTAAAGTTATATAATTACAAATATGCACAAATTTGCGTCATTTCGATTTTCAAATACACGCGCACACATAAGCAAAGCCTTTAAACTATACAAAAAATCACTGTTCAAAATATTCTCTCGAAATAATATAATATATAAAAGGTCATCGAGTAACCTTGCTTTATAAAGTCCTCTATATATCCTGCTATAAAAATCTTCGATATACCGTGCTATAAGAAATTTAAACTATTTTTGACATATATGTTTCTTTTGGAAATAAAACTAGTTTATATTGCCCTTACTGCAATGATAAAATAATGAGAGGGCCTGGTTTATCATTTCTACTGAACTTAAAGCATATGTCATAGTTCATTTAAAATACCTTTTTCTAAAGAGTTTGGCTTCAGTATCGATATAAAAGGAAAACAGCCTAATGCAATATTACAGCGGTATGGTAGATTAAACTGGTGAACCCGGTGGGGGGTTTCACCATTGATAATGTATTGATAAAGTCTTCAATAAACCATGCAATATAGAATACTCGAATACTCTGCTATATAAAATTATCGAAATATCTTGCAATATGAAGTTATCTCGATATACCTGATTGTATAAGCATTATATATTTTCTTTGATTTAATCAATAAAATATCAAGGGTTTTGTTTCTTATTTCTTGTATTTCGCAAGTTTTCGGGCCAACATGCCCTTCAACACGGAGATCCTGAGACGTGAACTTGTACTTCAGGATCTCCGTGTTAAAGGCATGTTGACCCGGAAGTTTGAGAAATAAAAGAAATAAGAAATAAACAAAACACTTGATTTCTTATTGATTAAATCAAAGTGTAAAAGCAGGAAGGAATCTATACATATAAGCATGAGTTTCTTTTCGACGAAAAATCGAATTTTTATTTCAAGGTGAAATATCGACTATTTCTAATTTTTTTGGATGAGGTATGAAATAAAGGTTAGAAATAGTCGATATTTCACCTTGAAATAAAAATTTGATTTTTCGTCGAAAAGAAACTCATGCGGTGTAACTTCAAGTGTCGTTTTACAATCACAGGCCGCAGTGTATTATATAAATACATATAAGTATATTATATATATTTTTACCCAAGCTTTTTTTTGGACATTCACTTGATTATAATTAAGACTTTTAAGATTTAATTTGCCTTGCTAGCATTCATATTTCTAAGGTCAAATTACACTTCGCCAGAAACATTATTTCGTCAAAACATTATTCGTGAAGTTGTTGGAAGAGTGGCACTCATCGTTTATTTCTACATCACGACCCTGGATAGAATCCCGTATGTTTGATCACTTTTTTTATATATTTACCTTAATGACCCCTGATTTCTCACAAATCCAACCCTACCAATAAGTACAGCCAATCGGGACTCTGACATCTTATAAGGGCGATAGTTGAACTTCTTTCAAGACGTGAAGACATGTGATGCACTTATTGTAAAAGCAGTCGCCAACTACTCGACTTATGGCCTATTTATCATATACGATATGGTAGTTTGGATAAGTAAAGAAAATACATAATTATAAATATAAATAAATCAAATTCTGGGCAAAGAGTCATTTGTTCCGAGAAAAAGGATTAAGGTTTATATAATAGGCAGAGAGCAGATTTCTCATTGAAACAGTTCTTCATTTGGTTGTTTGATTCATCTAATTTGGAAGAAGTATTAAGCGTTAGATTTATGTAAAATAATTCTCATAATATTGTCCTAGGTCAGATTTTAATTTATTTTACTCCAAATAACGTACGCGCGTATATTTTATGAATATAAGGTAACGTTAACAGTATTGGTAATGTCCTTACACTAAAGTTGTGATGTTCCAGTAACAGAATTGTAACTATCTTCATGCAATAATTGTAACGTTCTGGTAACAGTTTTGTTGCTTTTCATTATAAAGTTGTGACGCTTTGGTAACAGTATTGTTGCCTTTTTCATTATAAAGTTGTGACGTTCTGGTAACAACAATGTTACTATCTACAGCCCAGAGTTATGATATTCTTGTAAAACATTGTTACTATCCTTAGATTAGAGTTTTGACGTTCTGGTAACACAGAATTGTCACTATCTTCATACAAGGGTTATGACCTGGTGCAACAGCATTGTTACTATCCTTATACTAGAGCTGTGTCATTCTGATAACAGCATTGTTACTATCTTTATACTAGAGCTGTAGCGTTCTGATAACAGCATTGTTACTATCTTTATACTAGAGCTGTAGCGTTCTGATAACAGCATTGTTACTATCTTTATACTAGAGCTGTAGCGTTCTGATAACAGCATTGTTACTATCTTTATACTAGAGCTGTAACGTTCTGATAACAGCATTGTTACTATCTTTATACTAGAGCTGAAGCGTTCTGATAACATCATTGTTACGCTCTTCATACAAGGGTTATGACCTGGTGCAACAGCATTATTACTATCCTTAGACTAGAGTTGTCGCGTTCTGATATATATAACAGCATTGTTACTATCTTCAGTCTAGAGTTATGACCTCCTTCTGGTAACAGCATTGTCACCATCCTCAGACTGGAGTTATGACGTTCTAGTGACAGAATGGCTACTATATTTAGACTACAGTTGAGACCTTTTGGTTACGGCATTGTAGCCATCTTCATACTATAGTTATGACGGTCTGATAACATCATTTTTACTTTCCTCAGAATAGAGTTGTGACGTTCTGGTAACAGCATTGAAACTATCTTCAGTCTAGAGTTATTACATTTAGTAAAAGCATTGCCACTACCCTCAGACTAGAGTTGGACGTTCTAATGACAGCATTGTTACTATCTTCATACTAGAGTTGTGACATTCTGGAAACGGAATTGTTACCTTTTCCGATTAGAGTTGAGAAGTTATTCAACAGTATTGTTTCTATCTTCAGACTAGATTTGTGACGTTCTTGTAACAGCATTGTTACTATCTTCAGACTAAAGTTGTGACATTCTTGTAACAGTATTGTTACTATCTTCAGAATAGAGTTGTGACGTTCTTGTAACAGCATTGTTACCATCTATTCCTACTAGAGTTGTGAGGCTATGGTAACAGCACTGATAACAATATACTGACTAGACTTGTGACATTCTGATAACAAAATTGTTACTATCTTCAGACTAAAGGTGTGACGTTCTGGTTACGGAATTTTTACTTGCTTTAAACTAGAGTAGTAGCGTTTCGGTGACCACATTGTTACCATCCTCAGACTAGAGTTGTGGCGTTTCTTTATATTCCGATAAAACTGAGCCACGAGCTTTCAAGCCAAAAGGCTATTCCTGAACTCAATGGCGCTATCTTTTACCGCTTAACGAACCGTAATGAAAGCTTCAATTACAACATTTCATGAACTTTTTTCGCGTTTACAAAGACCAGGTGATAATAATTTATAAACCATCCCCCCCCCCCAACCCCAGATAAATATATATAAATGTCAAGTCATATATAAAATTTATGAAAAATAAAAAGAATAAATGATAAGTCCGTTTTGCTAATAATAATTTCAATTCAAACATTTCGAGTATCATCACTTATATCAACACAGAAGAGTACCCTGGAAGTTCGTCTAAAATATCTGAGTACCATTGTTTACTCCTAGAGATGGTCGTGAAGATATTCTATACAGTGCTAAATGTCTTTAATGAATTAAATTATAGAGAGCCGCTAAATATATTCCATTTGTTTTATTCCAAAATGTACATAGAGTTATTTATGACGGTAAATCAAGAGCTGTCTCTCTATCCTATATATGATTTCTGTGAAGTTTTTGAAGTTAATTTAATTAAATGGATTCTCTCGCGCGAGAGGAAGTGAGCGAGAGAATGAGTTCTCTTAGTAAAATTGGAAGTTTTATTGCGCTCATGTCCAGGCTAGATTCTAATTAGTTTCGGGTAAAGTTGTCCTAATGACCGGGTTAAGTATTGGCTCCCTAATAATGAATCGCTTTAAGAAAAGTGATTCCCATTGATTTTGAAGAGTGCTCACTTACCTGGATGTTAGCTCTTCTCACTCTATCAGACATATGGAGCCGAGGTGGCTAGACAGGCTAGATATGGCTGTGGGTGATCCATCCGCGACTATAGATCGTCTGGAATTGTCTCAGAAAGATTTCAATTATAGCAATAAAGCAAACGCCTTATTTCTCGGACCTTCTTTAATATACAATTTAGAGACACCTTGACCTTGAAAATTGAAACATTTTAGTAATTTCATTTTTGTATATATATATATATATATATTCTGAATATAAAGCACTTCATAATACCAATATTTTAAAAATGAGGCTCATTTTGGATTTAATAAGTTTTATATTTAATTCCACTGTCCTATAAGCTTATGTCCATAGTTTATTTGAAAACCATTTCTGAGATTCTGCCCTTTAGTGCTGCCTATATAAGCAGAACCGTCCAATACAGTATTAGAGCTCTGAGAAGCGGTCTGGTGGATTAAATTGGCAAAACCGCTGGGAGGGTTCACTATTGATGAGCCATGCCCTCCCAATATATTTTTCATCGCAGTAAGGACAGTAGAAGTTTTTATTGCATATAAAAGAAAGATCCGTGCTTAAATCCTTTCATTTTTTATTAATAAGTTTAATTTATCCAATATTTTGATGGACCAATCTTTCTTCTTCAATACGTTTTACAAGTAAAAGATGGACTATTGTGTGTGTTCCAGCGAAATGTTAGATAAATAAAACTTATTAAATCCAAAATAAGCCTCATTTTAAATATATATATATTGGATATTTTTTAAAGTAACCAGTTAAATAGGAAAATAAAAAGGTGCAAATTTATCTTTTAAATCTAACTCTCTCGAACCCTAGTATGTCAGGAATAGCAAATTGTTGTTTATATTATCAGGTTATTTTAAAAAATATATTGAAAATTTTAAAAAATATTGTAAACTCTCTCATTTTCTCTTTTACTCATATTTTCTTTCAATATTACAATTTAGAACTAGCATTTATTCGAATTTTGTGTTGTACATAATTTATGCAACCAGAGCATAAAATTAAAGGTATGATATTTTTAATGACTTTACCTATTTTTAAAAAAATATAAAAGTTCTTATTAAAATATAATATTTTCAATATAGTTATACACTTCAAACTAACCTTTAAGGTTGTCTCTTCTAGGGTTTTATAAAGTTTTTTTTTGGTCTAATTTTGATTGAAGTTTACGTAGTGAAAACTCTATTTATAGGAAGCGCTTAATAAGCACAATATTTCAGTTCTGAATGACGCCGTTAAATCCGCAGCCCAGTAAAACCTATACCCGTTAAATCGAGATTTGACTGTATAGAGGTTTATTGTTAGCATTCAACTTTTGTGTAAATTATAGGTAAAATTAAGTGCAATACTCAATGTGAATATGACATATTATTTACAAATTAATAATCCATATATCGTAATATTTTTATATAAATATTATTTATTCAATGATAAGAAATGTTTTTCATATATTATAGATTTTGTTACATTCGTTTGTTTTACGTGAAGTAGTTTTATTTTCTCATTTTCATAATCGCCATTTTATTTTTAAAATGTAATCCTATTCAAATTTATGTTGTGTAATGTGTTAATGTATAATTTAAAGATAATATGATGAATAAGCTCCTAGAATTAGGTTTTTATGACATATATATATATATATTCAATCTATGTAAAATTGTGTGATGTGCAGAAAGGTGGAAAAGACATCTCATCTGTCTCATTCTCACGATCCTATTCATCATCATTCTGAATTCTGAAGTCAAGTCCCCATGCCTATCGAGAGCCTTCCTCTTCATTTCTACGACCGACGGCAAGAACAATGATAGAAATTACATTTTGTCCGATTATCAGAAATGTCTCGAATTCAAGTTCAACGAGTCGAAAGTTTGCCCGTCACTGACCAACATTATTGTCGTCACCTCAGAACCGCGGAACATGCAAGCCAGGTACGTCATCAGATCAACCTGGGGACACGATGCTCGGAAACGTGGAATCTGGGTTCGGTTTCTGGTAGGGAAACCGGCCAAGTTGGAAGAATCCCAAATGGTTGAACTCGAAGCAGCCGCACATGATGATATGATTATGGAACATTGCATTGACACTCATCCCAACCTCACTTTGAAGACTGTCAGCCTCTTGTCTTGGCTGGCTTACTTCTGCCCTGATGGAGGATTTGTTCTCAAGACGATCGACAGTGGATTTGTAAATATAAACAACCTAATTCGATATACCAATACCCATTTGGTTCCTAATTCGTTTGTCGGGGAACTTATAAGCGGAATGGAACCGAATCGAAATCCGGAGAAAATTAATTTTGTACCTTTTAGGGAATTCGAAGGTAAAATACTTCCTGACTTTATCAAGGGCCCCTCCTACCTGTTCTCGGCCAACATGAGCTCTGTACTCTACAAGGAGAGCCTGAGAAGCTCCTTCTTTCGCCTGGAAGATGTCTTCCTCACCGGCCTGGTGGCAGAGAGGCGGGGGATGTTGCGGATCCCCAGTAAATCCTTCCTCAGTGGCAAGCAATGGTTGGCAAGACGTCACGATCTGGAAACTAATCTGCCCTGGTCGATCACCATCCATAAATTTTCTCCCAAAGCACTTGCAGCTCTCTATCTCTATTCTCATAAACATAAATAATGTAAGAATCTTGGAAGTACGCAAATCTCTTTCTTTTAAAAGATAGAATCCCAACTGATATATCAGAAGGAAATAATGTAGTAGTAAGCGTGTTCGTCGTGTGATGCTGTAATTTTTCCATGTTTCTGTGTCTTCAACTGTAGTTACCGAAATGTATTTCATTTTCGTGTCCAATAAATGCCGAGATTGTATTAAAAACCTTGTGTCGTTTTTGTGTCTATACTACACGTAGGAAGAAATGAGAAGAAATTCTATATTTCACAATTTAAAAAGGGAGAGAATATTTGAATATTTTTACTAAGATTAGATCACGTGAGAGTTGGGTTAGGCATGTAATTTCATTCCCCTTATATGTCACGTTTTACAGAAAATATATAGAAATTATATATTTTTACCAAGTGAACCTTTTTTCTTGATTTCCAACACGATTTTTACAAATTTTAGTTAATATGTCTTCTGTTTAATTTTAAAGTGAAAATTAGATTTATAAAATAATCTTTGAAAAATACACTGGTTCCTTTTAAGTTGAAAATGAAAACTTCCAGAGCGACCCATCTGATAAGCAAAGACCTCCGTAAACGACCACTTCAAAGAGAGAACTCCTCAATGAGCGATGACCTCCCTGATCGACCATCTTCATGAACAACCACCTCCCGAACACGACCACCTCCCTAGTGCCCCCCTTTCTGAACGACCACCTCTATAAGCGACTACATCCATGAGCGAGCACCTCTAGAGCGACCACTTCCCTGAGCGATAACCTCCATGAGCAACCTTCATTCCAGCGACAACCTCTCTAAGCGACCATCTCCACGAACAACCACCTTCCGGAGCGACGATCTATTTGAGCGCTTACCTCTAGAGCGATCACCTCCTGAACGACTATATCCATAAACGACCACCTCTATAAGTGACTACCTCCATCATCAATTACCTTTAGAGTAACCACTTCCATGAGCGACCATCTTTATAAACGACCACCTCCATGAGTGACCAGCTTCCTGAAGGACCACCTCCCTGAACGAACATTTTGCGAAATAAAAAATGACTTGATACGAACCAATGGTATAAAAAAACCTATTAATAAAGTTTAGACCACAGAAGATTTATTATTTTAAAAGTATTCTATAATATTTTTGACACCATATGATTAGGAGTAGGTGATTGTCTCCAGTAGAATATTTACACGACACCTTGAAATCTTAAAATTTTCTGAACATCTTCTTCCAAACTAAACGGTGTGGGAGCATCTTCGAGAATTCCCAAACAAACTCATTCATTGACACTTCCTCACATTTGAACAAACTTAACTAACATGATATAAGGGGGCACAAATTATGTAGCTGATACGACATTAAAATACAGAGAAAACAAACAGAACAACCACGTGCTTACGAGCCAACTAAAAACGTCAAAATTCTCCAAGTCGCCTAGCCCGACGGATCAATAACTGTCACGTGACAATGAGGTAGGGGTCAGTGGACGATGTTGGCGGAGAGAAATCTGATATTGTTTTCGAGATCGTCTGATTTCAAATATATACCAAGAACATGTGCGCACGTACTTGTAGGATTGTACTTATATGATCACATTATTATTTTACATACATAAATATAATACTTACAAAAATAGATTAAGAAAAGAAAAAGGCTTCTCCTTATCGTGCAACTGAAAGTTGCTGATAACTCTTTATCGGAATAAATTCCAAATATTCTTTTGATTTTTAATTATTCCAAAATTGACCAAATACCCATTCTTGATTAATATAGAAAAGCTAACTACGTACGCGTGGGTATTTGGCCAATTCTGTAATAATTAAAAATCAATGAATAGTTGATATTTATTCCGATAGATGGCGCAAGCCATCAGTAACTTTCAATTTCACGATAAGGAGATGTCTTTTTTTCTTCTCTTAATTTATGAAACTTATCCCAGTACAATATCATATTTGTACTATTTTTTTATACATAAATATTTTTTAATTATTGGGTATAATGATATCAAAGGTGTGTGAAACTTAGCGTCATTTTAAGTAAATGTACATATTTCTTTTAATTGTACGCACTTTCTCAGATAGGTTTGTTTGAGTGTTGTTTTAGGTGCGACATTCATAGACATCTCGTTTGTTGAAACCACTTTAGTGACCTTGGCCGAGCGATCTGCGCATTATTTTCAAAATTATCGGTTGTAAAATCATATATATTAGCTGCTTGGGAGTTAGTTTAAAAAAGGAAATAGGTACATGATCCGTTCCTGTTGTATGTGATCAACTTAAATACAATATATTTTGATTATGGTTTTTTAACTCTGAAACGAAACCAATTTCTTGAATTTTTCTGCCTCTTCTATCAATAGACACCTCATTTGGGGAATCAGTTAAGTGAACGTCTAAATAATAGTGAACTTCAGACTGCTACCTATACAGAATATAGACTGCTACCTATACAGGATATAGACTGCTACCTATATAGAATATAGACTCCTACCTATACAGAATATAGACTGCTACCTATACAGGATATAGACTGCTACCTATACAGGATATAGACTGCTACCTATACAGAATATAGACTGCTACCTAAACAGAATATAGACTACTACCTATACTGAATATAGACTGCTACATATACAGAATATAGACTGCTACCTATACAGAATATAGACTCCTACCTATACAGAATATAGACTGCTACCTATACAGAATATAAACTCCTACCTATACAGAATATAGACTGCTACCTATACAGAATATAGACTGCTACCTATACAGAATATAGACTGCTACCTATACAAAATATAGACAACTACCTATACAAAATATAGACAACTACCTATACAGAATATAGACTACTACCTATACAGAATATAGACTGCTACCTATACAGAATATAGACTACTACATATACAGAATATAGACTGCTACCTATACAGAATATAGACTGCTACCTATACAGAATATAGACTACTACATATACAGAATATAGACTGCTACCTATATACAGAATATAGACTACTACCTATACAGAATATAGACTGCTAACTATATACAGAATATAGACTGCTACCTATACAGAATATAGACTACTACCTATACAGAATATAGAGTACTACCTATACAGGATATAGACTGCTACCTATACAGAATATAGACTGCTACCTATACAGAATATAGACTACTACATATACAGAATATAGACTGCTACCTATATACAGAATATAGACTGCTACCTATACAGAATATAGACTACTACATATACAGAATATAGACTACTACCTATACAGAATATAGACTGCTACCTATACAGAATATAGACTACTACATATACAGAATATAGACTGCTACCTATATACAGAATATAGACTGCTACCTATACAGAATATAGACTGCTACCTATATACAGAATATAGACTGCTACCTATATACAGAATATAGACTGCTACCTATATACAGAATATAGACTGCTACCTATACAGAATATAGACTGCTACCTATACAGAATATAGACTACTACCTATACAGAATATAGACTACTACCTATACAGAATATAGACTGCTACCTATACAGGATATAGACAGCTACCTATACAGATTATAGACTGCTACATATACAGAATATAGACTACTACCTATACAGAATATAGATTGCTACCTATACATGATATAGACTGCTACCTATACAGAATATAGACTGCTACCTGTACAGAATATAGACTGCTACTCATACAGAATATAGACTACTGCCTATACAGAATATAGACTACTACCTATACAGAATATAGACTACTACCTATACAGAATATAGACTACTACCTATACAGAATATAGACTGCTACCTATACAGAATATAGACTACTACCTATACAGAATATAGACTGCTACCTATAAAGAATATAGACTACTACCTATACAGAATATAGACTGCTACCTATGCAGAATATAGACTGCTACCTATACAGAATATAGACTGCTACCTATACAGAATATAGACTGCTACCTATAGACATCTACCTATACAGAATATAGACTGCTACATATACAGAATATAGACTGCTACCTATACAGAATATAGACTGCTACCTATACAGAATATAGACTACTGCCTATACAGAATATAGACTGCTACCTATACAGAATATAGACTGCTACCTATGCAGAATATAGACTGCTACCTATACAGAATATAGATTGCTACCTATACAGAATATAGACTACTACCTATAAACAATATAGACTTCTACCTATACAGAATATAGACTGTTACCTATACAGAATATAGACTGCTACTTTTACAGCTTTTATTTGAAAACTACTTTATATAGACTGTAAACTGCTTTAATTGAAGAATACTTCTTCAGAGAGAGAGACTGTAGACAGATAATTATAGGTTTCATGTTTGAAAATACTTCTACTGGCTGTTATATCTAAAGACCTCATCTTTAGAAATGACAGATAAAAATCGATAGCGCGCAGAGGCTGGCTTCTCAGTGATGAAATCTTCCAACGGTTTCAATAATTTAATCCTTAGACCACGGCTGTATTTTGGGATGTTTGGTCTTTATATTGTGCAGACTCTAGGAATATTTAGGGTGGTGTTTTATTCTGGTAACTTATTAAGCTTTCTTTCTCTCTCTGAATATCTATTTGTATATACGTACATATAATTACAAGTAATTGTATTAAGCAACGCTCTTCTCCCAATATATCATAAAAGGCTAATTTTTGGCACAAGGCTTATCCAAATATTTCTTTGGGAGGGAGATTGTTTTTTATCAATGCAATTATATGTAAATAAATCTATAAAATAAAAAGATATCTTCCCTGTGATCGAGCGTACTCGGGTCGGTCACAAAACCACTACACCATATTTGCCTTATATAGAGCGCCCATCTGGATACAATGTTATAGGCTAGTGACCCTCGTCAGTTCAGAGCAGGTCGTGGCGGTGTCCGTTTTCATAAGATCAGGATGGGATTCGTGAAATCTTTAGAGTTTGCCGAAGACGTGTTTAGCTGGCAAAGTGACTAGGCCAAATCTCTGGCCAAAATATAGATGGAAATTTTTCCCGGTGGATATTGGTCTCTATATAAAAAGAAAATTAACTTCTCCCGTCACAAATAAATTCTCAAATTATGAAAGCATTCTATATCTGAATTTGACAAAACTGCCTTTTGACAAATTCTGAGGATTTCTTTAATCTCGTCCGGATCTCAAGAATTTCAAAATCCGCTCTGGGCTGACGAGGGCCATTAACCCGAAACCATGGTCTTCAGTGGGTGCTCTAAATTTGTCAAACCTGATCAAGGGGCTTTATCACCGAACCGAGACCGGTAGTTTGCGGAGACGGCCATTAGATGACGGTTATTTTGAGCGCTTATTTGGACGAGAGAGAGAGAGAGGCTAGTCCTTTCCTTTCGTATAGACCATTATCTGCCTATGAAACCATTGAGAGGGATAACCCCTTATGAGCCAATCTATCCCAACCATATCACTACGCCAATTACGCCAGGTGCGTAACATTGATGACTTGAAACAAATGAAAACATTCATTCAATTGAAGATCCAATGCTTAAAAATAACATAAGTTGAAATCTGCCATCGACTTGACACGCTGGTGCGCATCTAATAGAGTTAATATAGAGATGTGTGTGGTGTAGTAGAGAACGCGAATTGAACTTCAATATCTCGACTTTTCATTTAACAATAAATTACAGAAACTTTTGCCTCGTTTTGATTTTCGATAAATGAATTTGCAAAGAGTTTCTAAACTAAACTATACCAATAGAAAGAGCGAAGTCAGATAATAGCAAAGGATTCTTTTTTATCCAATGTGTATAATTAGATGTCTGAAATTATTTTTAGCACGGATTTTTAAGATAAATTTTCTAGTGCTTTTTCAAGCTATGAAAAAAAGTTGGAAGGGACTGGCTCATCAGTGGTGAAGCCTCCCAGCAATATCTCCAGTTTAATCTTCCAAACCTCTCCAATATGACTAGACCCAAATCTTAGATGTTATTGAAGAAAGAGGCCCAGAGTCGAGATTCACTAAAGCAAACAGAATCTGTACATGTTAGAAAATCATGATGTAACAAGAATGACGGTTATACACTCATAGACAAAACTTAAGAAAGTTGTACCTTTTAGCATGTATATCGAGATTCAGACAATAACTCTGGAATATATTTGATACACATTGACCTTTATTGAAGACACATGAAATAACCAAATGTGAACAAAATTGCCTCTGTCTCCGAAAAAAAAAACAGACGACCGGCGACATTAAAGACTCTCCACTTCCTAAGTTTTGTTCGTGAGTGTACATCAAAAACACAAAATCTTGGCAATTTACAGCCTTTTAAAGGTCTAATAGTCCTGTAGCATGCTAAGAATGTGGATGTTTCTTGCTTTCCTTATAAATTGCTTAGGAGAAAATAGATTTTAAAATAGATCAGAAGAGAGAATATCACAAAGTATTTCCAATTGTGTTAAAACCTGCAAGAAAATTGCTAAGATTATCAATATATTAAAAAATGTTTTCAAAAACTTTTTAATTAAAGATTGAGGCGGTGAGGAGATTAGGGCTCGAAGGCTTGTCATTACAGACCTTTCGCAAGCAATTTTACATATTAATTATTTAAATATCGCAAATATCAATTTTGGAGAAACTATAAAAACATAGAAGGCTGAAATAAATTAATATGATAATCTTTTAATACATATTTAGACATACATATATACGTATATATTCGAAGCTATTATAGACGCGTATGATTCTTTCTAAAAATAAGCAATTTCTACTGTCCTTACTGCAATGGAAAAATAATGGGAGGGCCTAGCTCATCATCAGTGGTGAACCCTCCCATTAATTTTTCCATTGCAGTAAGGTCAGTAGAAATTGTTTATTTTTAGAAAGAATCATACGCGTCTATAATAGTTTCGAATTTTCATAACAGATGGCGCGCAAATGCATCATACATATATATATACTAGCCCAATGACCCGGGCAACGCCCGTGTTTTACCCGTTTGAATGTTTTGATTCAAATACTATTTGTTACAATTATAAATTGGCGCCTTAAATATATGCATATGTTAGTTAATAACTATAGCCTATGTGCTTTATCTGTCTATGTACTGTTGGCTTCCGTTGGCGTCTCTTACTGGGAAAGAGAAAGAGAGGATTCCATTTAGTTATTAACTAATATATGCATTTATTTAAGGAGCGACCCGCTCCAACACAATAGTTACAAAAACGAAGAAGCGAGTGGGGGGGCATGATGGGGGGGGGGGGGGGCAAAGGTAGCGTGATCGTAGCCAACCAATAGGAGAGCGCCATTCCAAAAAAGCAAACGGTGACAGAGATAAAAAATTATTAAGAACGCATGACGCTCGTAACTGTATATAGAATATGGAAAATTTCCCTGGGAGATATTGATTCATATAAAAATAAAAGTCACCCATTCCGTCAAAATAGATACTAAAAACTAATCGCCATTTATTGACCATCACCACAAACTGGTGGGCACAAGTAGGTGATAAGCCACAACACCAATTTTGTCGAATTGAGAAACGCCCACCTGGAGATCATGGTTTTGGGTTAATGGCCCTCATCAGTAGAGGGCGGGCTTTGATTTCATGAGATCCACAAGGGATCAAATTAAATCTTTGTAATTTGTTAAAGAAGGGTTCAGGCGGTAGAGTAGATAGGCCAACTCAGTGTTGAAGGCAAGTAAACATCGGTATGAAGAGACGACAGCTAAGTAGTAGCGCAGACGTACCTGCTGGTGGTGGCCGCATTTGTCGGTGGCGAGGCGAGGCTCCCCTTTTATACCGGACGGCCGCTCCGCCCCTTGTTGGCGCGGTGACCATAAATTAGGGCCTATCCTTCTTTAGTCCGGTTTGACCCTCTCGCCTCAAATAATTCTCAGACAGAAAACCCCTCGCAATTATAAAACACAATCCACTTTATAAATATTCAAATTAATTTATGTTGTATATCATAAATTCTCTCCTTGGAAACTACTTAAAAGAATGCCGAATTTTCTACTGACACTTCTGTGGGTAAAACACGTTCCTCGCGGGACCATTGTTACACTACATTGTTCATATGTAAATATGTGTGTGTATATAAAGGTAAATAAATATATATATATAAAGGCATATCTTGACCAGAGAAGCACATGTGCTTTTAGATGGCAGAGCATATATATAAATAATAGAATCAAAGCGTGCGAGGATGCGTATCTTTTGAGTTTTAATGAAGGCGAGCTTTCGGGTCAATAACCCTTCTTCAGGTCATCATATCCGACTGATCTTGCATCTTATATACATGTCCATTTTGAGAAAAATCAGCATATATACAAGAAAAACAAACGTATCTGCCGAACTGTTAGAAAAGTAATAGCATGTGATGACCGCGTGTCCCGAGCATATCACGTAGGAAAAACACAAGAAACTTCTCGATTAAGCCATGATACAGTTTAAGGCTGCATGAGTAAAATTAATCCAAAATGAAACGTGCTGGCAATGGTCTCCTAAGGTACACTATGGCAATATTGTTTTGTATATATCAGGGATGTCTATATGTCTATTAATACTGTTATGTTTTAAAGAGAGCAACGCCTCGACGACCAATCTTTTGTATTTGCTCTTGATTCCTGAGTAATATGCCTGTGGATGAGAGGTATCAAAGGAATGTCCTGTCTGTTGGATGTGTTGCACTATGAGGGATCTGGGTTCACTGTTTCTAACGTTTCTGTGGTGTTCTTCTATCCTATCCTTAATTCTTCGGCCTGTCTCTCCTATATACAAACTGTTGCAATCTGAGCATTTTAAGGAATACACTGAGTTTGTAAGAAATGGTAGGGTAATGGGAAAACTGTTTTTGGTGATGAGGTTCCTAACTGTTGTTTCTAAATTAGGAGTGTTGGTGTAATAGGTGCGGATTCCGTACTTGTTTTTTAAGTGTCTAGAGATGTTGGTACTATAGTTAGAGTATGGAATGATGCAGGTCGATCTATAAGTCTGACTATTTAGCTGCTGTTGGGGATTGTGAAAATGTCGGAGAATGAGGTTTCTGGGGTAACCTGAGTCCATTAGGTGATTAATCACATTTTGGGTTTCTGTGTGTTTAAATTCAGATGTTGAGCAGTGAGTAAAAATACGTTTCGAAAGAGTTTTGACCGTATTAATTTTATGGCTGAGGGGGCAGTATGAGGAATAGTGTATATAGGAGGGATAAAAGGAGGGCTTATAGTGTACATTGGTGAAGTACCTGTTATTTTGTTTAGTAATCATGATATCTAAGAAAGCTAAGGAAAAATTGTTTTCTTTCTCTATTGTAAATTGGATGTCCGGAAATAGTGAATTTAATTTGATGTGTATACTGTCCAAGGATTCTGTTTTGACTATGCAGAAAATATCGTCTATGTATCTAAACCAAGAATGAATATCTGCTGGGAAATGGTCTGTAATTAAACTATCTACTTTTCGCATAACTATTTCAGAGAGTGGTGAGGACAAAGGGCTACCCATGGGAGTATTATGGCATGTATGCATATCTCCGTATGTATGCATATCTTTAATTTACTTTATCTTCTAAGGTTGGAGAACGAAGATCAAAATTTATTTTAAACGATATCGTAATTAATTAAGTGCCTGGAGTAAATTTGATGACATTTCGAATAATTATATTAAAATTTCAGAAAGTGCTGATTGCTCTTCAAAATATTGTTTACAGATTTTTTTGGTTGATACTTTGACATTTTTTTGATTTCGAAAATCATATTCCTTTTTCACATATTTTATTATGCACAAAGCCAAATATTTGATTTTTAATTAAGAATTAAGATTAATCTATTTTGTGCGTGTGTGTGAGAGTGTATATATATTCAATATCGTTGTATGATTAAATTGAATCATCTCTTTTTTATAATATTCTTTGACGTCGAGATTAAGTACCAAAATAAACTTCAGAAAGCAATAGTATGGCATAGCTTCTGTAGGCTGTATATTTTAAGGCGAAAGTGTTGACTGTACATATTTCAAGCTACTATTTATTATTACTATATGCAAAATTTGACATCGAATGTGTAATTTTCATGCTTCCCAATGTTCAATTATGTTAATTTCACAATGATTTGATTTGTATATATATAATGTAAGATATACACGCAATAATCCTAATTGTGGATATGGCGTGTCTCTGCCAACTGTTAAATAAATAAATAAAATAGTATGGCACGATGTTATGGGTTTAAAGTAAATACTTTGAAAACGTTCTATAAAGAATTGAAGGGCTCAGATCTTTAAACCTGAAACCAATAGAACATATCTGGGATATCTTAGTAAGACAGCTCGCCAGCCTCCCAGAACACCCTCCTCGAACAAAATCTTCTATTTTGGAGAAGTGGATTTATTGCCTCAAGACCTTTTCCAAAGTCAGTTAATCAGCATGAAAGCTCGCTCTGTGGATGTTTTATAACTGTTAGAGGTGAGACTAGACTCCAGGTCTTAAAGACGTGCTGACTCATCTCTTTTGTGTGTATACATTTAAAATATATTCAATATTTCATATTTTTGTGTTTTAAACTAAAGTAATGGCCCATATAATTAAATATTTTCAAACCATATTTTAAAATAAAAGGATGTGTATATTTTGACATATTTATAAATAACTTCGTCTATATTGTATGGATATTCACGTACCCAGGTGTATCTGGGATTTTTTTTTTTTTGCGATAGGGTCGAAAGAAATACTTTACACAGAGTTAACATGGGCATTCACTCATAAAACGAATTCCTACTGTCCTTACTGCGATGAAAAAAATTATTGGGAGGGCTTGGCTCATCAGTGGTGAACCCTCCCAGCGGTTTCGCCAATTTAATCCACCAGACCGCTTCTCAGAGCTCTAATACTGTATTGGATCATTCTGCTTTTATATGGATATTCACGTACCCAGGTGTATCTGGGATTTTTTTTTTTTGCGATAGGGTCGAAAGAAATACTTTACACAGAGTTAACATGGGCATTCACTCATAAAACGAATTCCTACTGTCCTTACTGCGATGAAAAAAATTATTGGGAGGGCTTGGCTGATCAGTGGTGAACCCTCCCAGCGGTTTCGCCAATTTAATCCACCAGACCGCTTCTCAGAGCTCTAATACTGTATTGGATCATTCTGCTTTTATATGATACACTGAAGGATGGAATCTTAGAAATGGTTTTCAAATAAACTATGGACATAAGCTTATAGAACAGTAGAATTACATTCAAATATTTGCTTCGAGCAAAGCTCTTCAGCAAACTATAAAGACAAGGCCAGTTAGACATAAATTAACACAAAGCAATAACGCGCCATCTATATATATAAAATAAAAGGATTTAAAAGCGCGAATGTTTCTTTTATACATAAAACGAACTTCTACTGTCCTTACTGCGATGAAAAAATATATTGGGAGGGCTTGGCTCATCAGTGGTGAACCCTCCCAGCGGTTTCGCCAATTTGTTGCCTGATGAGCCAAGCCCTCCCAATATATTTTTTCATCGCAGTAAGGACAGTAGAAGTTCGTTTTATGTATAAAAGAAACATTCGCGCTTTTAAATCATTTTATTTTTTATATATAGATGGCGCGTTATTGCTTTGTGTTAAACCATATTTTGTCATTTTAAATAAATAAGTCGTTTTAGAAACTTTTTTCTTAATTTTGGAAACCATTGCATTTATAGATGTGTATATTTTGACATATTTATAAATAACTTCGTCTATATTGTATGGATATTCACGTACCCAGGTGTATCTGGGATTTTTTTTTTTGCGATAGGGTCGAAAGAAATACTTTACACAGAGTTAACATGGGCATTCACTCATATATACAGAGATTCCAAGAACATTTTTAGACACATTTTGGCAGATTCTCACTTAAGTCAAATAATATTTCTTTAATATCCAGTTCATTTTCAACCTTTCTCTCTTTTTCTCACTCACCCTCACTCTATCTCGGCGTCAAATATAAATAACGATAGGATTGAAAAACTAGCCATTTAATTGTTACACAGACTCATCTAAATATAAAATTTGAGGTAACCAAAGCGAGCAAACAATATAAAGCATGCGATCGCCGACTATTCTAATGCAACACGCCAGAAAACTATTCTGCTTACGAAAAGGAATGTTCAGCTGTAGTATTGATTACTTTGAAATATACCTGGACAATCAATCTCTTGAAATAACACCAGATACAGTACTTTAATGGATTGAGGAAATTTCGGAGGAAACCTAAAGCAAAGTAATTTAGAAGGAGTAAATCATCAATATCCTGTAAAAATTGTTCATTGTTCTGGTAAACCACAAAGTACCGCTGTCACTTTATCAAGACTCCCAGTTGTCAACATTTCAACTCAAGAACACCAACAAAGATCGGATTGAAGTTTCTAGAATCACACTCTCACATGTACAAAAGTGTGTTAATTATAAAACAGAGCAGCTTTTTACAATTTGTCCCAAGCTCACCTGTCAAAAATATACTAGAAAAAATTTTATAGTTCATTGAGTCGCCCATCAATAAACAAGACATGAAAGCATTTATTGGTAGCAAGGAATCATAAAATATATCAAGGATTATGTTTATTATATTATAAGTCTTGTCAGCTATCAAAGGTCAACATGACTCAACTTTAGAAAATATTACGACTTTTCAGAATGAAGTATTCAATTATTACAAATAATGGTTAGGATATTTCTGTTCTGGGTTCGGTATCAGCCGATACAAATTCATTCAAGTTTTTTTTAGATAACGCAAACCTTTATATTTGATCATTTATCACAAATACTTCTCAATCTGTCATTCAATGCTTTGATAGAATAATTAAATATTTGTACATATTCAATCAATACTATTATAATTGTAATAATGGTTAATATTTTACATAAAAAAAGTTTAATGAGGTTTCAAGCAACATAGAAGTAAAAAGAAATTACAGAATCATAGCCAATGCAACGGCACATATGAGAAGTTAACGTTGGTGAAATTTAGTCAAGAATAGCCATTTTAGAGAAGCCTTGATTCAAATGGGACACATCCTATTGCCAAATGTCGTCAAATATATTATCGACACCACACAGCGTGACAGGTTTTACCCTCATTTTTTATTTATGGAGTTTGCAATGAATCCGAGTTCGCCGATAAACCTCTAATGACGATTGGCCAGGGAGAAAGCCAACCAACATACAGAACAACATAGGAATAAATGGAATATCAGACATGATAGATAACATCATATAGACTTCGTTATTAGAAAAATTGTAAACAACTACCCTAGTCTCATCAAACATCGTCGAAATAGGAAAAACAGTTTATTATTCAGAAAAAGAGATCGCGGAACTAATTTGCGAAATCTCCGCAGAGTCCCAAAAAGAGTCCAAACGGGTTTTAATTTCGACCAAAATTTTCCCGAGAATTAATATGTTTCAAAAGAGAAATATAAGAAATTAGACAACTACAGTAGACTCTCCTATAACGCGATTAATGTGTTCCGTGTTGTATGAAATCGCGTTATAGGAATTAAAGTTTATTCACTACGTAATTTGTTTATATATATATATATATATTCATTTGCATATATCGTCATATTAATAGTAATAATGTTATGCATCCTGCTCAACATGAATTTACACAAGAAAAATAAACAATCTCTGCTTTACAAGAAATAACTAAATTAAGTCTTCTGAAAAGAGAAACAGAAAATACGGCAATAGTAACAGTGGATCAGCGGAGCTTTCGACAACGCATGGCATCCGGCAATTCTCCAACAATTGGACAAGGCAAATTTTCCAGCGGTACTTATAAAAATAATTAATTCTTACTTTGAAGACCGGAGTGTAGAGTTTAAATATACTAATGTAAAGTGTATAAAAAAGATAAATAAGGGATGTCCCCAGGGTGGTATTATTTCTCCTATTCTTTGGAATATATTACTTAATGATTTCAACCTATCTTTTAACGAAAGTTTTGCTAGAGTAATTGCTTTCGCGGACGATGTGACATTTGTGGTATGGAGTTCAAACATCTATGATCTTCAGTATAATATTACCAAATATAATAACGAATAGATTCAAAATATTACCAAATGTTTAATAAAAATCAAAGCCTGGTGTGAAAAGGTAAAACTTTCACTAAGTCCAAACAAAACAGGTATACTCTATCTACATAACTATGAAAAATTGCCCATTAATTTTGATGGAAAAATAATTCAACCATCAGAAATTGTTAAAATTTTGGGAGTTATTTTTAAAAATCATAGACAAAGGAATAAGATTAATTTTGGAACACATGTTGACAATATAATTATGAAAGCTACGAAACTTAAGAATATATTATTCTCATTATGTGCACGTACTTGGGGCATTGATACTCGGCGCAGATTGATCTTATATAAAGCTATGATACGCTCTACAATAAGCTATGCATCAAATATTTGGTTTCCTTTTATCACTGCAGCAAAAAGATCCAAGTTGAATTCTATACAATATCAAATTCTTATTAGATGCATTCATGCTTATAGGACTTCATCTTCTTACATCACACATATACTAGCGAAAACCCCTTTACTGTCCGATTATCTTGAATTATTACAAACAAAGTATAATATGACAAATTCTCTCACAGATCGAACACTCAAAAAACCCTTCAAAAAGAATTAAACAAACTATATCTGGATCTAAAATTTAAGTTTTATCTTTCTCAATCTAATGAACTGTTCAAGAAATTCTTTCCAATTGCTGTCCCAAATTTCATTTCTTCTGATAAATACACTACTTTATTCTTAACTGGCAAAGGACCCTTCTTAAGTTTCCTATTCAAACTGAATGCTATCAGTGATCCAACATGTGAATGCCGCTTAGATGTTGAATCACCAGAGCATCTTCTTTTAACTTGCCCTCTCACTAATCAAATTGTATGTAGATACTTTGAAACATTACCAAATTCTCTTTGTGTATATACTCTATCTTGTGAGAACTTTGTTAAGTTTAGAACTATTTGTACAATAATTTACAAAACAATACTAATCCATCGTGTAAATAATTAATCATATATATGTAAATAATACTAGCACAGCACAATAGTCCTTTGGACTTCGTGCTATTGTAACAATAAATGAATAAATATAAAATAATATAATATTTAGTTTTGTTTTAGTATATAATTATTTTTCCTATATACATCATTTTATACAATACATTTTTACATGATACAGTATATCTGCTTTTCAATTTTTCTTTTTTTCCAACTTTATTCATCATGCCTGGGGAGCAAGTTTCGTAATTTTTTATATTTGCAAAATATTTACATGTAAATTCTAATTTAATACCTAAACGCGTGTGCATAAAAATTAAATGTATTGTACAGTTGTCAATATGGAAATTTCCGCATTTTATTTTATAACGCCTTATACGAAAATTCGCGTTGTATAAATAAATTTGTCGCAATTTTTTTATCGCGTTGTAAAAACTCGCGTTAGAAGAGAGTCTACTGTATAAAAATATACATAGTTTCTTCTAAATATGAAATATTTCGTTTTAAACACATGTGTATATATAATAAATAGCAATTTTTAAATAATCTCCTACTCATAACATTTGTTCACATTTTCTTATTTTAGCATATATATTGTAAAAATTCTTATTAAATATATTTATATCAAAACTTGTTAAAATAATGCGCAACCCCTGGAAAGGAATGGTAAAAGACTGTAATATATAAATATAAGCAAGTAAAAGTAAGTTTTTTTTTAATAATCAAGACATAATACATTTTAAGATCTAAAATATTTTTAGAAATGTAAATTACATTGTTCAATTATCAATACTTTTAAAATTAAACTGAATAATAGCGCTTCATTATGAACCAATATAGCAATAGGGTTTGAAGGTCACAGAAAATACCAAACATCAAAACCTCACGTAAAAATTGACCTTTTTGACTCTCTTTTATCAATGTAAAATTTTAAATTCTTGCTATCTACAAATCCCAGTATTGACTTTTATTAATTCATATCAGCACACTATATCTTTATATTTTTTTTATACATAGCAACCTATGGATGTGATATGATGGCTAAAGCATTTTACAATGCTTCTCTTTCATATTTTACTACTTACTTAGCATTTTCTTGATGTATATATTCATATTGAAATGTCGTTTGTTTAATGACTTGAAATTTTTTTTTCTAATTCTATGTGTGTGCATCACCATTCTATATCATTCTAGATAAGTTCTTAACAACCTGTATATAACCAACCATATAATTTGTTACCAAATACATCTAATTCGAATATACATGACAGTTATTTAATCGATGATAAAGATTTAATCCTTGTGTAATCTCTCCCAATTATTATAAATTCACAAAATGAGCTACTCTGTGCGTTAATTTAAACTGGAATCACTAATATATGTGATGCAATCTTCTCTCTATATAATTTATATATATTTTTTTTATGACACTAAAATATATTCATTAGCTTTGGGTGCAGGAGAAGGGCTATCACGTTTATTATATAATCGTTTCGCTACATCATAAAAGAGTCCAGTGAGTTCCTTTTTAGATTGCGAACAGTAGAGTTCGAGTGATCACACCTACCAAGGGGCTATGCGTATACCAATTGCTCTGTACTACAGCAAGCAATAATAAAGTAATTTTGCTATAGACTCGTCCTGGAGCCCGATGGGTAAAAGAACATACAAAACCAATAGTAAGAATATAAAGAAAAAATCAACTATACACACTCTTTGAGGTGAGTCATGACAACCACTGTGTCCTCTGGTGATCAACTCCTTCATTTTAAACGATATTCTCAACTTTTCTAACAAAGTGTATAACTTGTAGTAGAAGTAGACAAATCTCTCATCGTCAAATGAACCAAAAGACCTTATAAACTTTAATAAGCATGTTATTTCATCGCAGTAAGGAAAGTTGAAAGTTTATTTATATTGAAAAAAAGAATAAAATGGTGCTTAAATGTTTTACCTCATGTATATTGGTGTAGTGCCTATTGTCTTTTAATTAATTCTCTTACTCATAAAGCCTTAGTTTTATCTATGCAGTCGTGTTATAGGTAATTCGCGTGTATCCTCCAAATGAAGATTCCTTGTTTCTTGCAGTACTTATCATCAACGACGACATCGTGACAGCAAACTGATTGCTTTTTATTGTTACGTGATCTTAATCAGCCAATCAGCGTGCAGTGTTTCTTCAGCTAAGATACATTAACTATTTATTAAATATAAGATCGCGGGTTCGATTCTAGGAAGTTTTTTTTATAATATTAAAAATATTTTATTTGTGTGTCATTCTATCCATACTTTATATAAAAAACAAATATTAGCGCGCAATGGCTTTGTATTTAATTGATAACTAATCGGCCTATATACAGGTATATATAGGCGTATATAGATTGTTTGCAGACGAAAACTGCTCGATGCATATATATATATTGTTGCGACGCTTTCCAGCCGTCGTTGTTTACGTACAAGGTTTCTATAAAACCAATAGGATTCTCTGTGGATACAGCTCAGCGCCATGCACTTTATTACAAGTAGTTGCTAGCTGAATTAGGAACTAGATAGACTTGCCTCTCTCCAATGTCCTCGTCAGAAAGATCCTCTCCTCGTCACAGGCCGACTCAGCCCTGGTTTGATCAGCTCCCTTGGCACCGTCTTCCCGGTTAATCCACACGATCACACTCGTTCTGGTGTCCTATTTTACAGAGCAGAACCTGGCCTGACCAGCTTCAGGACACCTCCCGCCTTCAGGCCAGCAGCTGCTATCCACCGGACCTTCTCCGACCGCCTTCTTCAGGATATTTTCTGTCGAACTGCTGTCACCAGACTGTCTGTTCTCACACGTTTGTCTCTTCCTCAGCTGACCCGCTTTCTTTCATCCCACGATCTCACCTGGAGGACAGTGGCACTACCTTGTCTTCCACCCACGTCGTCTTAGCTCTTGTGAAGGGGGAGCCAGATGTCACTATATATATTCAGGACATTGTCAAGGCCCTCGAGCCTTATGGAAAGACCTTGTCTATCAGACCTATCCCATTCTCTACCGCAAATCCTCTCTTCAAGCATCTGTCATCTTTGCGGAGAGAGATTATCTTCAAAATAAAAGAAGACCGAGTAATGCCAGCCATTATCGTGATAAACTATATGGAGAGTTCTTTCAGAATCTTCATTGGCGAAGATGTCATCTGCGCCGGCTGTAGAAGACACGGCCACACCAAGAAACAATGTCCTTTTGATCCTGCAATCGCAGCCAAGGTCTCTAGGACCTTTTCGGAGGCCCTGAACCAAACAGTCCTTCCCCCGATTCCGAGGCCCAAACCCCAACTCGACTTGACACCAATGACAGAACCAGGGCCGCATGAGCCCAAAGACTCCCAAATAAAGAAGAGGACTATAGAGGCCTCTTTGAACGAGGAAAAAAGCCCGAATGTTGAAAGTATAAGTGGCAAAAGACCTAAGCCATCCTTTACAGGCCAGGAACCTGATACCGACACTTGCTGTCCCCAACCATTAACATCAACGATGACATCGTCGCAGCAAGACGAAGAACCTGTAGAGCACGTGATGAGTAACAATCAAGACCTGGGCTTCACCTTTTTAGAGCGTCCCAGGGAAGAGCCGGCTCCAGCTAAAAAGGCCTCTCCAATTCGGCTTCATGTCCGTGAAGAACGCGAGACTCGGATCTGTGAATTGTTCAATGATTTGAATTATGAAACTATCCTGAAACCCATTATACAGTGGACCAAGGGGCGCTATATCATGTGTGCGGTTCTGTACCCCGATTATAGGAAGAAATTTCTAAAAGCACCGCCAGATCACAAAACTATGCTTGTAGAATTCCTTGGAACCGTCATCGAGCACGCACGGGACGACGATCAGACTATTCTCGACAATTTGGCCAACTTCAGGAGATTTTTGAGGTGCTGATCCGGCTGTATATAGTCATTTCCCATCTCATTGTCTTTTTTTATGATTGTATTTTTAAATAAAGTACCGTTTTTGTTTATATATATATATATATAAATAGTTGTTTAGTTTTATAGTGTAGTTTTGTATTAAAATTATCTTTATTATTTTGATAATCTAATCAAATCTACTTGATATAAATTATCATTGTTTTCACTTTACTCATTAAATTTTAAATATAGAATCACTATTATATTTTTATTATATAATTTTTACACTATATATATATATATATATATATATATATCCCTACTGAAATCCAACAGGTGCCTCTTGTAATAAAAGTTATGTAGATATAGACATTTTCAAAAATAAAGGAACTTTATCAATCGTCAAAGGGCGCTTGGAGCATAAAATTTATATATATACATGATGTTTGTCTCAATATTCACTTGAACAATGTATAAGAAACTTATTACATATCAATTGAATCTCACCTCCTGGATATGAATTATATAATGCATCAGGTTTCTGGAGATTAGTTTCATTTTATTTTTATTAACGAAATCTCGAGCTTTCGGGCATTTCTGCCCTTCTACAGCAGTACATAAAAACGAATAAACGCCGTTAAGATGCTAACTAATTATATGTACATTTAAATATTAGGATATATTTTGCATATCAAGCAATAACATCATATATATTTAGCAATAGCATTATACAAAATCTATCCTAATAGTTAAATGTATATATAATTGGCATCTTAACGGCGTTTATTCGTTTTTATGTACTCTTCTAGAAGAGCAGAAATGCCTGAAAGCTCGATATTGTATTAATAAAAAATGAAACTTATCTCCAGAAACCTGTTGCATCATTTAATTAAGAAATTTATTTATAACGTAATATATGAATATATATAAAATCTTGTGTGTACATAGGAATATACAACAACAATAGCCTTTATTGGGCACACGTGCCATACAGGATTCTCCCGGTAGGACAAAATAAATAAATAACAGATTAGCATCATAGTTATATACAAATATTGGGTATTGACCTCGACCAATTATCGAGTTGGATCCGGTATCTGTGCTAAACATTGGGATTGAGCTGATTTACATAAGAACATATTATTGTTAATATGAGATACATTCTAAATACTCTCCATATATATAGACATTGATTAAAATAGTATTTTATTTATTCAATGTGTACCATTTCTTTAAAATAAGAGACACTTCAGCCAGAAAATATTTTATTTCGATGACGTTTCGACAAATATCTTCTGTCTGACATATTTAGAACGCCTTGCTAAATGTTCCATTTATTTCCTGACGTCCAGACATTTATAACGTCCGACCAAATGCCTAATTTTTATTTTTTTCCTAACGAGGACAAAAGATTTTTGTCAAAACATCGAGAAAATGAAACCTTTTCTGGTCGAAGTGTCTCTTATTTTTAAGAACTATAAATACTGATAAGGCAGCCGTTATCTTGAAGAGAGAGAGAGATATTGTGTACTATGTTGTCTTTTAAAGTATAGATAGAGAGAAAAGAAAAAAAAGAGAGGCCAAAAATAACTTTATGTGAATATATATAATGAATATAAACTAAATATATATGACAGAATATATCAGAAATCTTTAAACCCCTATATTTAACTTATAGAAAGATTAACGAATTAAAATATTTAATAATTGTTATTAAAATAAAAAAGCGATTTAGGAAAGGGGGGATTAGAAAGATAGCGAGAGAGCGAGCGCGAGCACGTTGGAGCTCAAATCTCAATCAGCAGCGTTTCAATCAGCAGCGAATTGAAATCAGTTATATCTCTTTTAACTAAATACCTTTTTATTGTCTTGTTTATCTAAAAAAACTTTTTTTTTCAGAATCGGCAATGGTTAAGCCAACTAAAGATCTACCTAAGGGAGGTTCTTCAAGAAACTCTGATGATGAATACTTTAAAGCTACAAAAGCGAGATCCATAAACGGGAATCGTACTTCTGAAATAGAACTTGGACCAAAAAGAAAACAATTTGGGTCTCAAAAGTTTGCGGAGGAGAAAGTGAAAAGGAAATTTGTCGCGAAAAAAGAAGGATCGTCATTCAGCGGCGCGGCTTCAACTTCACAAATGCAACGTTCTGTAAATACTTCATTTGCAGCCACTAGAAAAACTTCGAACCTCAGCAATGGGAAGAAGTACCGGTATCGACGTACGCTGAGCAAATTGGAAAATAGATTGCGAGCAAAACAAGTACCGAGAAAATACCGCCAAGATTCTCCTCAAGTTTGTCCAAAGAAAACTGAAATATTTTCCAAAACTAGCATTGACCAGAAGAGTATTGCACATGGATTTGGAGCATTTGACCCTTCAATAACGGGAGACCTAAAAGTAGAAATTCTGGCTCTAGAATTTAAAAAAGAAGGCCAAAGGCTTGTCAAAGAAAGATTGCAACGAAAATTACAGGAATTAGCACGTTTGGCACAGGATGACCTGGAGAGGGAAAGAAAAATCAATCTTGAGAAAGAAAAAGAGAGGGATAAAATGGAATTTGAGAAAAAGAAACAAAAAAATACGACTGAAGAAGAAAAGAGGGAGCAAAAGCGTCAAGTTATTTTCCCAGCAATGAAAGAAGCAGAGTCAAAATCAAATGAGGATAACAGACGTGATTTGGAGAAACCCAAGCCTTTCATCTCTTTGAAAATGCATCCAACAACGATGTCAGGCGAAATTCCACAAGATGCATATGAACGCCAATACTTTATAGATGACCCTCGCGGAAGAATGTTGGTGGCAAGCATCAGAATAGATGGAAATGGAGAACCGAATTTGGTGGAAAAGTCCCCGGTTATAAAATTTGAGGGCTTAAGCAAATGTGAGGATAATGAAGAACAATTTGAAAACAAACTTGAAGATATCTATGAGGACTGCGGAGACTATGATGATAAGCAGAATGTAAAGGAAGAAAGTAATAAAGTGAAAAATAGAAACACAAGAGTCAAAATGGCATCAACTGTAGAAAAGTCCAAACTAGAAAGTTGCAGACTTGAAAAGTTTGGTAATAAAAATGACAAATCTTCAAACGAATATGATGAAAGACAAAAGCGTTTCCAAAAAGAAAAAGATCAGAGAATGGTGGAAAAACAGTTGGAGAGTGATAAAAATAAGCTAAGGAAAGAATTTGAATTAAAACAACGCAAACTGGATCAAAAAGAAAAAGATATAGAAAAGCTTAAACAAAAAGGAAAGGACGATTTAGAAAAAAAGGAAAGAATTCTAGAGAAAAGGTTTAAGATTGAAAGCGAGAATCTTCATAAAGATTTTATTACAAAAACCCGACAACTTGAGAAAAAAGAAAGGGAGTTAGAAAGTCTGCGAAAAAGGATGTTAGAAACAGCTAAAAGGTTTAAAGTTACTGGAAAGACTGTGGGATCGAGTTTTAAAAATCCCGAGGAAAGAAAGTGCCACTCTTCTCTTTCTGGAAACTTTCGACCTAGGTCAAAAATTGAGCATTCTTCAAGGCAACGTTCTGGTAAAATTCCTGTCTTGAAGTTGAAACCATCAAGACAAAGCCCAAAGTCCAAACCTCCCGATCTGTCATCGGAATGCCATTATGGTCGCGTTTCTCGTCCTGATTGCGATAAAGACAGAATTACAACTCCAAGAAAACCTAATGCCAATGCCATTTCAACAAAGGCGCAAGATCTCGGGACTCAAGCGCAAACCTCCGATAGAAGAAATATTGAAGATCATGGGTTTCCAAATCGCCTACGCTTACCTTCTCGCATCCCGCGCCTAAGAAGAGATTATGGAGGACTTCAAGGCGATCAAAAAGTATATTCAAATGCCGCTCGATCAAATGCATGTCATTCAATCTATTCCTTTTCGCAAACTGAATTCGGGTCAATCAATCCTATTCTTCCTAGTAATGCAGTCGCTGCCGAGATATACGATTCTACTTCACAAATATTTCCTTCTTACGATATCTCAGAAGGGAAAATAGAGGAAGAAAAAACTCTGAGTTGCTTTGACTTCCCACAAAAATTTGAAAGTGCATCAAAAGATAGTGCTGAGAAATACAAAACTGTGGAAGAATTTGAAGAGCAGGGATCTCCAAGTCTCCTGACTAAAATGGCTGATTTATCTTATAATGATAAAGAAAAAGTTATTACCAAAAATTCTCAAAAGATTGGATCCGCTCATCATGTGATAGCGAAAAGAGGTGACTATAATTTGACTAAAAATGAGCAAACCGAACTATATTTAAACCAATGTCGGAAAGAAATAAAACCATATATTTCTAACCATGAAATCTTGACAAACGAATTTGAGCCTATAGAAAAAGAAGGAAAATACCGTACTTCAAATCGAAAACCAGAAGAAAGAGGAATGTGTGTAAAGCTTCATTCAAAAAGCGACGGTGAAGACAATGAAGCCAGCCAGGCGATGCCAAAGAAAGGTTTCCCCGAACCTGCGATGATGAAAACCCCACTCGACCCTAGGAGCCCATTTAACCGCCATTATCCAACTATTGGAAACTGTGAACAGCCGGATTTTGCGAGAAGAGAAATTTGTGGAGCTCGTGCTAAACAATTTTCAGGAGTAATCCCTTCGGTTAGCAATAAAGTAAATCAAAACCAGGATCTTCACATTACTAAGGAAGGGAGAGATAAATCTGGAAATGATGACGATGGAATGAATTATGAAGACTCGCTACAGGAATTTGAACGACTAGAAAGGGAATGCGAAAAAGAAGAACTTCGTTCAAAAGGTCGTGGAAAAGCCAACCGAACCAGCAAGGCGCTGAAGCCTCAACCAACGCCTGGACCTGCTAGGAGACTGAAGACTTCTGCAATAAGCATTCCTCTTATCCACTGTCTTCCCGTCACAGGAGCGACTAAACCACGGGTCGGAGCCAAGACAAATGCGCCCCGAACTGCCTCGGAGAAAGGACGTCTTTTACCTGGCCCCTCTTCAGGATTCCTTCCCAAAATAAAGACTTCGGAAGATAAGAAAGCAAAAAAGCCCTCACTTCTAAAAATGGCCGGCCAAGGAGACGGACCAACTAGGCGCCAAAAGGAGCTCTTGAAGGAGTGCCAAGCCTTTCGGAAGGATCCCAGAAAGAAGAAATAGAAATAACCTCTAAGCCGTTCTAGATTGGAGAATTTTTTTCTAAATTCATTTTGATTTTCAATAAAGAGAAATATATAATATTTATTTTCATTGAATAAAAAACAATATATACATTTTGAATCAAATAGGTTAAAGGTCAAAAGAAAATGAATTTGAGAGGAAGTTTATCCATGCTCTTTTTGGCATACACAATACAACAAGGAATTTACATAAAGTAGCTTTCAGATCACAGAATTATTTGGGTGAAAGCGTAGTTTCATGTTGGGACACAAAGAAAGAGAATGCTATAGAGATACAGAGGCTCTATACATTAACGTAAAGTAAGAAAGAATTAAAAGAAATTAATCTTATACAATGATATCTCGTAGAATTAATTTTCTTTTGTTTCTTTCTCACTTTAAAAAAGATTTCGATTCATATTTAACCATAAATTTGTAAATCATCACTTGGAAGTTTTACCTCAGAGCATGGGAAGATAAGAAATTAGGCAGCTTGGTATCATCCAGTGATGAGCCAGGATCTTAGTAACTAAGGATCGGATAAACATATTTAAAAAGATAGTAAAAATTCATGATTTGGAAATACATAGATATGGAAGGAAGATGGTTACATATAAAAATACAAAAACACCGAAAGTAGTTATTCACAAATACATTTGGGAGTGTAGTTAAGAGGTCCCAACTCTACCAACTTTAACTTATGTGACTTGAGGCGACTTGTGCTTCGAGTCAATCATGCTGAAGGCATTTCAGTGACACTGCTATCACAAGGCTTCAATCTAGGTCAACAAGAGTCTCTAGCCACCGATGGGCGGTGTACTCGCTTGCCCTGCCTAACAGCGACGCCGGACATCTTCATATTAACAAGATTCAGCTTGCAAGGTAGCCCTCCGGGTCGGAAAATGGATTTCTTATTCATGGCTCGTCGAGAGCGGAGACTGGATCGCTCCATCAAACTCAGGATCCTAGCTGTCATTCGTCAACGATGTCTGCTGCCGCGTCCAGTATATAGACTCAGCGACTCTAGCACTAGAGGCCTCGTTTCTGGTCTATAGTTTCATAGCGCCTGCCTACAGCCTTCTACCTAGAGTCGATACGTCCTGGCTTTCACTTGTCCCAAAGGGAAACTGACACGCCTTCTTTCCAGAGGCCAACACCCTCCCCCCCTCTCTTATAAAGGTGAATTTTATGTACCAAAAGTGGCACCTCTTCCTTTATATATGCATTAAAACGATGCATTTTTCTAATTACCCCAGTAAAAAACTTAAATCTGCTGATTAAGAATGAGCCACATCAATTTTGGAAAATTCAGACAAGCCAACCTGTATACCGATGTTTCAGGCTATGCCCCTCATAGCCTAGTGGACATGGCATCTTCCCGGTAAACGGAACACTGGGGGTTCGATTCCCATCCTTGGACACTTTTCATCCTTTCATACTTCATCCCTCATTAGCACTGAGTTGATAAACAAAATGCATTGTTTTATTGCATATTTATATAAAGAAGAGGTTTCACTTTTGATACATGTGAATACCCATTCTCACGCAACTTTAGATTATATATTTTTATGTATAAAAGAGCAGAGGCCGGGCTGTTTACTTCAAAGAGTAAGAGGCGGATCCAAGGAAGGAGTTCCTTCCGTAGATCTACCGCTTTCTTTTGGAAGTAAACACTTCGGACTCCACCCTTGTGTGTAGACTATCTATAAATTGGTGGAGATATTCGAAAAGGTAAATCCCTATATGAAACAACTTGGATGATCTTAACATGGAAGATCCAATATATAAATGGTAGCGTATTAATTTTGAAATTTCTTAATTTAAAATACTTATCACCATAAGAGTATATTTAAATAGAAAAGTCCGAGTTATGTGAGAGGACCCCCCACACACAAAGGATGTGACAAAGGAACAATGAGCGAACACAAGCCAACATAAATAAGCCTCAACCAGGAAACGTCTCGCGATAGCCTCCCTCATTGTTATTACTTTGGTGGGAGTTGGCTGGGAATGGATGGGGTTAAAACCCCCGACGTGTTTAACTAAACTATTTGACTGAGGTAGGAAGTCGTAAAAAGAGTCCTAGGGAGACGGAAGTAGATAAATTAGGCGCTTAAAGGACAAAAAGCCGTTTATTCTGGAAATTTGAGTTGGTCAAATAGTCCGAGCCGTTCGAGGGATTCTCTTTATATCCGAAGTAACTTGACTGGAGTGTGTGACTTGGGGCCGTCAACGATATTTGCTGAACCTCGCTTTGTGGGGAACTCAGGGGACTGAGAATTTCACACAGAGGCTTAGCGCGCCACCTGTGTACGAGAAATGAAACTATTTCCCGCGAATTTCAAATATAAAACAATTTTCTTCTGTCTCCTTACTGCGATGGAAATAATTATTGCTTGATATCATTTTTAAATTTTATTTCAATTTGTAGCGCTATGTCCTCCTAGGGACACTTGCGCTGAATACATGTATGCTTTACATTTGTCTATACATATATATAATAATTTTAGCCCGTGAATAGAATAGTCATATGATGTAACAATGAGAAAGAGAGAAAGAAAAACGAGAAAAGACCTGTGATATCATTTTTATTTGTCATTTTATATGATAAAAGGGTTCTTATCACAAAGAAATCCAGGAAATTTAAAAATATAGAATTTTGTTATATATTTGAAGAATATAAATTGATATTTATAATAGAGCTTAATATTTCAGAGCAAATATATATTGTTTTTCCATATATATCAGAACTTTAGCCCGTTACACAATGCGCGACCATAAAATTCGAATATATCTCTAGACAGAAATTAATATTTGCGCGACGAAAATACATTTTACTTATATATATTAAACTAAGCTATAAAACTTGAACTTCTGGGGGGGGGGGGGGTTCGCAACTGATGAGTCAATCCCTCCCAATATTTTTCCTTGCAGTAAAGACAGTTGAAAGTTTATTTAATCTGAAAAATAGAATTTCGTGCTCAATAGTTCTATTTGTTATATATAGACAATTTTTTTTTTTGACAATTAAAATAATTTTATTGACATCTTGTCAATACATACAAAGTGCACAGTCTGCACTATTAAAAAAAAGATAATATGGATTATATTAACTATGTACAATGAATATGGCGCCTCTGCCAGCGCTGCAGAGTTTGGTGGAGAATCGCCAGTGGGTCTCCAGCGGCACCACGCATTTCGCGATCTACGAAGAATACGTAGATCGCGTACTTCGCCGCTGAGGAGATGGTGATGGCGTGGTCCTCGAGACCAACTGGAAAGATGTTATATATAGATGGGGCGCGTTATAAAGCAATAAAACTATGGCTTACTAATATATATATACGTATTGTAAACACATATTTGAAATGTTAGGTCGTTAAGATTTCATCCAAATTCAAAGCCAAAAACTTGACAATAAACATTTATCTTAAGTCATCAAAACACACAGACATTTTCATGGCAACTTTAACTTTGTATAATTCTACTAATATACGCTATGTTTAGCTAACACGCCGTGGATCAACTGACTGGAATCTCAAGGTCACATCTGCCTGCACATCTGCTGGATAACGTGAACCTGCTTGGTTTCAAGAAAGGGTCTATTTCTAAATCGCAATCTCTCTCCACTGCAAACTTTATTTTATATTTATGTAAAATTAAAACGCACCAGTGTGTTATTTGTTACCCATTATATATATTAATTAAATATAATCCATAACAATAATTTTTCCCCACTAAAAATGGAAGCTAAACAACCTTCAATCAGTCGGCAAGACCCTGAGGTACCCAATGAGTTAAGCGTTCCGCTAACTTTCGACTTCTCAAAAAAGAACAAAGCTAATTACAGACAAGAATTCATGTTTGCCTTGCAAACTATCTTCACGGCAATCATGGCCAATAATGTAAAATTCTTCGAGATTCACGCAAAGTGCAGAGATAACAACAAAACAACGTATACGGATAAAGTAGTTATCTACGAGATTAAGAGGGACTATATGATTTATTCCAAAAAATATCTCCAAAAGATTCTCAAAATGATGGAATTAGATGTGCACCAAGGCTCATGCCAAGCCCTTATTGACGGTTGTTTGGACTTCATAAAGGTCCTAAATGACTGCACTAATGAATTAAAGCAGTTTGTTTAAGCTTGACCCCATGGAAGTTTAAATTACTCTTGTTTGTTTAAAATATGGGTTTTATTTTGACAAAGATATTAATTATGATTATATATTTTCGTATAGTCCTTTAAACAGTTTAGATAACTCCTGAATAATATTATATGTAGAACGAGGTTTGACAACTATACCGCAAATGTTTTTTTTTGAACGAAAAATCGAAATTTATTTTAAGGAGAAATAACGATTATTTCTAACCTTAGGGATGACGTATGATAGGATAAACGGAAAAATAAAGTGTCCAGGGATTCCATCCAAGTTGTCAAACTTCGTTCTACAATCATAAGCCGCATTATATTGTACTAATATTATATGTGTAAATAGTTAATACACAATATAAAAATATATATATATATTAAATATTTTATATATTTTTTCAATAATTCTATATGCTGCACGCTCACTTTCGTTACGGTTCAAATTTGGCTTGAAAATAGTTTTCTTGAATCCTGTGTATCGTTACGAGAGTCATGTATGCTTACAAAAAAAAACTGTAAAAATATAAATATTAGAATTGTTGCCTTTATTTTTGAAAAATAAATTTATTTTAATAGCATGCATATAAAATATTTTAAATATATATACACATGTGTATATTTAATTAAAAAAAAACTGAATCTATATATTTTTCTCAAAATTAATATTTTCGACATAAATAAATGAATATATATTCGCATATTTTTATAATATTATATCATGAGAAAGAATGGTACAAAAGAGTGTGAAGTTGTATTGGAATCATCTGAGTAAATTAAAGAAAAGCGTCTCCTTATCGTGTAACGCATTTTATGATAAAAAATGCATAGTCTATAACTTCTATCTTGCAAACGTTCAATAAATTCTTCATTTTAACTTAATATCGACGCCTCACTTTAAGATATTAGCACATTCTAGTCATGTAAAATTTATCTCACATCTTTTGGAAAATATACAAAGCCAATTCAAATATTTCTGTTTTCTATGGCTATTTTAAGAGTTCATAGATGCAAACGTCCACGGACTTAGGTATTTTCCTGGAGTATAGGCCACACATTGTCTTAATTCTTGTTCTAACTTTACAAGATGAAAAGATTTGACCTTTAGAAATTAGACTTGGTACACTATCAAGGTGAATCAATGGTCTCTCAATATTATTTCGATTCAATTAATATCTACTATTTCTCGATAGTAAAATGGAGGAATTTTAGAGATAGTTAATAATTTGAATTATTCTGAAAAATTGCTCACAAATATTCCTTATATTTACCTGCCCTTATAAAGGATTACATATCGGCAATTATGAAGCTTTGTAAAAATATTTCCCAGCCGAATCCCTAATTTTTATTAAATTTAATTATTATTTATTTTATTATACATCTACTTTATATAATTGCCTTATTCTGTCTGTGTGAAGTTCACGGATAGATTTTGGTCAGAATGGATAAAATAAAAAAGTGTCAAGGGATGGGAATCGAACCCACGACCTTCCGCTTACCGGGCAGATGCCATGACCACTAGGCCACATGACCACAATTTATAATCGTAACAAATAGTATTTGAATCAAAACATTCAATCGGGTAAAACACGGGCGTTGCCCGGGTCATTCGGCTAGTTGTATTAAATTGTATTTTGATCTTTTCAGGCAGCAAAGAGTCAAATACATCTCTAAATGGTTCAACGGATTATATTTACACTGAAAAGTAATTTTATGCATTTTTTACTCTTAGCCTTCTAATTCAGCTGAAAAATTTCTTTTATTCAACAATTATTGTTTAATAACCATCCTTTTGACAATCTTTTATATATAAATATTTAAGGATTCGTTTCGATAATTTATCTTTAACCTGTTTTCAAAAATATTGTTATAACCCTTTGGATCAAAGGAGAAATTTTTGATTATCAACAATTTGAGCTCTTTTATATATCGGCAGGAATTATAATTGTTCAAGGTTTTAGTTTTAAGTGTGTTTGTGAATTTCGCAACCGGAGAGAGTAAATAACCTTTTCACAATAGCGCAAAAATTATAATTATTATAAATATGATATTTTATTCATAAATATAATTGACCTTTGAATTGTTTTCAAGATATTACTATATCGCCCTTTGGTTTGAAGGATTATTTTATTGACTTCAACTTGTTTTTTATGAAATTTGAAGAAGTTTTGATTGTCTTAGGTTTTAGTTTTGAGGGTGATTGTGAATTTCTCAAACGGAGAATACACTTATGAACAAAACTTAAGGAAATAGAAAGTCTGATGTCGCAGGTCATCTGTTTTTTTTTTTTTTTTACGAAGGAGACAAAGGCAATTTTGTTAACACTTGCTTATCTCTTGTGTCTTTAATAAAGGTCACTGTGTATCAAATATCTTTCAGAGTAATTGTCTAAATCCAATATACATGTTAAAATGTACAACTTCCTTAAGTTTTGCTCATGAGTGTAAATAAAACCCTTTTTAAAATATCGTAATATTAAATAATTATATTCCATTTTATTAAGATTGGTATTCTCCTTGTTAAATACAATCAAGATTGAAATTCCTAAAATATAACTTAAATTTAAAAGAAAAAAATAATTGTTAAATTTGGACACGATATTTTAAAATTAAAAATACTTTATGAAATGTTGAAAATCAATAATGTAAACTATAAAACGCCACGTTTTCCCTATCAAACAGTGTAGGGTTTAGTTCATTATTCTAAATATTGTTTCTTCTGATAGTATTCACCCTTATGTATTATATTGTTTCTATCATATACATACTATCGGAACAAAATATCACATCAGTATGATTTGTTTCTAACTTTCACACATGTATTTCACTATAATAAAACTATATATTATATAATCTTGTGGTTACAATATTTCAAATGAATCGATTTAAATCTCCTTTGGATATCTGACATCAGAATTTAAAACGCTTATGGAGATATGTATCTTTATTTTGATCTTCTCAAGCTATCGGGCTTGTCTGCCCTTCTACAGGAGAAACAATGTATAACGAAAATATAACGCCGCCGGATACTAAAACTATTTTTAGTTTTAGTATCAGGCGGCGTTATATTTTCGTTATATATTGTTTCTCCTGTAGAAGGGCAGACAAGCCCGAAAGCTTGAGAAGATCAAAATAAAGATACATATCTCCATAAGCGTTTTAAATTCTGATGTCAGGTTACAATATTTGTTTACGTGAGATCCCTATAATATTAACCCAAGAGTTACGTATGATCAAAAATCATTTTTCTATCAATGTAAATAAAAAGTTAAATACTCATTGGATATTTCATTGATCTTCATAGAGGCTATATATATGTTATCATCTAAGAGATTTAAAAGATGTTAAAATATTTTCGTCGTTGCATTATAAGTTGGTTCAATCTATCAGAAAATAAACTTCCACATCAATAAACAACTTCGTTGTTAAGGCTATTTGTCGTTATCTCAATTATATCACTGTTGGTATTTGAGAACGCTCTTTTTGTACTTACCCGTGGGCTGTCAGAAATCTTTCATAGACAGAGGGAGATAGGCATCAGCGACATCTAGTGACATAAACTCTGTCGCCCGAAGCAAACGTCAGACGGTTGTTAAACAAAATCGATTTGCTCACAAATATGATATTTTTGATATATATTGATCCATTCGAGAAACTCATAAATAAATGGTAGCATCCATTGTAAAAATTCCTACCAGATCCATGATATGTAAGCATCATCGATTCTATCCGATAATGCCATAGTAAATGGAGAACGAATCTCCAAGGAAATGATTTTAGAATTGGATTTGAAATTATATTCTAACCCCACAGTCTATAACTATATGTTATCCAATCGGATTGTGGCTTGTTCCAATCAATTGAGTTTGTGGAATCCCCTCATTGCCAGACTATCCACCTCTGAAATCTCATTTGAAAAACAAGTCTGACATCATGAGTGGTTCAGTTTGCCCATTTAAAAAATGTAGAAATCATAGAGGGGGATGATTTTAAATGACAGTGTTGTGTGCATCCCTAGAATGGTGGTAGATTTGACTTCGCGTGTGACAAAATTAATGTGAGTGACACATAGAGCACTAGTCTATTAGAGAAATATATATCGTGTTTAACTTTGCTGATCATATGAAATTTATGTAGTGTTTCAATATGTTTTTCCCAATATATTATTGTTTTGTACTCAATCATACATTGTCTTATTCATGTATCTTCACAAGTTTTGTTTGAAATAAAGATGTGTTAGTTATCTTCATTGTGTTTTATTTTTCTATACATCAGATGAATGAAATAAATGTTCTATTATAACACACATACTCTTGAATTATTTACCAAACAATTTATTTATTTATTTATTGTGCCCTTTGTATTTAAGATCTTATATAAAGATTATTATTATTCTTTTTATATATATTATTATATATAATTTAATTCGAAAAATCCTTATATCAATTTTACAGTTATTCTGCATAAAAAGTAGGTTATATATTTTATCTATTTATATAATAATAATATTTAAATTGTGTGTGAGAGAGAAAAGAATCAAAATATATAACGAGCTTTTACACCAGACGATCCGAAGGATTCAGGCTAAAATCCATTTTATGAGATGATTTCCCTGAATTATGGTTTTCTAAACCAAACGAGTTTATCTCATCTTAATCTTAAATGCAAATTCAATAACTCTAATTATTTTCAACCCAACTCGATATATAATTCAGTATTATAATTCAGGAATGATTCCACCATAATTATATATATGCATAAACTTATATTAAATGTATAGATGTTGAAAACGTATATATATATATTAAGAAAAAGGCATCTCCTTATCGTGCAACTGAAAGTTGCTGATGGCTTGCGCCATCTATCGGAATAAATATCAACTATTCTCGTTGATTTTTAATTATTCCAGAATTGGCAAAATACCCATTCTTGATTAATCAAGAAAAGCTAACCACGGACGCGTATATATATATGTGATGAAGTGCTGTTGAATCTCGCTATACTGTGTTGACCGAGAGGAACAATCAGGATAAGGAGTTTTCCAGTACCTCTCTGCCCCTTGGAAGACCTTTTACAGTTCTCACAAAGTACAGGCAGAGGCAGTCGTGGTCGAGGCAGAGTGAAAAGCTTGGGAATGTCCACACAAAAAAAGAAGACACAGTTGCACTAGGAAAGTCCCTGAACAGATAAAAGTTGAGCTAGGAGCTAAAGATGGAGATAGAAGATTTCTTACTGGTCTATATGGTCGATGAGGAGGACCTTGGTGACAACCGACGAGGGCTCACGCTGATGGTGAAGAGACTGTATTTTTGGCTTGGACGGAGGCCTTATATATCTTTTCTGAGAAAAGGAGTATTGCATTTCAGCAGATGTGAAGAGCGTGGATTGTCTGGCGAAATTCTAAACTGGCGCCATCCTGACAGTTTCCAATCTATCTTTAGATATTGTTGAACTTCTAAATCTATCTCGATTTTAGACGTTTTTGACCTTTTGCTTTATCTCAACTCTTAATCTATTACAGAGTTTTATTTATTTATCCTCAGTTTGTACAAAGTACATTAAATATGATGATGTAATGACATGTCAATAATGCGTATAATTATTTACAGATATGTTTCTATTATACAACATGAAAATCTTGTTATAAGTTATATACAATATAGGCTTGTTGGTTTAAATTACCATATATGTATTTAGATTGAAAATTTGCTGGGAGGAAATTGATCCATAGAAGCACAGGGCGCCTCTCCCGTCAAAACCTGATTGTGAAGATTCCATTAGATCCCGTGTGGATCTCATGGAATAAAGTCCGCCCTAGAATGACGAGGGCCATTAGCCCGAAACCATGGTCTCTAGGTGGACGCTTCTCAGTTTGCCAAAGCTGGTATTGTGGCTTTGTCACCGACCCGAGGCCGCTAGTTTCTGCGACGGTCAATAGATGGCGTCAGGTTTTGACGGGAAAGGCACCCTGTTCTTCTATGAATAAATATATGTAATTATCCCGTTCCAGACCCGTTCGTAGAACAGGATAGTGTTCTAGTTCTATTTATACTTCTAGACAACATAGAAGTCTGGTATTTTATACACCTTTCGATCCTTATAACAATGTTAGTGTACAATATATCATAGGTGGCCGTAGTGATATATTTCGTTTCAAACGAAGAAAATAACCTCAGCCGTTTCTGTGGCGGAATGAGCGGCTGTCTACTATGATGTCAAGAATGTTCAACCTTCCAATTAGAAAAAAAACCTCGTGGTATCTTTTACTCGACTTGATGGAAAGGAAACCACACGAGGTAACGCTGTTCAACCTTCGATGCGTGCCTTGAGAAGCTAAAAAAAAAAAAAAAAGATTAGACTTTATGGCACTTTATTTTTATAATATCAAACATTACCTTTCGAACAAGTCCTCAATGTGTAGTTATTTTTATTGACATTAACTTTTGTGAGTGTCTTTGTGCCTAAGAGAATATTGAACCGTAAAAAGGATCTAATATTTATCACTCAAAATGGTTTTCTACATTTTTCTTTCACCAGTTTTAGTGTGTTAAATATACCGGTAATTTTATTAATTTACACACACACACAAATAATATAATTACCAAAATACATTAGAATTATTGTAACTGATACATATTCATTTTTAATATGATTTTCATATATATATATATATATATATACAGTAGAACCTCTCTGTAAAGGACACCTAATTGCAGAGCCAAAGTGTCCTTTAGGGAGAAGTGTCCTCTTACCGGAGAGTTTCAAAAAGATAAAAATGATAATTTTGCAAATTAAAACTGTCCTTTATAGAGAGGTGTCCTCTCATGGAGATTCTACTATATTATATACTTACATATTAATTAAATATCTAGCTCTGCTGATTCAACCATAAATAACCAGTTTGTCTCAATACCAATTTATTTCTCCCGTATGCACCATTCTTTCTATGCGAACTCTTTACACGCCACGCCTTACTAGAACAAAGGTTTATGATACAAGGTTATATATGTGTTACATGGTATGGAATAAGATTTATAAACATAGTATTATATATATATAGATAGAATTATACAACTGGGACAAGCTTGGTAGCAAGATTTTGTTGTTTAAACACACAGTCTAGGATTTAGCCTGTGTTTTTTGACGACTTCATCTAGCTTTTCTCATAAACAAACAGTAAGGTGCACTTAAATTTATATCGTTGTGTGTGTTTAGGTATTCAACTTGTGGATCAGTGGACCTCTAAGCCATTACCACGTAAACAATATATTCTTGTCTCATAAATGTGGAGAATCCCCTAAATCAAGTAATACTTTGGATTGTGTGTATGTGTGATATTAAACAAGCACTGTAACTAACTTGACGGTATATAATCATGGATGCATATAGACCTTCCACTAGTCTTCAAACTTCTGAACTTGATAAACAACTGATAACTGTATTAAATTTTGATTTTTCTAAGGAAAACGAGGCCAATTACCATCAGGAATACTTATTTGCCTTTCAAACTATCTACACTCAAATCATGGTAGACAATATCGATTATATGGGCGTTTATCAATTGTGTAAGCAATATGAAAATGCATCACCTGCCGAAAAAGAAATGGTCGAACGAATTAATCAAGAATACATGTGCAAATTTAAGAAAGCAATCGACAAGATCATTTCCTTCATGGATCATGATAGTCAAGGCCTGAATCAAGTCATTTGCAAATCTGTAATCGAGTGTTGTCTGAAATGGAAAAATTCACTGCTTTCAACAGTCGAACAAATGAGAGGTTGGCTGAGAATACTTTCCGGCTTTTCTCCAGGGTATCAAACCTCCACAAGATTCTGAATTCGGATTTCAAATAAAAAATATTCCAGAAAGTTTATTACAATATTTAACATTATACTATAAATATTGAGAAGGTGTGAGATATCCTTCTAAAACATTCTATTTTTCCAAACTAAAACTGTCGTAATTATTTTTTAAAATATAGTGTCACAAAATATACACAGAATTTCTCGTTATAAAACAATGTCAAATATAGGATATATATAAAATATATAAAAATAATAATAAAGCATTGTATTTATACTTTTCACATCGTATAAACTCACGAGATCAGATTTTATAATTGTATTTATTAAATTGTATAGAACCCAAAATATTATATTTGTGTGTTACATATATCTGTAATTTATATAAAAAATGTTGTACCTGGATCTGTTAAAAAAACATTTATTTCTCAAAATATTTTAAGGGATTGCTCCCTCTTTATATTTGCATATAAATTGTATATTTGCCCTCCAAATATTTGCAGAATTGTTACCTTTATTTTTGGAAATATAAATTTATTTTAATAACATGCATATGAAATATAAAATATTTTAAATATATATATATATACACATGTGTATGTTTAATTTGAAAAAACTGAATCTATATATTTTCTCAAAAATAATATTTTTGACATAAATAAATGGATATATATTCGCATATTTTTATAATATTATATCATAAGAAAGAATGGTACAAAAGAGTGTGAAATTGTATTGGAATCAGCTGAGGAAATTAAGAAAAAGCGTCTCCTTATCGTTTAACTTTAAGTTGCACGCAATAAGGAAATGTCTTTTCTTAAATGTATTTTATATAGGTTTCTTTCCTATCGAAGTGGATTTAATACCAATATTAACATGGTGAGAATCATTAAAGAGAGCTATTTTTATGATAAAAATGTATAGTCTATAACTTCTATCTTGCAAACGTCCAAAAATTTCCTCATTTTAACTTAAGTTCGACGCCTCACTTAAGATATTAGCCCATTCTAGCCATGTAAAATTTATCTCACATCTTTTGAAAAATTTGCAAAACCAATTCCAATATTTTTGTTTTCTATGGCTCTTTTAAGAGTTCCGAGATGCAAATGTCCACGGAATAATGTCGAAGGATTTTCCTGGAATATAGGCCACACATTATCTTAATTCTTGTTCTAACTTTACAAGATGTAAAAATTTGACCTTTAGAAATTAGACTTGGTACACTATCATGGTGAATCAATGGTCTCTCAATATTATTTCGATTCAATTAATATCTACTATTTCTCGATAGTAAAATGGAGGAATTTTAGAGATAGTTAATAATTTGAATTATTCTGAAAAATTGCTCACAAATATTCCTTATATTTACCTGCCCTTATAAAGGATTACATATCGGCAATTATGAAGCTTTGTAAAAATATTTCCCAGCCGAATCCCTAATTTTTATTAAATTTAATTATTATTTATTTTATTATACATCTACTTTATATAATTGCCTTATTCTGTCTGTGTGAAGTTCACGGATAGATTTTGGTCAGAATGGATAAAATAAAAAAGTGTCAAGGGATGGGAATCGAACCCACGACCTTCCGCTTACCGGGCAGATGCCATGACCACTAGGCCACATGACCACAATTTATAATCGTAACAAATAGTATTTGAATCAAAACATTCAATCGGGTAAAACACGGGCGTTGCCCGGGTCATTCGGCTAGTTGTATTAAATTGTATTTTGATCTTTTCAGGCAGCAAAGAGTCAAATACATCTCTAAATGGTTCAACGGATTATATTTACACTGAAAAGTAATTTTATGCATTTTTTACTCTTAGCCTTCTAATTCAGCTGAAAAATTTCTTTTATTCAACAATTATTGTTTAATAACCATCCTTTTGACAATCTTTTATATATAAATATTTAAGGATTCGTTTCGATAATTTATCTTTAACCTGTTTTCAAAAATATTGTTATAACCCTTTGGATCAAAGGAGAAATTTTTGATTATCAACAATTTGAGCTCTTTTATATATCGGCAGGAATTATAATTGTTCAAGGTTTTAGTTTTAAGTGTGTTTGTGAATTTCGCAACCGGAGAGAGTAAATAACCTTTTCACAATAGCGCAAAAATTATAATTATTATAAATATGATATTTTATTCATAAATATAATTGACCTTTGAATTGTTTTCAAGATATTACTATATCGCCCTTTGGTTTGAAGGATTATTTTATTGACTTCAACTTGTTTTTTATGAAATTTGAAGAAGTTTTGATTGTCTTAGGTTTTAGTTTTGAGGGTGATTGTGAATTTCTCAAACGGAGAATACACTTATGAACAAAACTTAAGGAAATAGAAAGTCTGATGTCGCAGGTCATCTGTTTTTTTTTTTTTTACGAAGGAGACAAAGGCAATTTTGTTAACACTTGCTTATCTCTTGTGTCTTTAATAAAGGTCACTGTGTATCAAATATCTTTCAGAGTAATTGTCTAAATCCCAATATACATGTTAAAATGTACAACTTCCTTAAGTTTTGCTCATGAGTGTAAATAAAACCCTTTTTAAAATATCGTAATATTAAATAATTATATTCCATTTTATTAAGATTGGTATTCTCCTTGTTAAATACAATCAAGATTGAAATTCCTAAAATATAACTTAAATTTAAAAGAAAAAAATAATTGTTAAATTTGGACACGATATTTTAAAATTAAAAATACTTTATGAAATGTTGAAAATCAATAATGTAAACTATAAAACGCCACGTTTTCCCTATCAAACAGTGTAGGGTTTAGTTCATTATTCTAAATATTGTTTCTTCTGATAGTATTCACCCTTATGTATTATATTGTTTCTATCATATACATACTATCGGAACAAAATATCACATCAGTATGATTTGTTTCTAACTTTCACACATGTATTTCACTATAATAAAACTATATATTATATAATCTTGTGGTTACAATATTTCAAATGAATCGATTTAAATCTCCTTTGGATATCTGACATCAGAATTTAAAACGCTTATGGAGATATGTATCTTTATTTTGATCTTCTCAAGCTATCGGGCTTGTCTGCCCTTCTACAGGAGAAACAATGTATAACGAAAATATAACGCCGCCGGATACTAAAACTATTTTTAGTTTTAGTATCAGGCGGCGTTATATTTTCGTTATATATTGTTTCTCCTGTAGAAGGGCAGACAAGCCCGAAAGCTTGAGAAGATCAAAATAAAGATACATATCTCCATAAGCGTTTTAAATTCTGATGTCAGGTTACAATATTTGTTTACGTGAGATCCCTATAATATTAACCCAAGAGTTACGTATGATCAAAAATCATTTTTCTATCAATGTAAATAAAAATTTAAATACTCATTGGATATTTCATTGATCTTCATAGAGGCTATATATATGTTATCATCTAAGAGATTTAAAAGATGTTAAAATATTTTCGTCGTTGCATTATAAGTTGGTTCAATCTATCAGAAAATAAACTTCCACATCAATAAACAACTTCGTTGTTAAGGCTATTTGTCGTTATCTCAATTATATCACTGTTGGTATTTGAGAACGCTCTTTTTGTACTTACCCGTGGGCTGTCAGAAATCTTTTATAGACAGAGGGAGATAGGCATCAGCGACATCTAGTGACATAAACTCTGTCGCCCGAAGCAAACGTCAGACGGTTGTTAAACAAAATCGATTTGCTCACAAATATGATATTTTTGATATATATTGATCCATTCGCAGAAACTCATAAATAAATGGTAGCATCCATTGTAAAAATTCCTACCAGATCCATGATATGTAAGCATCCTCGATTCTATCCGATAATGCCATAGTAAATGGAGAACGAATCTCCAAGGAAATGATTTTAGAATTGGATTTGAAATTATATTCTAACCCCACAGTCTATAACTATATGTTATCCAATCGGATTGTGGCTTGTTCCAATCAATTGAGTTTGTGACAATCCCCTCATTGTCAGACTATCCACCTCTGAAATCTCATTTAAAAAACAAGTCTGACATCATGAGTGGTTCAGTATGCTCATTTAAAAAATGTAGAAATCATAGAGGGGGATGATTTTAAATGACAGTGTTGTGTGCATCCCTAGAATGGTGGTAGATTTGACTTCGCGTGTGACAAAATTAATGTGAGTGACACATAGAGCACTAGTCTATTAGAGAAATATATATCGTGTTTAACTTTGCTGATCATATGAAATTTATGTAGTGTTTCAATATGTTTTTCCCAATATATTATTGTTTTGTACTCAATCATACATTGTCTTATTCATGTATCTTCACAAGTTTTGTTTGAAATAAAGATGTGTTAGTTATCTTCATTGTGTTTTATTTTTCTATACATCAGATGAATGAAATAAATGTTCTATTAACACACACATACTCTTGAATTATTTACCAAACAATTTATTTATTTATTTATTGTGCCCTTTGTATTTAAGATCTTATATAAAGATTATTATTATTCTTTTTATATATATTATTATATCTAATTTAATTCGAAAAATCCTTATATCAATTTTACAGTTATTCTGCATAAAAAGTAGGTTATATATTTTATCTATTTATATAATAATAATATTTAAATTGTGTGTGAGAGAGAAAAGAATCAAAATATATAACGAGCTTTTACACCAGACGATCCGAAGGATTCAGGCTAAAATCCATTTTATGAGATGATTTCCCTGAATTATGGTTTTCTAAACCAAACGAGTTTATCTCACCTTAATCTTAAATGCAAATTCAATATATATATATAACATATATAACATTACTATGTCACTCTCTCTCCTAAGACTCCAATATATTGCTCTAATTATTTTCAACCCAACTCGATATATAATTCAGTATTATAATTCAGGAATGATTCCACCATAATTATATATATGCATAAACTTATATTAAATGTATAGATGTTGAAAACGTATATATATATATTAAGAAAAAGGCATCTCCTTATCGTGCAACTGAAAGTTGCTGATGGCTTGCGCCATCTATCGGAATAAATATCAACTATTCTCGTTGATTTTTAATTATTCCAGAATTGGCGAAATACCCATTCTTGATTAATCAAGAAAAGCTAACCACGGACGCGTATATATATATGTGATGAAGTGCTGTTGAATCTCGCTATACTGTGTTGACCGAGAGGAACAATCAGGATAAGGAGTTTTCCAGTACCTCTCTGCCCCTTGGAAGACCTTTTACAGTTCTCACAAAGTACAGGCAGAGGCAGTCGTGGTCGAGGCAGAGTGAAAAGCTTGGGAATGTCCACACAAAAAAAGAAGACACAGTTGCACTAGGAAAGTCCCTGAACAGATAAAAGTTGAGCTAGGAGCTAAAGATGGAGATAGAAGATTTCTTACTGGTCTATATGGTCGATGAGGAGGACCTTGGTGACAACCGACGAGGGCTCACGCTGATGGTGAAGAGACTGTATTTTTGGCTTGGACGGAGGCCTTATATATCTTTTCTGAGAAAAGGAGTATTGCATTTCAGCAGATGTGAAGAGCGTGGATTGTCTGGCGAAATTCTAAACTGGCGCCATCCTGACAGTTTCCAATCTATCTTTAGATATTGTTGAACTTCTAAATCTATCTCGATTTTAGACGTTTTTGACCTTTTGCTTTATCTCAACTCTTAATCTATTACAGAGTTTTATTTATTTATCCTCAGTTTGTACAAAGTACATTAAATATGATGATGTAATGACATGTCAATAATGCGTATAATTATTTACAGATATGTTTCTATTATACAACATGAAAATCTTGTTATAAGTTATATACAATATAGGCTTGTTGGTTTAAATTACCATATATGTATTTAGATTGAAAATTTGCTGGGAGGAAATTGATCCATAGAAGCACAGGGCGCCTCTCCCGTCAAAACCTGATTGTGAAGATTCCATTAGATCCCGTGTGGATCTCATGGAATAAAGTCCGTCCTAGAATGACGAGGGCCATTAGCCCGAAACCATGGTCTCTAGGTGGACGCTTCTCAGTTTGCCAAAGCTGGTATTGTGGCTTTGTCACCGACCCGAGGCCGCTAGTTTCTGCGACGGTCAATAGATGGCGTCAGGTTTTGACGGGAAAGGCACCCTGTTCTTCTATGAATAAATATATGTAATTATCCCGTTCCAGACCCGTTCGTAGAACAGGATAGTGTTCTAGTTCTATTTATACTTCTAGACAACATAGAAGTCTGGTATTTTATAAACCTTTCGATCCTTATAACAATGTTAGTGTACAATATATCATAGGTGGCCGTAGTGATATATTTCGTTTCAAACGAAGAAAATAACCTCAGCCGTTTCTGTGGCGGAATGAGCGGCTGTCTACTATGATGTCAAGAATGTTCAACCTTCCAATTAGAAAAAAAAAAACTCGTGGTATCTTTTACTCGACTTGATGGAAAGGAAACCACACGAGGTAACGCTGTTCAACCTTCGATGCGTGCCTTGAGAAGCTAAAAAAAAAGATTAGACTTTATGGCACTTTATTTTTATAATATCAAACATTACCTTTCGAACAAGTCCTCAATGTGTAGTTATTTTTATTGACATTAACTTTTGTGAGTGTCTTTGTGCCTAAGAGAATATTGAACCGTAAAAAGGATCTAATATTTATCACTCAAAATGGTTTTCTACATTTTTCTTTCACCAGTTTTAGTGTGTTAAATATACCGGTAATTTTATTAATTTACACACACACACAAATAATATAATTACCAAAATACATTAGAATTATTGTAACTGATACATATTCATTTTTAATATGATTTTCATATATATATATATATATATATACAGTAGAACCTCTCTGTAAAGGACACCTAATTGCAGAGCCAAAGTGTCCTTTAGGGAGAAGTGTCCTCTTACCGGAGAGTTTCAAAAAGATAAAAATGATAATTTTGCAAATTAAAACTGTCCTTTATAGAGAGGTGTCCTCTCATGGAGATTCTACTATATTATATACTTACATATTAATTAAATATCTAGCTCTGCTGATTCAACCATAAATAACCAGTTTGTCTCAATACCAATTTATTTCTCCCGTATGCACCATTCTTTCTATGCGAACTCTTTACACGCCACGCCTTACTAGAACAAAGGTTTATGATACAAGGTTATATATGTGTTACATGGTATGGAATAAGATTTATAAACATAGTATTATATATATATAGATAGAATTATACAACTGGGACAAGCTTGGTAGCAAGATTTTGTTGTTTAAACACACAGTCTAGGATTTAGCCTGTGTTTTTTGACGACTTCATCTAGCTTTTCTCATAAACAAACAGTAAGGTGCACTTAAATTTATATCGTTGTGTGTGTTTAGGTATTCAACTTGTGGATCAGTGGACCTCTAAGCCATTACCACGTAAACAATATATTCTTGTCTCATAAATGTGGAGAATCCCCTAAATCAAGTAATACTTTGGATTGTGTGTATGTGTGATATTAAACAAGCACTGTAACTAACTTGACGGTATATAATCATGGATGCATATAGACCTTCCACTAGTCTTCAAACTTCTGAACTTGATAAACAACTGATAACTGTATTAAATTTTGATTTTTCTAAGGAAAACGAGGCCAATTACCATCAGGAATACTTATTTGCCTTTCAAACTATCTACACTCAAATCATGGTAGACAATATCGATTATATGGGCGTTTATCAATTGTGTAAGCAATATGAAAATGCATCACCTGCCGAAAAAGAAATGGTCGAACGAATTAATCAAGAATACATGTGCAAATTTAAGAAAGCAATCGACAAGATCATTTCCTTCATGGATCATGATAGTCAAGGCCTGAATCAAGTCATTTGCAAATCTGTAATCGAGTGTTGTCTGAAATGGAAAAATTCACTGCTTTCAACAGTCGAACAAATGAGAGGTTGGCTGAGAATACTTTCCGGCTTTTCTCCAGGGTATCAAACCTCCACAAGATTCTGAATTCGGATTTCAAATAAAAAATATTCCAGAAAGTTTATTACAATATTTAACATTATACTATAAATATTGAGAAGGTGTGAGATATCCTTCTAAAACATTCTATTTTTCCAAACTAAAACTGTCGTAATTATTTTTTAAAATATAGTGTCACAAAATATACACAGAATTTCTCGTTATAAAACAATGTCAAATATAGGATATATATAAAATATATAAAAATAATAATAAAGCATTGTATTTATACTTTTCACATCGTATAAACTCACGAGATCAGATTTTATAATTGTATTTATTAAATTGTATAGAACCCAAAATATTATATTTGTGTGTTACATATATCTGTAATTTATATAAAAAATGTTGTACCTGGATCTGTTAAAAAAACATTTATTTCTCAAAATATTTTAAGGGATTGCTCCCTCTTTATATTTGCATATAAATTGTATATTTGCCCTCCAAATATTTGCAGAATTGTTACCTTTATTTTTGGAAATATAAATTTATTTTAATAACATGCATATGAAATATAAAATATTTTAAATATATATATATATACACATGTGTATGTTTAATTTGAAAAAACTGAATCTATATATTTTCTCAAAAATAATATTTTTGACATAAATAAATGGATATATATTCGCATATTTTTATAATATTATATCATAAGAAAGAATGGTACAAAAGAGTGTGAAATTGTATTGGAATCAGCTGAGGAAATTAAGAAAAAGCGTCTCCTTATCGTTTAACTTTAAGTTGCACGCAATAAGGAAATGTCTTTTCTTAAATGTATTTTATATAGGTTTCTTTCCTATCGAAGTGGATTTAATACCAATATTAACATGGTGAGAATCATTAAAGAGAGCTATTTTTATGATAAAAATGTATAGTCTATAACTTCTATCTTGCAAACGTCCAAAAATTTCCTCATTTTAACTTAAGTTCGACGCCTCACTTAAGATATTAGCCCATTCTAGCCATGTAAAATTTATCTCACATCTTTTGAAAAATTTGCAAAACCAATTCCAATATTTTTGTTTTCTATGGCTCTTTTAAGAGTTCCGAGATGCAAATGTCCACGGAATAATGTCGAAGGATTTTCCTGGAATATAGGCCACACATTATCTTAATTCTTGTTCTAACTTTACAAGATGTAAAAATTTGACCTTTAGAAATTAGACTTGGTACACTATCATGGTGAATCAATGGTCTCTCAATATTATTTCGATTCAATTAATATCTACTATTTCTCGATAGTAAAATGGAGGAATTTTAGAGATAGTTAATAATTTGAATTATTCTGAAAAATTGCTCACAAATATTCCTTATATTTACCTGCCCTTATAAAGGATTACATATCGGCAATTATGAAGCTTTGTAAAAATATTTCCCAGCCGAATCCCTAATTTTTATTAAATTTAATTATTATTTATTTTATTATACATCTACTTTATATAATTGCCTTATTCTGTCTGTGTGAAGTTCACGGATAGATTTTGGTCAGAATGGATAAAATAAAAAAGTGTCAAGGGATGGGAATCGAACCCACGACCTTCCGCTTACCGGGCAGATGCCATGACCACTAGGCCACATGACCACAATTTATAATCGTAACAAATAGTATTTGAATCAAAACATTCAATCGGGTAAAACACGGGCGTTGCCCGGGTCATTCGGCTAGTTGTATTAAATTGTATTTTGATCTTTTCAGGCAGCAAAGAGTCAAATACATCTCTAAATGGTTCAACGGATTATATTTACACTGAAAAGTAATTTTATGCATTTTTTACTCTTAGCCTTCTAATTCAGCTGAAAAATTTCTTTTATTCAACAATTATTGTTTAATAACCATCCTTTTGACAATCTTTTATATATAAATATTTAAGGATTCGTTTCGATAATTTATCTTTAACCTGTTTTCAAAAATATTGTTATAACCCTTTGGATCAAAGGAGAAATTTTTGATTATCAACAATTTGAGCTCTTTTATATATCGGCAGGAATTATAATTGTTCAAGGTTTTAGTTTTAAGTGTGTTTGTGAATTTCGCAACCGGAGAGAGTAAATAACCTTTTCACAATAGCGCAAAAATTATAATTATTATAAATATGATATTTTATTCATAAATATAATTGACCTTTGAATTGTTTTCAAGATATTACTATATCGCCCTTTGGTTTGAAGGATTATTTTATTGACTTCAACTTGTTTTTTATGAAATTTGAAGAAGTTTTGATTGTCTTAGGTTTTAGTTTTGAGGGTGATTGTGAATTTCTCAAACGGAGAATACACTTATGAACAAAACTTAAGGAAATAGAAAGTCTGATGTCGCAGGTCATCTGTTTTTTTTTTTTTTACGAAGGAGACAAAGGCAATTTTGTTAACACTTGCTTATCTCTTGTGTCTTTAATAAAGGTCACTGTGTATCAAATATCTTTCAGAGTAATTGTCTAAATCCCAATATACATGTTAAAATGTACAACTTCCTTAAGTTTTGCTCATGAGTGTAAATAAAACCCTTTTTAAAATATCGTAATATTAAATAATTATATTCCATTTTATTAAGATTGGTATTCTCCTTGTTAAATACAATCAAGATTGAAATTCCTAAAATATAACTTAAATTTAAAAGAAAAAAATAATTGTTAAATTTGGACACGATATTTTAAAATTAAAAATACTTTATGAAATGTTGAAAATCAATAATGTAAACTATAAAACGCCACGTTTTCCCTATCAAACAGTGTAGGGTTTAGTTCATTATTCTAAATATTGTTTCTTCTGATAGTATTCACCCTTATGTATTATATTGTTTCTATCATATACATACTATCGGAACAAAATATCACATCAGTATGATTTGTTTCTAACTTTCACACATGTATTTCACTATAATAAAACTATATATTATATAATCTTGTGGTTACAATATTTCAAATGAATCGATTTAAATCTCCTTTGGATATCTGACATCAGAATTTAAAACGCTTATGGAGATATGTATCTTTATTTTGATCTTCTCAAGCTATCGGGCTTGTCTGCCCTTCTACAGGAGAAACAATGTATAACGAAAATATAACGCCGCCGGATACTAAAACTATTTTTAGTTTTAGTATCAGGCGGCGTTATATTTTCGTTATATATTGTTTCTCCTGTAGAAGGGCAGACAAGCCCGAAAGCTTGAGAAGATCAAAATAAAGATACATATCTCCATAAGCGTTTTAAATTCTGATGTCAGGTTACAATATTTGTTTACGTGAGATCCCTATAATATTAACCCAAGAGTTACGTATGATCAAAAATCATTTTTCTATCAATGTAAATAAAAATTTAAATACTCATTGGATATTTCATTGATCTTCATAGAGGCTATATATATGTTATCATCTAAGAGATTTAAAAGATGTTAAAATATTTTCGTCGTTGCATTATAAGTTGGTTCAATCTATCAGAAAATAAACTTCCACATCAATAAACAACTTCGTTGTTAAGGCTATTTGTCGTTATCTCAATTATATCACTGTTGGTATTTGAGAACGCTCTTTTTGTACTTACCCGTGGGCTGTCAGAAATCTTTTATAGACAGAGGGAGATAGGCATCAGCGACATCTAGTGACATAAACTCTGTCGCCCGAAGCAAACGTCAGACGGTTGTTAAACAAAATCGATTTGCTCACAAATATGATATTTTTGATATATATTGATCCATTCGCAGAAACTCATAAATAAATGGTAGCATCCATTGTAAAAATTCCTACCAGATCCATGATATGTAAGCATCCTCGATTCTATCCGATAATGCCATAGTAAATGGAGAACGAATCTCCAAGGAAATGATTTTAGAATTGGATTTGAAATTATATTCTAACCCCACAGTCTATAACTATATGTTATCCAATCGGATTGTGGCTTGTTCCAATCAATTGAGTTTGTGACAATCCCCTCATTGTCAGACTATCCACCTCTGAAATCTCATTTAAAAAACAAGTCTGACATCATGAGTGGTTCAGTATGCTCATTTAAAAAATGTAGAAATCATAGAGGGGGATGATTTTAAATGACAGTGTTGTGTGCATCCCTAGAATGGTGGTAGATTTGACTTCGCGTGTGACAAAATTAATGTGAGTGACACATAGAGCACTAGTCTATTAGAGAAATATATATCGTGTTTAACTTTGCTGATCATATGAAATTTATGTAGTGTTTCAATATGTTTTTCCCAATATATTATTGTTTTGTACTCAATCATACATTGTCTTATTCATGTATCTTCACAAGTTTTGTTTGAAATAAAGATGTGTTAGTTATCTTCATTGTGTTTTATTTTTCTATACATCAGATGAATGAAATAAATGTTCTATTAACACACACATACTCTTGAATTATTTACCAAACAATTTATTTATTTATTTATTGTGCCCTTTGTATTTAAGATCTTATATAAAGATTATTATTATTCTTTTTATATATATTATTATATCTAATTTAATTCGAAAAATCCTTATATCAATTTTACAGTTATTCTGCATAAAAAGTAGGTTATATATTTTATCTATTTATATAATAATAATATTTAAATTGTGTGTGAGAGAGAAAAGAATCAAAATATATAACGAGCTTTTACACCAGACGATCCGAAGGATTCAGGCTAAAATCCATTTTATGAGATGATTTCCCTGAATTATGGTTTTCTAAACCAAACGAGTTTATCTCACCTTAATCTTAAATGCAAATTCAATATATATATATAACATATATAACATTACTATGTCACTCTCTCTCCTAAGACTCCAATATATTGCTCTAATTATTTTCAACCCAACTCGATATATAATTCAGTATTATAATTCAGGAATGATTCCACCATAATTATATATATGCATAAACTTATATTAAATGTATAGATGTTGAAAACGTATATATATATATTAAGAAAAAGGCATCTCCTTATCGTGCAACTGAAAGTTGCTGATGGCTTGCGCCATCTATCGGAATAAATATCAACTATTCTCGTTGATTTTTAATTATTCCAGAATTGGCGAAATACCCATTCTTGATTAATCAAGAAAAGCTAACCACGGACGCGTATATATATATGTGATGAAGTGCTGTTGAATCTCGCTATACTGTGTTGACCGAGAGGAACAATCAGGATAAGGAGTTTTCCAGTACCTCTCTGCCCCTTGGAAGACCTTTTACAGTTCTCACAAAGTACAGGCAGAGGCAGTCGTGGTCGAGGCAGAGTGAAAAGCTTGGGAATGTCCACACAAAAAAAGAAGACACAGTTGCACTAGGAAAGTCCCTGAACAGATAAAAGTTGAGCTAGGAGCTAAAGATGGAGATAGAAGATTTCTTACTGGTCTATATGGTCGATGAGGAGGACCTTGGTGACAACCGACGAGGGCTCACGCTGATGGTGAAGAGACTGTATTTTTGGCTTGGACGGAGGCCTTATATATCTTTTCTGAGAAAAGGAGTATTGCATTTCAGCAGATGTGAAGAGCGTGGATTGTCTGGCGAAATTCTAAACTGGCGCCATCCTGACAGTTTCCAATCTATCTTTAGATATTGTTGAACTTCTAAATCTATCTCGATTTTAGACGTTTTTGACCTTTTGCTTTATCTCAACTCTTAATCTATTACAGAGTTTTATTTATTTATCCTCAGTTTGTACAAAGTACATTAAATATGATGATGTAATGACATGTCAATAATGCGTATAATTATTTACAGATATGTTTCTATTATACAACATGAAAATCTTGTTATAAGTTATATACAATATAGGCTTGTTGGTTTAAATTACCATATATGTATTTAGATTGAAAATTTGCTGGGAGGAAATTGATCCATAGAAGCACAGGGCGCCTCTCCCGTCAAAACCTGATTGTGAAGATTCCATTAGATCCCGTGTGGATCTCATGGAATAAAGTCCGTCCTAGAATGACGAGGGCCATTAGCCCGAAACCATGGTCTCTAGGTGGACGCTTCTCAGTTTGCCAAAGCTGGTATTGTGGCTTTGTCACCGACCCGAGGCCGCTAGTTTCTGCGACGGTCAATAGATGGCGTCAGGTTTTGACGGGAAAGGCACCCTGTTCTTCTATGAATAAATATATGTAATTATCCCGTTCCAGACCCGTTCGTAGAACAGGATAGTGTTCTAGTTCTATTTATACTTCTAGACAACATAGAAGTCTGGTATTTTATAAACCTTTCGATCCTTATAACAATGTTAGTGTACAATATATCATAGGTGGCCGTAGTGATATATTTCGTTTCAAACGAAGAAAATAACCTCAGCCGTTTCTGTGGCGGAATGAGCGGCTGTCTACTATGATGTCAAGAATGTTCAACCTTCCAATTAGAAAAAAAAAAACTCGTGGTATCTTTTACTCGACTTGATGGAAAGGAAACCACACGAGGTAACGCTGTTCAACCTTCGATGCGTGCCTTGAGAAGCTAAAAAAAAAGATTAGACTTTATGGCACTTTATTTTTATAATATCAAACATTACCTTTCGAACAAGTCCTCAATGTGTAGTTATTTTTATTGACATTAACTTTTGTGAGTGTCTTTGTGCCTAAGAGAATATTGAACCGTAAAAAGGATCTAATATTTATCACTCAAAATGGTTTTCTACATTTTTCTTTCACCAGTTTTAGTGTGTTAAATATACCGGTAATTTTATTAATTTACACACACACACAAATAATATAATTACCAAAATACATTAGAATTATTGTAACTGATACATATTCATTTTTAATATGATTTTCATATATATATATATATATATATATATATATACAGTAGAACCTCTCTGTAAAGGACACCTAATTGCAGAGCCAAAGTGTCCTTTAGGGAGAAGTGTCCTCTTACCGGAGAGTTTCAAAAAGATAAAAATGATAATTTTGCAATTTAAAACTGTCCTTTATAGAGAGGTGTCCTCTCATGGAGATTCTACTATATTATATACTTACATATTAATTAAATATCTAGCTCTGCTGATTCAACCATAAATAACCAGTTTGTCTCAATACCAATTTATTTCTCCCGTATGCACCATTCTTTCTATGCGAACTCTTTACACGCCACGCCTTACTAGAACAAAGGTTTATGATACAAGGTTATATATGTGTTACATGGTATGGAATAAGATTTATAAACATAGTATTATATATATATAGATAGAATTATACAACTGGGACAAGCTTGGTAGCAAGATTTTGTTGTTTAAACACACAGTCTAGGATTTAGCCTGTGTTTTTTGACGACTTCATCTAGCTTTTCTCATAAACAAACAGTAAGGTGCACTTAAATTTATATCGTTGTGTGTGTTTAGGTATTCAACTTGTGGATCAGTGGACCTCTAAGCCATTACCACGTAAACAATATATTCTTGTCTCATAAATGTGGAGAATCCCCTAAATCAAGTAATACTTTGGATTGTGTGTATGTGTGATATTAAACAAGCACTGTAACTAACTTGACGGTATATAATCATGGATGCATATAGACCTTCCACTAGTCTTCAAACTTCTGAACTTGATAAACAACTGATAACTGTATTAAATTTTGATTTTTCTAAGGAAAACGAGGCCAATTACCATCAGGAATACTTATTTGCCTTTCAAACTATCTACACTCAAATCATGGTAGACAATATCGATTATATGGGCGTTTATCAATTGTGTAAGCAATATGAAAATGCATCACCTGCCGAAAAAGAAATGGTCGAACGAATTAATCAAGAATACATGTGCAAATTTAAGAAAGCAATCGACAAGATCATTTCCTTCATGGATCATGATAGTCAAGGCCTGAATCAAGTCATTTGCAAATCTGTAATCGAGTGTTGTCTGAAATGGAAAAATTCACTGCTTTCAACAGTCGAACAAATGAGAGGTTGGCTGAGAATACTTTCCGGCTTTTCTCCAGGGTATCAAACCTCCACAAGATTCTGAATTCGGATTTCAAATAAAAAATATTCCAGAAAGTTTATTACAATATTTAACATTATACTATAAATATTGAGAAGGTGTGAGATATCCTTCTAAAACATTCTATTTTTCCAAACTAAAACTGTCGTAATTATTTTTTAAAATATAGTGTCACAAAATATACACAGAATGTCTCGTTATAAAACAATGTCAAATATAGGATATATATAAAATATATAAAAATAATAATAAAGCATTGTATTTATACTTTTCACATCGTATAAACTCACGAGATCAGATTTTATAATTGTATTTATTAAATTGTATAGAACCCAAAATATTATATTTGTGTGTTACATATATCTGTAATTTATATAAAAAATGTTGTACCTGGATCTGTTAAAAAAACATTTATTTCTCAAAATATTTTAAGGGATTGCTCCCTCTTTATATTTGCATATAAATTGTATATTTGCCCTCCAAATATTTGCAGAATTGTTGCCTTTATTTTTGGAAATATAAATTTATTTTAATAACATGCATATGAAATATAAAATATTTTAAATATATATATATATACACATGTGTATGTTTAATTTGAAAAAACTGAATCTATATATTTTTCTCAAAAAGAATATTTTTGACATAAATAAATGGATATATATTCGCATATTTCTATAATATCATATCATATGAAAGAATAGTACGAAAAGAGTGTAAAATTGTTTTAGAATCAGCTTGGGAAATTAAGAAAAAGCGTCTCCTCATCGTGTAACTTTAATTTGTACGCGATAAGAAGATGCCTTTTCTTAAATGTATTTTATATAGGTTTCTTTCCTATCGAAGTGGATTTACTACCAATATAAACATGGTGAGAATCATTAGAGCTATTTTTATTATTAAAAAATGCATAGTCTATAACTTCTATCTTGCAAAAACGTTCAATAAATTCTTCATTTTAACTTAATATCGACGCCTCACTTTAAGATATTAGCACATTCTAGTCATATAAAATTTATCTCACATCTTTTGGAAAATATACAAAGCCAATTCAAATATTTCTGTTTTCTATGGCTATTTTAAGAGTTCATAGATGTAAACGTCCACGGACTTAGGTATTTTCCTGGAGTATAGGCCACACATTGTCTTAATTCTTGTTCTAACTTTACAAGATGAAAAAATTTGACCTTTGGAAATTAGACTTGGTACACTATCATGGTGAATTTATGGTCTCTCAATATCATTTCTATTCAATTAATATCTACTAGTTCTTGATAATTAAATGGAGGGATTTGGAGATAGTTAATAATTTGAATTATTTTTAAAAATTGCTCACAAATATTCCTTATATTTACCTGCCCTCATAAGGGATTACATATCGGAAATTATGAAACTTTGTAAGAAAATATCCCAGTCGAATCCCTAATTTTTATTAAATTTAATTATTATTTATTTTATTATACAATGTATTATATTGTATTTCGATCTTTTCAGGCCGCAAAGAGTCAAATACATCTCCAAATGCTTCAACGGATTATATTTCCACTGAAAAGTAGTTTTATTCAGTTTTTTACTCATAGCCTTCTAATTCAGCTGAAATTCTTATTTTATCCAACAATTGTTCTTTAATAACCATCCTTTTTACAATCTTTATATATAAATTTTCAAGAATTCGTTTCGATAATTGAACTTTGACCTGTTTTCAAAAATATTGTTATAACCCTTTGAATCAAAGGAGAGAATTTTAATTACCAACAATTTGAGCTTTTTTATATATCGTCAGAAGTTATGATTGTTCAAGGTTTTGGTTTTATGTGTGTTTGTTAATTTCGCAACCGGAGAGAACAAATACCTTTTTCACAATAGCGCAAAAATTATAATTATTATAAATATGATATTTTATTCATAAATATAATTGATCTTTGAATTGTTTTCAAAATATTACTATATCGCCCTTTGGTTTAAAGAAATCTTTAATCGACTTCAACTTGTTTTTATGAAATTTTAAGAAGTTTTTTTAGTGTCCTAGGTTTTGGTTTTGAGGGTAATTGTGAATTTCTCAAAATCAGAGAATACACTCATGGACAAAACTTAAGCAAATAGAAAGTTTGATGTCGCAGGTCATCTGTTTTTTTTTTTTTTTTACAAAGGAGACAAAGGCAATTTTGTTCACAACTGGTTATCTCGTGTGTGTCCTCAATAAAATTCACTGTGTATCAAATATCTTTCAGAGTTATTGTCTGAATACCGATATACATGCTAAAATGTACAACTTCCTTAATTTTGTACATGAGTGTAAATAAAACCCTTTTTAAAATATCGCAATATTAAATAATTATATTCTATTTTATAAAGATTGTGTGGTATTCTCCTTGTTAAATACAATCAAGATTGAAATCCCTAAAATATAACTTAAATTTAAAAGAAAAAAATAATTGTTAAATTTGGACACAATATTTTAAAATTAAAAATACCTTATAAAATGTTAAAATCAATATTGTAAACTATAAAACGCCACGTTTTCCCTATCAAAAAGTGTAGGGTTTAGTTCATTATTCTAAATATTGTTTCTTCTGATAGTATTCACCCTTATGTATTATATTGTTTCTATCATACACACACTATCGCAACAAAATATCACATCGATATGATTTGTTACTATAACTTTCACACATGCATTTCACTATAATAAAACTATATTTTATATAATCTTGTGGTTACAATATTTCAAATGAATCGATTTAAATCTCCTTTGGATATCTGACATCAGAATTTAAAACGCTTATGGAGATATGTATCTTTATTTTGATCTTCTCAAGCTTTCGGGCTAGTCTGCCCTTCCACAGGAGAAACATTATATACGAAAATATAACGCCGCCTGATACTAAAACTATTTTTAGTTTTAGTATCAGGCGGCGTTATATTTTCGTTATATATTGTTTCTCCTGTAGAAGGGCAGACAAGCCCGAAAGCTTGAGAGGATCAAAATAAAGATACATATCTCCATAAGCGTTTTAAATTCTGATGTCAGGTTACAATATTTGTTTACGTGAGATCCCTATAATATTAACCCAAGAGTTACGTATGATCAAAAATCATTTTTCTATCAATGTAAATAAAAAGTTAAATACTCATTGGATATTTTATTGATCTTCATAGAGGCTATATATATGTTATCATCTAAGAGATTTAAAAGATGTTAAAATATTTTCGTCGTTGCATTATAAGTTGGTTCAATCTATCAGAAAATAAACTTCCACATCAATAAACAACTTCGTACGTTAAGGCTATTTGTCGTTATCTCAATTATATCACTGCTGGAATTTGAGAACGATCTTCTTGGACATACAACTTCGTTGTTAAGGCTATTTGTCGTTATCTCAATTATATCACTGTTGGTATTTGAGAACGCTCTTTTTGTACTTACCCGTGGGCTGTCAGAAATCTTTCATAGACAGAGGGAGATAGGCATCAGCGACATCTAGTGACATAAACTCTGTCGCCCGAAGCAAACGTCAGACGGTTGTTAAACAAAATCGATTTGCTCACAAATATGATATTTTTGATATATATTGATCCATTCGCAGAAACTCATAAATAAATGGTAGCATCCATTGTAAAAATTCCTACCAGATCCATGATATTTTGGAAGGAAAAATGTAAGCATCCTCGATTCTATCCGATAATGCCATAGTAAATGGAGAACGAATCTCCAAGGAAATAATTTTAGAATTGGATTTGAAATTATATTCTAACCCCACAGTCTATAACTATATGTTATCCAATCGGATTGTGGCTTGTTCCAATCAATTGAGTTTGTGGAATCCCCTCATTGTCAGACTATCCACCTCTGAAATCTCATTAAAAAAACAAGTCTGACATCATGAGTGGTTCAGTTTGCCCATTTAAAAAATGTAGAAATCATAGAGGGGGATGATTTTAAATGACAGTGTTGTGTGCATCCCTAGAATGGTGGTAGATTTGACTTCGCGTGTGACAAAATTAATGTGAGTGACACATAGAGCACTAGTCTATTAGAGAAATATATATCGTGTTTAACTTTACTGATCATATGAAATTTATGTAGTGTTTCAATATGTTTTTCCCAATATATTATTGTTTTGTACTCAATCATACATTGTCTTATTCATGTATCTTCACAAGTTTTGTTTGAAATAAAGATGTGTTAATTTTCTTCATTGTGTTTTATTTTTCTATACATCAGATGAATGAAATAAATGTTCTATTATATAACACACACATACTCTTGAATTATTTACCAAACAATTTATTTATTGTGCCCTTTGTATTTAAGATCTTATATAAAGATTATTATTATTCTTATTATATATATCATTATATCTAATTTAATTCGAAAAATCCTTATATCAATTTTACAGTTATTCTGCATAAAAAGTAGGTTATATATTTTATCTATTTATATAATAATAATATTTAAATTGTGTGTGAGAGAGAAAAGAATCAAAATATATAACGAGCTTTTGCACCAGACGATCCGAAGGACTCAGGTTAAAATCCATTTTATGAGATGATTTCCCTGAATTATGGTTTTCTAAACCAAACGAGTTTATCTCACCTTAATCTTAAATGCAAATTCAATATATATATAACATATATAACATTACTATGTCACTCTCTCTCCTAAGACTCCAATATATTGCTCTAATTATTTTCAACCCAACTCGATATATAATTCAGTATTATAATTCAGGAATGATTCCACTATAATTATATATATGCATAAACTTATATTAAATGTATAGATGTTGAAAACGTATATATATATTAAGAAAAAGGCATCTCCTTATCGTGCAACTGAAAGTTGCTGATGGCTTGCGCCATCTATCGGAATAAATATCAACTATTCTCGTTGATTTTTAATTATTCCAGAATTGGCCAAATACCCATTCTTGATTAATCAAGAAAAGCTAACCACGGACGCGTATATATATATGTGATGAAGTGCTGTTGACTCTCGCTATACTGTGTTGACCGAGAGGAACAATCAGGATAAGGAGTTTTCCAGTACCTCTCTGCCCCTTGGAAGACCTTTTACAGTACTCACAAAGTACAGGCAGTCGTGGTCGAGGCAGAGTGGAAAGCTTGGGAATGTCCACACAAAAAAAGAAGACACAGTTGCACTAGGAAAGTCCCTGAACAGATAAAAGTTGAGCTAGGAGCTAAAGATGGAGATAGAAGATTTCTTACTGGTCTATATGGTCGATGAGGAGGACCTTGGTGACAACCGACGAGGGCTCACGCTGATGGTGAAGAGACTGTATTTTTGGCTTGGACGGAGGCCTTATATATCTTTTCTGAGAAAAGGAGTATTTCATTTCAGCAGATGTGAAGAGCGTGGATTGTCTGGCGAAATTCTAAACTGGCGCCATCCTGACAGTTTCCAATCTATCTTTAGATGTTGTTGAACTTCTAAATCTATCTCGATTTAGACGTTTTTGACCTTTTGCTTTATCTCAACTCTTAATCTATTACAGAGTTTTATTTATTTATCCTCAGTTTGTACAAAGTACATTAAATATGATGATGTAATGACACATGTCAATAATGCGTATAATTATTTACAGATATGTTTCTATTATACAACATGAAAATCTTGTTATAAGTTATATACAATATAGGCTTGTTGGTTTAAATTACCATATATGTATTTAGATTGAAAATTTGCTGGGAGGAAATTGATCCATAGAACCTCAGGGCGCCTCTCCCGTCAAAACCTGATTGTGAAGATTCCATTAGATCCCGTGTGGATCTCATGGAATAAAGTCCGCCCTAGAATGACGAGGGCCATTAGCCCTAAACCATGGTCTCTAGGTGGACGCTTCTCAGTTTGCCAAAGCTGGTATTGTGGCTTTGTCACCGACCCGAGGCCGCTAGTTTCTGCGACGGTCAATAGATGGCGTCAGGTTTTGACGGGAAAGGCACCCTGTTCTTCTATGAATAAATATATGTAATTATCCCGTTCCAGACCCGTTCGTAGAACAGGATAGTGTTCTAGTTCTATTTATACTTCTAGACAACATAGAAGTCTGGTAGTTTATAAACCTTTCGATCCTTATAACAATGTTAGTGTACAATATATCATAGGTGGCCGTAATGATATATTTCGTTTCAAACGAAGAAAACAACCTCAGCCGTTTCTGTGGCGGAATGAGCGGCTGTCTACTATGATGTCAAGAATGTTCGTGCAACTGAAAGTTGCTGATTGTTGCGCCATCTATCGGAATAAATATCAACTATTCTCGTTGATTTTTAATTATTCCAGAATTGGCCAAATACCCATTCTTGATTAATCAAGAAAAGCTAACCACGGACGCGTATATATATATGTGATGAAGTGCTGTTGACTCTCGCTATACTGTGTTGACCGAGAGGAACAATCAGGATAAGGAGTTTTCCAGTACCTCTCTGCCCCTTGGAAGACCTTTTACAGTACTCACAAAGTACAGGCAGTCGTGGTCGAGGCAGAGTGGAAAGCTTGGGAATGTCCACACAAAAAAAGAAGACACAGTTGCACTAGGAAAGTCCCTGAACAGATAAAAGTTGAGCTAGGAGCTAAAGATGGAGATAGAAGATTTCTTACTGGTCTATATGGTCGATGAGGAGGACCTTGGTGACAACCGACGAGGGCTCACGCTGATGGTGAAGAGACTGTATTTTTGGCTTGGACGGAGGCCTTATATATCTTTTCTGAGAAAAGGAGTATTGCATTTCAGCAGATGTGAAGAGCGTGGATTGTCTGGCGAAATTCTAAACTGGCGCCATCCTGACAGTTTCCAATCTATCTTTAGATGTTGTTGAACTTCTAAATCTATCTCGATTTTAGACGTTTTTGACCTTTTGCTTTATCTCAACTCTTAATCTATTACAGAGTTTTATTTATTTATCCTCAGTTTGTACAAAGTACATTAAATATGATGATGTAATGACACATGTCAATAATGCGTATAATTATTTACAGATATGTTTCTATTATACAACATGAAAATCTTGTTATAAGTTATATACAATATAGGCTTGTTGGTTTAAATTACCATATATGTATTTAGATTGAAAATTTGCTGGGAGGAAATTGATCCATAGAACCTCAGGGCGCCTCTCCCGTCAAAACCTGATTGTGAAGATTCCATTAGATCCCGTGTGGATCTCATGGAATAAAGTCCGCCCTAGAATGACGAGGGCCATTAGCCCTAAACCATGGTCTCTAGGTGGACGCTTCTCAGTTTGCCAAAGCTGGTATTGTGGCTTTGTCACCGACCCGAGGCCGCTAGTTTCTGCGACGGTCAATAGATGGCGTCAGGTTTTGACGGGAAAGGCACCCTGTTCTTCTATGAATAAATATATGTAATTATCCCGTTCCAGACCCGTTCGTAGAACAGGATAGTGTTCTAGTTCTATTTATACTTCTAGACAACATAGAAGTCTGGTAGTTTATAAACCTTTCGATCCTTATAACAATGTTAGTGTACAATATATCATAGGTGGCCGTAGTGATATATTTCGTTTCAAACGAAGAAAACAACCTCAGCCGTTTCTGTGGCGGAATGAGCGGCTGTCTACTATGATGTCAAGAATGTTCAACCTTCCAATTAGAAAAAAAACTCGTGGTATCTTTTACTCGACTTGATGGAAAGGAAACCACACGAGGTAACGCTGTTCAACCTTCGATGCGTGCCTTGAGAAGCTAAAAAAAAAAAAAAAAAGATGAGACTTTATGGCACTTTATTTTATAATATCAAACATTACCTTTCGAACAAGATTTCAATGTGTAGTTATTTTTATTGACATTAACTTTTGTGAGTGTCTTTGTGCCTAAGAGAATATTGAACCGTAAAAAGGATCTAATATTTATCACTCAAAATGGTTTTCTACATTTTTCTTTCACCAGTTTTAGTGTGTTAAATATACCGGTAATTTTATTAATTTACACACACACACAAATAATATCATTACCAAAATACATTAGAATTATTGTAACTGATACATATTCATTTTTAATATGATTTTCATATATATATATATATACAGTAGAACCTCTCTGTAAAGGACACCTAATTGCAGAGCCAAAGTGTCCTTTAGGGAGAAGTGTCCTCTTACCGGAGAGTTTCAAAAAGATAAAAATGATAATTTTGCAAATTAAAACTGTCCTTTATAGAGAGGTGTCCTCTCATGGAGGTTCTACTATATTATATACTTACATATTAATTAAATATCTAGCTCTGCTGATTCAACCATAAATAACCAGTTTGTCTCAATACCAATTTATTTCTCCCGTATGCACCATTCTTTCTATGCGAACTCTTTACACGCCACGCCTTACTAGAACAAAGGTTTATGATACAAGGTTATATATGTGTTACATGGTATGGAATAAGATTTATAAACAGAGTATTATATATATATAGATAGAATTATACAACTGGGACAAGCTTGGTAGCAAGATTTTGTTGTTTAAACACACAGTCTAGGATTTAGCCTGTGTTTTTTGACGACTTCATCTAGCTTTTCTCATAAACAAACAGTAAGGTGCACTTAAATTTATATCGTTGTGTGTGTTTAGGTATTCAACTTGTGGATCAGTGGACCTCTAAGCCATATTACCACGTAAACAATATATTCTTGTCTCATAAATGTGGAGAATCCCCTAAATCAAGTAATACCTTGGATTGTGTGTGATAATAAACAAACACTGTAACTAACTTGACGGTATATAATCATGGATGCATATAGACCTTCCACTAGTCTTCAAACTTCTGAACTTGATAAACACCTGATAACTGTATTAAATTTTGATTTTTCTAAGGAAAACGAGGCCAATTACCATCAGGAATACTTATTTGCCTTTCAAACTATCTACACTCAAATAATGGTAGACAATATCGATTATACGGGCGTTTATCAATTGTGTAAGCAATATGAAAATGCATCACCTGCCGAAAAAGAAATGGTCGAACGAATTAATCAAGAATACATGTGCAAATTTAAGAAAGCAATCGACAAGATCATTTCCTTCATGGATCATGATAGTCAAGGCCTGAATCAAGTCATTTGCAAATCTGTAATCGAGTGTTGTCTGAAATGGAAAAATTCACTGCTTTCAACAGTCGAACAAATGAGAGGTTGGCTGAGAATATTTTCCGGCTTTTCTCCAGGGTATGAAACCTCCACAAGATTCTGAATTCGGATTTCAAATAAAAAATATTCCAGAAAGTTTATTACAATATTTAACATTATACTATAAATATTGAGAAGGTGTGAGATATCCTTCTAAAACATTCTATTTTTCCAAACTAAAACTGTCGTAATTATTTTTTAAAATATAGTGTCACAAAATATACACAGAATTTCTCGTTATAAAACAATGTCAAATATAGGATATATATAAAATATATAATTATAATAACAATAATAATAAAACATTGTATTTATACTTTTCACATCGTATAAACTCACGAGATCTGATTCATAATTGTATTTATTAAATTGTATAGAACCCAAAATATTAAATTGTGTGTTACATATATCTGTAATTTATATAAAAAAGGTTGTACCTGGATCTGTTAAAAAAACATTTATTTCTCAAAATATTTTAAGGGATTGCTCCCTCTTTATATTTGCATATAAATTGCATATTTTCCCTCTAAATATTTGCAGAATTGTTGCCTTTATTTTTGAAAATATTAATTTATTTTAATAGCAAGCATATAAAATATAATATATATATATATATATATATATATATATACATGAAAAAACAATTGAAAAAAATAAAAGATAAGTGGGTCAGTTGTTGATATTAAAAATAAAGAAGGCATCTCTTGACCACAAGCACATGTGCTTTTTAGATGGCAGAGCGCCATCTAGTGGAGTAAAAATAAACTAAACGTTTATTTAGCTTACTCCGAGATATTTGGCCAACCCAGTTTCTTGATAAATCAAGAAAAGCCATCCACGAACGTGTTTCGCGCTGTTGGCGCTCGTCAGCGTGGAGAAGGCTGTAACCATTGAGACCAAAAATATTTTTTTGGACCCAATGGCTTCCCGAGAAATCATAAAATGGGTATTTAAGGCCAAATTTGCGTAAAGACGCTTAACACACGAAAAAAACAATAGAAAAAAATAAAAGATAAGTGATAAAAGCACATGTGCTTGTGGTCAGGAGATGCCTTCTTTATTTTTAATATCAACACCTGACCCACTTATCTTTTATTTTTTTCTATAGTTTTTTCATGTGTTAAGCGTCTTTACGCAAGTTTGGCCTTAAATACCCATTTCTTGATTTCTCGGGAAGCCATTGGGTCCAAAAAATATTTTTGGTCGCAATGGTTACAGCCTTCTCCACGCTGACGAGCGCCAACAGCGCGAAACGCGTTCGTGGATGGCTTTTCTTGATTTATCAAGAAACTGAGTTGGCCAAATATCTCGGAGTAAGCTAAATAAACGTTTAGTTTATTTTTACTCCACTAGATGGCGCTCTGCCATCTAAAAAGCACATGTGCTTGTGGTCAGGAGATGCCTTCTTTATTTTTAATATATACACATGTGTATATTTAATTTAAAAAAAACTGAATCTATATATTTTCTCAAAAAGAATATTTTTGACATAAATAAATGAATATATATTCGCATATTTTTATAATATCATATTATATGAAAGAATAGTACAAAAGAGTGTGAAATTGTATTGGAATCAGCTGGGGAAATTAAGAAAAAGCGTCTCCTTATCGTGTAACTTTAAGTTGTAAGCGATAAGGAGATACCTTTTCTTAAATATATTTTATATAGTTTTCTTTCCTATCGTATCTATCCTATGTTAAATTTGGACACGATATTATAAAATTAAAATTACTTTATGAAATGTTGAAAATCAATATTGTACCTATAAAACAGTGTAGGGTTTAGTTCATTATTCTAAATATTGTTTCTTCTGATAGTTTTCACCCTTATGTATTATATCGTTTCTATCATACACACACTATCACAACAAAATATCACATCAGTATGATTTGTTACTATAACTTTCACATATACATTTCACTATAATAAAACTATATTTTATATAATCTTGTGGTTACAAGATTTGTTTACGTGAGATCACTATAATATTAAACCAAGAGTTACGCATGATCAAAAATCATTTTTGTAGCAATGTAAATAAAAAGTTATATACTCATTGGATATTTCATTGATCTTCATAGAGGATATATATGTTATCATCTAAGAGATTTAAAAGATGTTAAAATATTTTTCGTCGTTGCATTATAGGTTGGTTCAATCTATCAGAAAATAGACTTCCACATCAATAAACAACTTCGTACGTTGAGGCTATTTGTCGTTATCTCAATTATATCACTGCTGGTATTTGAGAACGCTCTTTTTGGACATACCCGTGAACTTTCAGAAATATTTCATAGACAGAGGGAGATAGGCATCAGAGACATCTAGTGACATAAACTCTGTCGCCCGAAGCAAACGTCAGACGGTTGTTAAACAAAATCGATTTGCTCACAAATATGATATTTTTGATATATATTGATCCATTCGCAGATAATCATAAATAAATGGTAGCATCCATAGAAAAAATCCTACCAGATACTTGATATTTTGGAAGGAAAAATGTAAGCGCACATCCTCGATTCTATCTGATAATTCCATAGTAAACGGAGAACGAATCTCCAAGGAAATAATTTTAGAATTGGATTTGAAATTATATTCTAACCCCACAGTCTATAACTATATGTTATCCAATCGGATTGTGGCTTGATCCAATCAATTGAGTTTGTGGAATCCCCTCATTGTCAGACTATCCACCTCTGAAATCTCATTTAAAAAAAAACAAGTCTGACATCATGAGTGGTTCAGTTTGCCCATTTAAAAAATGTAGAAATCATAGAGGGGGATGATTTTAAATGTCAGTGTTGTGTGCATTCGTAGAATGGTGGTAGAATTTGACTTCGCGTGTGACAAAATAAATGTGAGTGACACATAGAGAATTAGTCTATTAGAGAAATATATATATCGTGTTTAACTTTGCTGATCATATGAAATTTATGTAGTGTTTGAATATGTTTTTCCCAATATATTATTGTTTTGTACTCATTTATATACACCGTGTTATTTGTGTATCTTTGTTTGAAATAAAAATGTGTTAGTTATCTTCATTGTGTTTTTCTTTTTCTATACATCAGATGGATTAAATAAATGTTCTATGAACACACACACACACATACTCTAGAATTATTTACCAAACTACTTGTTCGGCGGTACATATACTAAAATTGGAGCGATACAGAGAAGATTAGCATGGCCCCTGCGCAAGGATGACACGCAACTATTTATTTATTTATTGTGCCCTTTGTATTTAAGAGCGTGTATAAATGTTATTATTATTATTTATAGGTATATATATATATTAAAATCAATAAAAGGCATATCCTGACCACGTTCACATGAACTTTCTGATGGCAGAGCGTCATCTGGTGGAACAGATAAAAACAGAAAAATAATTTTATTATTTTATTTTTCATTATTTTTTCATATATATATATATATAGAAGCGCCCTATGCTTCAATGGATCAATTTCCTCCCGACAATTTTTCCATCTATATATATATATATATATATATATATATATATATATATGTAAAATAATTGAAAATAAATGAAAAGGTCAGGTTTTGATATTAAAAATAAAAAAGACATATCCTGACCAGGAGCATATGTGCTTTACAGATGGCAGAGCGCCATCTGGTGGAGCAGAAATCAACTACGCATTGATTTAGCAAGTTCCCTGATTTTGGTCATTTGCATATATATATGCTAGACGAATGGCCCGGGCAACGCCCCGGTTTTACCCGAGTGCGAATATATTTTAAAAACGTTGTCTTGGGTGGTCGCTATAGACAGGTGTATGTATCACACAGCTGATAACAGGGTTGTCTAGAGTGGCCGCTATAGACAGGGTGGTCTGTATAGACAGGTGTATGTATCACACTGCTGATAACAGGGTTGCCTAAGGTGACCGCTATAGACAGGGTGGTCTGTATAGACAGGTGAATGTAACACACTGATGATAACAGGGTTGCCTAAAGTGACCGCTATAGACAGGGTGGACTGTATAGACAGGTGGATGTATCACACAGCTGATAACAGGGTTGTCTAGAATGGCCGCTATAGACAGGTGTATGTATCACACAGCTGATAACAGGGTTATCTAGAATGGCCGCTATATACAGGGTGGTCTGTAAAGACAGGTGGATGTATCACACAGCTGATAACAGGGTTGTCTAGAGTGGTCGCTATAGGCAGGGTGGTCAGTGGTCGCTATAGTCAGGGTGGTCTGTATAGACAGGTGGATGTAACACACTGCTGATAACAGGGTTGTCTAGAATGGCCGCTATAGACAGGTGTATGTATCACACAGCTGATAACAGGGTTGTCTAGAGGGGGGCAGGGAGGACACGTGTTCGCCGGCAGCCAATGGGCGCGCATTCTATCCGTGAGCTTCAGACAGAATAAGGCAATTATATATATAGATATGTATGCACGGTGGCCCATAAGTCCTGAAAACTTTTATTTTTTAATTAAAAATTAAAAGAATTCGGGACTTACGGGCCACCCTGTATTATATATTGTATCTAATTTAATTTGAAAAATCACACATTATATTGACTACAATTACTCTGCATCAGAAGTAGGTAATATATTTTATCTATTTATAAAATAGTAATAATTAAATTTGAAAATTCAAAATATATAACGAATTTCGACACCAGATGATCCGGAGGATTCAGGTTAAAATCCATTTTATGAGATGACATCCCTGAATTATGTTTTTCTAAGCCAGATGTGTTTTTTTTATCTTAATCTTGAATGCAAATTCAATATATATATATATATAACATATATAACATTACTATGTCACTCTCTCTCCTAAGATTCTAATATATTGCTCTACTTATTTTCAACCCAACATTTACACAGTTGGTAAGGTAATAAAATGACAATGGGATTTATGTGAAAAAATAGTACAAAATGTAATATTGTACTGGGATAAGGTGCATAAATTAAGAAAAAGGCATCTCCTTATCGTGCAACTGAAGTTACTGATGGCTTGCGCCATCTATCGGAATAAATATCAACTATTCTCGTTGATTTTTAATTACTCCAGAATTGGCCAAATACCCATTCTTGATTAATCAAGAAAATATCATCATCAAATATTAAAAAAGCACCGGGCCCTGATTACATTAGTAACAATATGATTAGACAAGCTAAAATAAAAATAATCTCAATTCTGCATAAATTATTCAATGAATGTATTGAAATGGGATATTATCCGGATGAATGGAAAAAATCATTCTTAAAAATAATTCCAAAACCAGGCAAAACGAAATATGAAATAAATAAAAGTTATAGACCTATATCATTGACATCTAATCTCTCTAAAACATTTGAGAATATAATAAAAAATAAATTAAGTAACTATTATTTAGAGAATAATTTAATGAGCTCAAGGCAGCATGGTTTTATGAAATCTAGATCAACAATTACTGGAATGGATAAAATTATAGAAACTATATTGAAACATAAACAAAAAGAATTGACCTTCTTGATAGCTATAGATATTGCGGGTGCATTCGACAATGCATGGTGGCCTGCTATTATAAAAAGAATGGATAATGATGATGTTCCCTCAGATTTAATACGGATCATAAAATCTTATTTGAATAATGAAAGGGAGGTGAAATTTACATACGAATCAGAAACTTTTTATAAGAAACTAACTAAAGGATGTCCACAGGGTGGACCTTTATCACCACTTCTATGGAATATTTTGCTAAATGATTTGTTGATAAATTTTGATTCAATGAATTCAGATATTATATGTTATGCAGACGACGTTACAATAATTTGCTGGAATAAGACTATTGAAGGCCTAACAACCGCAAGTCAATACACCTTAAATTATGTGATCCAATGGTGTAATAGAAATAAATTAACGATCAGTACAGAGAAGACTAATATGATATACCTACATAACAGACAAAAAATACCTATTAAGGTTAATAACAATATAATAATGCCGGTCAAGCAAGTAAAAATTCTGGGAATGAAATTTTCTAATCATAAATGGAAAAACAAAGTTAACTTTACACCGCATATTAATGATATTCTGTGTAAGGCAGGACGTATGAAAAATTTATTATGTTCACTAAGTGGCAATATGTGGGGTTTAGACACTCAAAAAGAGGTTAACTTTATTTAAAACAATCATTAGGCCTGTACTCACATACGGTTCTGAAATTTGGTTCAAATATTTAAACAATCGTTGTAAACAAAAACTGAACTCCATGCAATACCAGATCATTTTATGGGCAGTTAGAGCATACAAAACCACTTCATCAAACTGTGTGCATAGCTTGGCAAAGATTCCACTCCTAACAGACTATATAGAATCCAGAATAATCAAATTTGATCTAGCTCAGCTGTCCATTGAAGATCTAATTACTTACGAACCCCATGCTCCAAGTATAGTCAAATCATTCTTACACGCAAAAATGAATGAAAATTTTGAGAACACTAATGAAATTTTCAGAAGCTTTTTCGTATTTGGAATTCCAAGATTTTTCCGTCCAAATATTTATAATATCCAATTCATTACAGATCATGGCAATTTTGGGAAATTTCTGGCAACTATCGGCGCCGTGAAGGAACCAGGATGCTTCTGCGGAGGTGAAATTCAAGACGCGAGACATCTAATTCTGGAGTGCCCAATTTTCCGGGATTTTAGGGAAAATAGATTTGGTCGTATTGAACAGCTTGATGAATTTGTAGACAAAAAAGAAAAGTATAAAAATTTTGATCAATTTTGTAAATACATATACAACTTTCTCTTGAATTGGAAAAAAGAGAAGGAATCTTAGGAAAAAAAAAAGAATTGCGATGCTTGCTCTGTGTGTTTTGCTTTGTTGTTTGTTTTTATCTTTGGACAATTTTCTTTAGTTAATTTATGTAAAATAATGAATTGAACAGGATTGTATATAGCCGAATTGCTGTAATGCAGTGAAAGGTATTGACGCAAATATCCCTGAGTTTGGGATATCGCGTTTCATGATGGTAATAAAGTATAATAAAGTATAATCAAATATATATATATATATATTTATATATAATATATATATATAATAATATCATCAAAATATAAATAGGAAAATTCTTAATGGGATTTATGTTTGAAAAATAAGGAAAATTATAACATTGTCAAGCAATACTCAATAACTATGTAAAAATTACTTGATATTTTAGATATAAACGAATTTTCAATTTTTAGTTATTTTTAGTATTATCTAAATGATGCACCCCTCTAATATATTACAGAAAGTTTCACTATGTATTATATTTTTTTAAGGAAGCTTAGATATGTGTTGTGTGCGTGAATCTTACGCATATTTGTAATATAAAAACAAAACAGCGCTATAACCTTCCACATTTTTATTAGCTTTCGGAAATCTCCCTTATCGAAAAAGCATTCAAATAAATTTAGAGACTAAATACGTTGGTGGCTTTTCTTGATATATCAAGAGATTTGATTGGCCAAATATCAAGGAACGGGCTAATTCAATGTTTAGTTGATTTCTATTCCACCAGATGGCGCTCAGCTTTCTATAAAGCACATGTGCCATTTGGATATGCCATTTTTATTTTTAATATCAACACCTGACCTTTTCATTTTTGTTATTTTTCTATATTTTTTTAATATATATATATATAGTAGAACCTCTCTGTAAAGGACACCTAATTGCAGAGCCAAAGTGTCCTTTAGGGAGAAGTGTCCTCTTACCGGAGAGTTGCAAAAAGATAAAAAATGATAATTTTGCAAATTGAAACTGTTCTTTATAGAGAGGTGTCCTCTAGCGTGAGTGTCCTCTCATGGAGGTTCTACTGTATTATATACTTACATATCAATTAAATATCTAGCTCTGATGATTCAACCATAACTAACTAGTTTGTCTCAATACCAATTTATTTCTCCCGCATGCACCATTCTTTGTATGCGAACTCTTTACATGCCACGCCTTACTAGAACAAAGGTTTATGATACAAGGTTATATATGTGTTACATGGTATGGAATAAAATTTATAAAAAATTATTATATGAATATGGATAGAATTATACAACTGGGACAAGATTTTGTTGTTTAAACACACAGTCTAGGATTTAGCCTGTGTGTTTTTGACAATCCATTCAGCTTTTCTAATGAACAAAGAGTAAGGTGCACTTACATTTATATCGTTGTGTGTGTTTAGGTATTCAACTTGTGGATCAGTGGACCTCTAAGCCAGATTACCACCTAAACAATATATTCTTGTCTCATAAATATGGAGAATCCCCTAAATCAAGTAATACTTTGGATTGTGTGTGATAATAAACAAACACTGTAACTAACTTGACGGTATATAATCATGGATGCATATAGACCTTTCACTAGTCTTCAAACTTCTGAACTTGATAAACAACTGATAACTGTATTAAATTTTGATTTTTCTAAGGAAAACGAGGCCAATTACCATCAGGAATACTTATTTGCCTTTCAAACTATCTACACCCAAATCATGGTAGACAATATCGATTATATGGGCGTTTATCAATTGTGTAAGCAATATGAAAATGCATCACCTGCCGAAAAAGAAATGGTCGAACGAATTAATCAAGAATACATGTGCAAATTCAGGAAAGTAAACGCCAAGATCATTTCCTTCATGGATCATGATAGTCAAGGCCTGAATCAAGTCATTTGCAAATCTGTAATCGAGTGTTGTCTGAAATGGAAAAATTCACTGCTTTCAACAGTCGAACAAATGAGAGGTTGGCTGAGAATACTTTCCGGCTTTGCTCCAGGGTATGAAACCTCCACAAGATTCTGAATTCGGATTTCAAATAAAAAATATTCCAGAAAGTTTATTACAATATTTAACATTATACTATAAATATTGAGAAGGTGTGAGATATCCTTCTAAAACATTCTATTTTTCCAAACTAAAACTGTCGTAATTATTTTTTAAAATATAGTGTCACAAAATATACACAGAATTTCTCGTTATAAAACAATGTCAAATATAGGATATATATAAAATATATAATAATAATAACAATAATAATAAAACATTGTATTTATACTTTTTACATCGTATAAACTCACGAGATCAGATTTTATAATTGTATTTATTAAATTGTATAGAACCCAAAATATTAAATTGTGTGTTACATATATCTGTAATTTATATAAAAAAGGTTGTACCTGAATCTGTTAAAAAAACATTTATTTCTCAAAATATTTTAAGGGATTGCTCCCTCTTTATATTTGCATATAAATTGCATATTTGTCCTCTAAATGTTTGCAGAATTGTTGCCTTTATTTTTGGAAATATAAATTTATTTTAATAACATGCATATATAAAATATAAAATATTTTAAATATATATATACACATGTGTATGTTTAATTTGAAAAAACTGAATCTATATATTTTCTCAAAAATATTTTTGACATAAATAAATGAATATATATTCGCATATTTTTATAATATTATATCATGAGAAAGAATGGTACAAAAGAGTGTGAAATTGTATTGGAATCAGCTGAGTAAATTAAGAAAAAGCGTCTCCTTATCGTGTAACTTTAAGTTGCACGCAATAAGGAGATGTCTTTTCTTGAATATATTTTATATAGGTTTCTTTCCTATCGAAGTGGATTTAATACTTATATTAACATGGTGAGAATCATTAGAGCTATTTTTATTATTAAAAAATGCATAGTCTATAACTTCTATCTTGCAAACGTCTAAAAATTTCCTCATTTTAACTTAATATCGAGGCCTCACTTAAAGATATTAGCGCATTCTAGTCATGTAAAATTTATCTCACATCTTTTGGAAAATATACAAAGCCAATTCAAATATTTCTGTTTTCTATGGCTCTTTTAAGAGTTCATAGATGCAAACGTCCACGGATTAGGTATTTTCCTGGAATATAGGCCACACATTGTCTTAATTCTTGTTCTAACTTTACAAGATGTAAAAAATTTGACCTTTAGAAATTAGACTTGGTACACTATCATGGTGAATCAATGGTCTCTCAATATTATTTCGATTCAATTAATATCTACTATTTCTCGATAGTAAAATGGAGGAATTTTAGAGATAGTTAATAATTTGAATTATTCTGAAAAATTGCTCACAAATATTCTTTATATTTACCTGCCCTCTTATAAGGAATTACATTTAGGCAATTATGAAGCTTTGTAAAAAGATTTCCCAACCGAATCTCCAATTTTTATTAAATTTATTTATTAATTATTTTTACAAGTATTATATATTGATTCTTTCAGGCACCAAAGAGTCGGATACATCTCCAAATGCTTCAACGGATTATATTTACACTGAAAAGTAGTTTTATGCATTTTTTACTGTTAGCCTTCTAATTCATTCTTTTATCCAACAATTTTTCTTTAATAACCACCCGTTTGACAATCTTTTATATATAAATTTTCAAAGATTCGTTTCGATAATTGATCTTTGACCTGTTTTCAAAAATATTGTTATAACCCTTTGGATCAAAGGAGAGATTTTTGATTATCAACAATTTGAGCTTTTTTATATATCGGCAGGAGTTATAATTGTTCAAGGTTTTAGTTATAAAGTGTGTTTGTGAATTTGTCAACCGGAGAGAGTAAATAACCTTTTTCACAAAAGTGCAATAATTTTAATTCTTATAAATATGATATTTTATTCATAACTATAATTGATCTTTGAATTGTTTTCAAGATATTGCTCTAACACTTTGGTTTAAAGGAATCTTTTATTGACTTCAACTTGCTCTTTATGAAACTTAAGGAAATTGAAAGTTTGATGTCGCAGGTCATCTGTTTTTTGTTTTTTTGTTTTTTACAAAGGAGACAAAGGCAATTTTGTTCACACCTGGTTATCTCGTGTGTCTTCACTAAAGGTCACTGTGTATCAAATATCTTTCAGAGTTATTGTCTGAATACTGATATACATGCTGAAATGCACAACTTCCATAAGTTTTTCTTGTGAGTGTAAATAAAACCCTTTTTAAAATATCGTAATATTAAATAATTATATTCCATTTTATAAAGATTGGTATTCTCCTTGTTAAATACAATCAAGATTGAAATCCCTAAAATATAACTTATATTTAAAAGAAAAAATAATTGTTAAATTTGGACACGATATTTTAAAATTAAAAAACTTTATGAAATGTTGAAAATCAATATTGTAAACTATAAAACGCCACGTTTTCCCTATCAAACAGCCATGCTTCTTCACTTATGATTTTAAACAATATTTTAAAATTAAAAATACTTTATGAAATGTTGAAAATCAATATTGTAAACTATAAAACGCCACGTTTTCCCTATCAAACAGCCATGCTTCTTCACTTATGATATTAAACAATATTGCAAACAAATTTCAATTGAACAATAATTTTGTAATTATCAAATATCATCATGAAATGAATGATATTTGATGATTGATGGTGAACTTTAACTTAGTAGTGCTAGAACCCCAATTCAGATTTAAAAAAAAAAAATCAAAAACCTTCGCGAGATTATGCCTAATAATTTCCCAAATTTTCACGGCGATTGGATATATGGATTTTGAATCTATCGAGTACAGACAGACTCACATTCATTTATATATATATATATATACAGTTAAACCTGTCTCTAGCGCCTTCTCTTGGGACTCACCAAAATAGGGTGCTATAGAGAGGGGGTTCTATAGACAGGTCACTTTTAATGTACAGTTAAACCTGTCTCTAGCGCCTTCTTTTAGTAGTTTAGTTCATTATTTTAAATATTGTTTCTTCTGATAGTATTCACCCTTATGTATTATATCGTTTCTATCATATACATACTATCGCAACAAAATATCACATCAGCATGATTTGTTACTATAACTTTCACATATGCATTTCACTATAATAAAACTATATTTTATATAATCTTGTGGTTAAAAGATTTGTTTACGTGAGATCACTATAATATTAACCCAAGAGTTACGTATGATCAAAAATCATTTTTCTAGCAATGTAAATAAAAACTTAAATACTCATTGGATATTTAATTGATCTTCATAGAGGGTATATATATGTTATCATCTAAGAGATTTAAAAGATGTTAAAATATTTTTCGTCATTGCATTATAAGTTGGTTCAATCTATCAGAAAATAGACTTCCACATCAATAAACAACTTCGTACGTTAAGGCTATTTGTCGTTATCTCAATTATATCACTGCTGGAATTTGAGACATACCCGTGGGCTGTCAGAAATCTTTCATAGCCAGAGGGAGATAGGCATCAGCGACATCTAGTGACATAAACTCTGTCGCCCGAAGCAAACGTCAGACGGGTGTTAAACAAAATCGATTTGCTCAAAAATATGATATTTTTGTTATATCATTGTCCATATCGATCCATTCGCAGATAATCAGGAAGAAATGCGTAGCATCCATAGTAAAAAACCCAACAGATTCATGAGAATTTGGAAGGAAAAATGTAAGCATCCTCGATTCTATCCGATAATGCCATAGTAAATGGAGAACGACTCTCCAAGGAAATAATTTTAGAAATGGATTTGAAATTATAAACCTGTCCCCACAGTCTATAAATATGTTATCCAATCGGATTGTGGTTTGTTCCAATCAATTGATTTTTGTTGAATCCCCCCAATGTCAGACTATCCACCTCTGAAATCTCATTTAAAAAAAAAACAAGTCTGATATCATGAGTGGTTCAGTATGCTCATTTAAAAATGTAGAAATCATAGAGGGCTGATTTTGAATGTCAGTGTTGTGTGCATTCCTAGAATGGTGGTAGATTTGACTTCTCGTGTGACAAAATAAATGTGAGTGACACATAGAGAATTAGTCTAATAGAGAAATATATATCGTGTTTAACTATGCTGGTTATATGATATGTATGTAGTGTATGAATATGTTTTACCCCAATATATTATTGTTTTGTACTCATTTATATACACTGTGTTATTTATGTATCTTCACAAGTTTTGTTTGAAATAAAAATGTGTTATTTATCTTCATTGTGTTTTTCTTTTTCTATACATCAGATGAATTAAATAAATGTTCTAAGCACACACACACACACATACTCTAGAATTATTTACCAAACTATTTATTTATGTATTGTGCCTTTTGTGTTTAAGAGCGTGTATAAAGATTATTTTCAGTGAAAACAAAAACATCCTCGATAAAGAGAGGCGAGTTGCCCTCGAAATATTGGAACAATAAAATAATTATAAATCCAATATATGCGTCTTTTTTGAAAATATATATTTATTAAAATCAAAAAAGGCATATCCTGACCACGTTCACATGAACTTTCTGTTGGCAGAGCGCCATCTGGTAAAACAGATGAATACAGAAAAATAATTTTATTAATTTATTTTTCATTATTTTTTCACATATATATATATGAAAAATTAATTTTTAAAAAATGAAAAGGTCAGGTGTTGATATTAAAAATAAAAAAGACATATCCTGACCAGGAGCATATGTGCTTTACAGATGGTAGAGCGCCATCTGGTGGAGCAGAAATCAACTACGCTTTGATTTAGCAAGTTCCCTGATATTTGGCCATTTGCATATATATATATATATGTATGCAGGGTAGCCCATAAGTCCTGAAAACTTTTATTTTTTAATTAAAAATTAAAAGAATTCCGGACTTACGGGCCACCCTGTATTATATATTGTATCTAATTTAATTTGAAAAATCATTATATTAATTACAATTAGTCTGCTTCAAAGGTAGGTAATATATTTTATCAATAATAAAATAGTAATAATTAAATTTGAAAAATCAAAATATATAACGAATTTTGACACCAGATGATCCGGAGGATTCAGGTTAAAATCCATTTTATGAGATGACATCCCTGAATTATGTTTTTCTAAGCCAAATGAGTTTTTCTTATCTTAATCTTGAATGCAAATTCAATATATATATATATATATATATATATATATATATAACATGTATAACATTACTATTTCACTCTCTCTTCTAAGACTCCAAAATATTGCTCTACTTATTTTCAACCCAACATTTGCACAGTTGGTAAGGTAATAAAATGACAATGGGATTTATGTGAAAAAATAGTACAAAATGTAATATTGTACTGGGATAAGGTGCATAAATTAAGAAAAAGGCATCTCCTTATCGTGCAACTGAAAGTTACTGATGTCTTGCGCCATCTATCGGAATAAATATCAACTATTCTCGTTGATTTTTAATTACTCCAGAATTGGCGAAATACCCATTCGTGATTAATCAAGAAAATATCATCATCAAATATTTATATATAATATATATATAATAATATCATCAAAATATAAAAAGGAAATATTCTTAATGGGATTTATGTTTGAAAAATAAGGAAAATTATAACATTGTCAAGCAATACTCAATAAATATGTAAATATTACTTGATATTTTAGATATAAACGAATTTTCAATTTTTAATTATTTTTAGTATTATTTAAAGGATGCACCCCTCTAATTTCATTACAGAAAGTTTCACTATGTATTAATTTTTTTAAGGAAGCTTAGATATGTGTTGTGTGCGTGAATCTTACGCATATTTGTAATATAAAAACAAAACAGCGCTATAACCTTCCACATTTTTATTAGCTTTCGGAAATCTCCCTTATCGAAAAAGCATTCAAATAAATTTAGAGACTAAATACGTTGATGGCTTTTCTTGATATATCAAGAGATTGGATTGGCCAAATATCAAGGAACAGGCTAATTCAATGTTTAGTTGATTTCTATTCCACCAGATGGCGCTCTGCTTTCTTTAATGCACATGTGCCATTTGGATATGCCATTTTTATTTTTAATATCAACACCTGACCTTTTCATTTTTTTATTTTTTCTATAAATTTTTCATATATATATATAGTAGAACCTCTCTGTAAAGGACATCTAATTGCAGAGCCAAAGTTTCCTTTAGGGAGAAGTGTCCTCTTACCGGAGAGTTGCAAAAAGATAAAAATGACAATTTTGCAAATTAAAACTGTCCTTTATAGAGAGGTGTCCTCTAGCGTGAGTGTCCTCTCATGGAGGTTCTACTGTATTATATACTTACATATCAATTAAATATCTAGCTCTGATGATTCAACCATAAATAACCAGTTTGTCTCAATACCAATTTATTTCTCCCGCATGCACCATTCTTTGTATGCGAACTCTTTACACGCCACGCCTTACTAGAACAAAGGTTTATGACACAAGGTTATATATGTTTTACATGGTATGGAATAAGATTTATAAACAGATTATTATATGAATATGGATAGAATTATACAACTGGGACAAGATTTTGTTGTTTAAATACACAGTCTAGGATTTAGCCTGTGTGTTTTTGACAATCCATTTAGCTTTTCTAATCAACAAACAGTAAGGTGCACTTACATTTATATCGTTGTGTGTGTTTAGGTATTCAACTTCTGGATCAGTGGACCTCTAAGCCATATATTACCACCTAAACAATATATTCTTGTCTCATAAATGTGGAGAATCCCCTAAATCAAGTAATACTTTGGATTGTGTGTGATAATAAACAAACACTGTAACTAACTTGACAATAAATAATCATGGATGCATATAGACCTTCCACTAGTCTTCAAACTTCTGAACTTGATAAACAACTGATAACTGTATTAAATTTTGATTTTTCTAAGGAAAACGAGGCCAATTACCATCAGGAATACTTATTTGCCTTTCAAACTATCTACACCCAAATAATGGTAGACAATATCGATTATATGGGCGTTTATCAATTGTGTAATCAATATGAAAATGCATCACCTGCCGAAAAAGAAATGGTCGAACGAATTAATCAAGAATACATGTGCAAATTCAAGAAAGCAATCGCCAAGATCATTTCCTTCATGGATCATGATAGTCAAGGCCTAAATCAAGTCATTTGCAAATCTGTAATCGAGTGTTGTCTGAAATGGAAAAATGCACTGCTTTCAAAAATCGAACAAATGAGAGATTGGCTGAGAATACTTTCCGGCTCTGCTCCAGGGTATGAAACCTCAACAAGATTCTGAATTCGGATTTCAAATAAAAAATATTCCAGAAGGTTTATTACAATATTTAACATTATACTATAAATATTGAGAAGGTGTGAGATATATCCTTCTAAAACATTCCATTTTTCCAAACTAAAACTGTCTTAATTATTTTTAAAATATAGTGTCAAAATATACACAGAATTTCTCGTTATAAAACAATGTCAAATATAGGATATAAATAAAATATATAATAATAATAACAATAATAATAAAGCATTGTATTTATACTTTTCACATCGTATAAACTCACGAGATCAGATTTTATAATTGTATTTATTAAATTGTATAGAACCCAAAATATTATATTTGTGTGTTACATATATCTGTAATTTATATTAAAAAACGTTGTACCTGGATCTGTTAAAAAATCTGTAAGTTAATCGAACAATAAAATTTGTTTTAACCAAACTTTCGTATATTCTTGTAATCACACAAATACATTTACAAGTATATTCAAAAATGGCATATACTGACCAAGAGCACATGAGCTTTTTAGATGGCAGAGCGCCATCTAGTGGAACAGAAATCAACTAAATGCTGTTTAGCCTGTTGCCTGATACTTGGCCAAACCATCTTCTTAAGCGCTCTCCGCCAGTACGCTCAACTGATTCGATATCTCCATTTCCACCATCTCAATCCCTTAAAACGAGGAACTCGCGTACCAGGTGGCCGCACAGCCAAAAGAGAGAGAGAATAAAAATGCTTATTGACTCCTAGTCAACATTAAAAAAAGTAAACTCTAAATTTAAATTAAAGATATTTACACCCAACCAATTCCCCACTGAAGGAACGTCTGAATTCATCAGCTATCACACGCCGCCTTGAAATTGAACAATTTCTTGCTGAGATAGTGGTTGTAGTCTCCAACACTTGCATATGCGATGTCGATGAATTTACGAAGAATAATCTTCTGCCCAGGTGTAAGCTGATCGAGTACATCCTCTCTGGTATCGTGGTACAAAACCGGTTCTTCTATCTTGTACTTTTTAACATACTCATATAGGAAGTATAGGAAAAGTCTGTGGCTAGTTTGTCAAAGAGCTTCTCGATCGTTAGCAATCTAAATATACAGTTTGGTTTTGGCCTTGAGGATCGAAGACTGGGTGAACGAGGCAGTTTTTCTTGTAACTTCTTGACAGGATCCTCTTTTGGCGCAGTGTTGGTCGAGGTGGGCGCTGGTAGTGATGGCAATGGGCTGGCGCTTGGCGCCGGTGCGGAAATCTCAGTAGCCAGAGTCATATAGGGAAGGACGGAAAGTTTTGCCACGTGAAAAACGTGGCAGGGCTGGAAGGTGTTAAGGGGGTCTGTTTGATAGTGTAAGAACCCTTCATAGCGGATGCAGGTACTGCGGCTTTTGAGAGGGCGTAGACAGCGAATATAAATGCGCAACACCAGTGCACACTGAGTGTTCTGAAATTGGGTAGAACGACTCCCATGAACTCCCAAGGGGCAGGTGGCTCGCCGATTTCCCTGTCGTTGACTTCTACTACACCTTACGCCATAGGTGATGTAGGCGGGTGTGGACTCTCCTTTGGAGATTGATCACCAATTTGGCAGGGAACTAGGGGGGTTTCCGTCCTTCATTCAGAAAGGCGAAGGTCTCCCTGTTGTCAGGTGTAGACGTTGCAGGACATCACTTCATAAGCCAGGACGACCAAACAGAAGTAAAGTTTCAGGCTTCAACGATGTCCTTCTCTATCTACTAAACTAAGATAATAGAAGAATATGCCACTAAAAAATTCCATATGATGGAGTGTAAGAAGAGAAAGCTCTCGCAATCTACCAAACAGCCTCAGCCTAGAACATCTCGGCAAACCAACACCACCCCGGACAGGTTAGCCAGGCCACCTCAACCACCGAGGAGGTATTCTGTAATGCAACTGATATACAACAAACAGCAGCAGGCCCTGAGTAAGTCCAGGTCAGCGGCAGCCACCTTTGACCAGTGCTGCTCTGAGTGGCGCTCTGATCATCTCCAGTGGACTACATTAAGGCCCAGGATGAGAAGCTTGGAACGCCCTTGATGTTTCAAATAATGAAGATGTCAGGCCAGGTACTGATCGGGTTGGCCAGCGTCAATCTGGTAGAACGCCTGGTTGAGGAGGGCCTCACCATTGGGATTACCCTCCTGAAAGCTTTTTCCTATAGGAAATGGTCGAAGAAGAGAGGTAGCAATTGGGAGATTCCCAATTGCTATCAGGAACGAGAACTGCGGCCCTACTGCAGGGTTGTTTTCCTTAACCATGAAGTCGTGACCAGGGACACCTGGACTACCGGCAGCAGTGAAACCTTTGTGCTTCTGTAAATGAAGGCCTAAAACTCACCAGCTCCCTGCTAAACTGGTTTTCGTCTCCAAAGGAGAGTCTACACCCGTCTACATCACCTACAGCATAGAGTGTAGAAAATGCCAGTGACAAAGCCACAACATTAGCTTTGGCAAACACAAACGGTCAACCTGGAGACCGTCGCTGAAATAATGGTCCTCATTAGTCCAGGGTAGGCCTTGATTTTATAGGTTTACCATGGATTAAATTGTTAGTATTTATAGCGCATCACTAAATACAATTTATTTTATACATTACTAAATGATAAAAATAAAAGCTTTCCTAATTAGTATTCTACAAACCATATATATTAGATGAAGATGAACTTACTCATTATAGTATCAAATTAAAATAATACATTTATATAAACATAAAAAGGAAGAAATCAAAAAGCAAACATTTTCTTACAGTTGAGTTCAAAGGCTGAGTAGGAAAATTCAATGTGGACTCTGACACTGGGTTAACCATCATTCCATGTTATCAATTTCATAGGCTTGGTCTTCCAAACTAGCCTCAAGGCTCAACTATTTTATTTCGAACTATGGGGTTGATGAAGGAATGGTAAAACAGAGTCTTTTTTTTTTCAGAGCCGTGACCTGATTCAAATCTTGCATTGGGTACTTTTCTAACAAAAAAATTGCTTCAATTGCTTTTGATTATTGCAAAAAAAATCTACTGGTGTGTGCAAGTAACCAAAACAGGCCTCTGGCACACTCTTAAGGACAAAAGTCGAATTGCTTTCAACATGTGTAGACATGTGTAAATGCATCCTGATTATCATGACTTATACTTTGTGTACTTGATAAGTAAAAAAATTCAATCTCCTATATATATATAAAATAAAAGGATTTAAAAGCGCGAATGTTTCTTTTATACATAAAACGAACTTCTACTGTCCTTACTGCGATGAAAAATATATTGGGAGGGCTTGGCTCATCAGTGGTGAACCCTCCCAGCGGTTTCGCCAATTTAATCCACCAGACCGCTTCTCAGAGCTCTAATATTGTATTGGATCATTCTGCTTTTATATGCTACACTGAAGGATGGAATCTTAGAAATGGTTTTCAAGTAATTTCAAGTTATTGCTTTGTGTTAATTTATTCCTAATGACCTTGTCTTTATAGTTTGCTGAAGAGCATTGCTCGAAGCAAATATTTGAATATAATTCTACTGTCCTATAAGCTTATGTCCATAGTTTACTTGAAAACCATTTCTAAGATTCCATCCTTCAGTGTAGCATATAAAAGCAGAATGATCCAATACAATATTAGAGCTCTGAGAAGCGGTCTGGTGGATTAAATTGGCGAAACCGCTGGGAGGGTTCACCACTGATGAGCCAAGCCCTCCCAATATATTTTTCATCGCAGTAAGGACAGTAGAAGTTCGTTTTATGTATAAAAGAAACATTCGCGCTTTTAAATCCTTTTATTTTATATGTATAGATTGCGCGTTATTGCTTTGTGTTAATTTATTCCTAATGACCTTGTATTTATAGTTTGCTGAAGAGCATTGCTCGAAGCAAATATTTGAATATAATTCTACTGTCCTATAAGCTTATGTCCATAGTTTACTTGAAAACCATTTCTAAGATTCCATCCTTCAGTGTAGCATATAAAAGCAGAATGATCCAATACAATATTAGAGCTCTGAGAAGCGGTCTGGTGGATTAAATTGGCGAAACCGCTGGGAGGGTTCACCACTGATGAGCCAAGCCCTCCCAATATATTTTTCATCGCAGTAAGGACAGTAGAAGTTCGTTTTATGTATAAAAGAAACATTCGCGCTTTTAAATCCTTTTATTTTATATGTATAGATTGCGCGTTATTGCTTTGTGTTAATTTATTCCTAATGACCTTGTCTTTATAGTTTGCTGAAGAGCATTGCTCGAAGCAAATATTTGAATATAATTCTACTGTCCTATAAGCTTATGTCCATAGTTTACTTGAAAACCATTTCTAAGATTCCATCCTTCAGTGTAGCATATAAAAGCAGAATGATCCAATACAATATTAGAGCTCTGAGAAGCGGTCTGGTGGATTAAATTGGCGAAACCGCTGGGAGGGTTCACCACTGATGAGCCAAGCCCTCCCAATATATTTTTCATCGCAGTAAGGACAGTAGAAGTTCGTTTTATGTATAAAAGAAACATTCGCGCTTTTAAATCCTTTTATTTTATATGTATAGATTGCGCGTTATTGCTTTGTGTTAATATATATATATAACAATTATTTTCTCCTAGATGGTAAGGTCAAAGAGAATATGGATTTCATGTAAAGACACCATGTGAGGAGCTTTACATAGTTACAGAATAATGTGATATATCACTAGGATATTTGTATTAAAAACCTTGCAATAATAAACCTAAAAGAAAGTGATTCAAAAGAGGAAAAGTTAAATTTCTTTACAAGAATAGTCATCAAAAGCCTTAGAAATTCCAACACATCAGACATTAGATGATTAACTCAATATGGGAGTTCATCATAAGCCTCCAGCCTACTTGTTGTATAACATAATGAACCAATTTAATCACATGTAATTAAGTGTGGGTTTATTGCAGTATCTGATATACTATATATCTACCAAAAGTGACACCTCTCCCTTTAAAAGTGCATTGAAACAATGCATTTTGGTTATCACTCCAGTACAAAACATAATGGTAGTGATCAATAATGAGCCACAACACCAGCTGTTACCACTTCATCAGCTTAAAAACCTTTTTGGCCAATTCAACCAATTTCATAACTCCTTTTGAAGCCATCCCTATACTGAGGGTCGAAACCCAAAACCATGGTATATTGGTTGGCTTTTTCTCTAAATTGGTGTTTTGGCTCATTATTTATCACCACCATAATTTTTGTACTGGGTGATAAGAAAAATGCATTGTTTCAATGCTTTTTTAAAGGGAGAGGTGCCACTTTTGGTATATGACTCCCATTCTCCCATAACTTTATGACCAAAAGAAGCAACTCACCCTTTAAATGTGCCTTATCACCCTAATAAAAACATGAGGTGATGATAAAGAATGAACCCCAAACTAGTTTTGGTAAATTCAAAAGAAAAGCCAGATTAGCTTCAAGCAATAGCCCTCATAAGAACAAGGGCGCCAGTTTTGCTTTTATAAAATCTTACAAGAAAATGTATGAAATCTGTCAAATTTGCCAAAAGAGTTTTTAACTTGCCCTTATTGTTTGTAGAAGAGCATCGCTTGATGCAAATATTTGAATGTAATTCTACTGTCCTAAAAGCTTATGTCCATTGTTTGGTTAAATACCATTTCTAAGATTCCATCCTTCAGTACAGCATATAAAAGCAGAATGATCCAATACAGTATTGGAGCTCTAAAGAAGCGGTCTGGAAGATTAAATTGACGTAACCGCGGAGAGGGTTCACCACTGATGAGCCAAGCCCTCCCAATATTTTTTCATCGCAGAAAGGACAGTAGAAAATTGATTTATGTTTTAAAAGAAACATTCTCGTCTTAATGTCTTCATTTGTTATATATAGATGGCACATTATTGTTTTGTATTCATTTATGGTATGTGTTGTGTGAATATCATATTTCCACAAATACAAAAAAATGTTTCATTATATTTTTCTAAAAAATATTCTATGATAATATTTGTAATGTTCTGCAAAACACATCATCATATCAACACATATCATCATATTTGTTTTATAACATTTTTGGTTATACCCCACAACAAGATTCAATTTATCAATCTCGAGCATTTATCATTATAAAAGAAAAGGTATCGTGAAAATGATGAGAGCAGACATATATATGTGAAAATTCTTTATTAATACATTTGATAAAACACAATTTGGATTATAGATAATAAACACAAGGTAATAAGACCAAATCCAAATAAATAGTGTGATGTTTGGGCAACAACGTCATTACCAAAACATCGCACACTATTAATTATTTGGATTTACTTATTTCCTTGTGAATAATACATTTGTTTTGGGGGCTAAATCTGACTGCCATCTCCTAGAAGGCTTAAGACCAGGTGCACCCTGGATAATCACCCAATGGCAGCAGTACCCAAAAATTTCTCATGGACACTCCTTTAATCTCCATGACCTTGTATAATGATGCATTGATTAAAAGAGAAAAAACATTTGTGCTTGAATGCACAAATTGGATCCAACCTTTTCTGACATCCAGTGTGATTTGTCCTCAATTTTTTTCACTTTGGTAGTGCGCTAAAATTTTTACACATTATCCTCCTTCCTCTCTTTTAAGGCAACTTTCTATATTATCTTGCTAGTCGAAAGACTAGAAAGTTCTGGGAGCTTTTTTTTTTATCAAAAACTGATGACTAATGTTGAACTTCAGCCTAAACATAGAGGAGTCCAAGGAATGTTGATGATGGATTAAGAATTGAGCAGGGCATGATATAAAATATTTATAACCACTATTTTGTGGAATGTTTCTTGCACTTACTTCTGTTTATAACATCTTACTATCCAGGTCTACACCTCTCATCTATTTGTTATAAATATTTTTGCCCTCTGAGATACTCTCATTTTGACCTTCTAGGTTTGGGTTTGGAAATCATAGCCCAATAAATTGAAAGGAATCTGATTGGAAGTTTGGAAAACTTTGTAGCCAGGTGTAAAACATTTAATTTCATAAATCTTTCATTATTGTTACCAAAAATTAGCAGTTTTAATTGAACCTGGATATCCTTTCCAATTTTTCCCTCTAAAGTTTGTCAGTTAAGCCTTTTATATCACAATTTCGAGAAAGATATCTGAAAAAATTATCTACCATAATGTGGAAATTTAAATGTAAAAGCATGAAAAATAATTATGCTAGTGAGAAAGTGAATTGGGAAAATACCAAAGTGTATATATTTCTCCCAAATAAAAAAAGGTTTAGGAGTTAATGAAGATTAAGAACATTCACTCAGAAAAAAAATTAGCTTCAATCTTTGCAAGGACATCTAAATATTAGTAACTTCTATCCATCACCACCAAGGTGGGAATCCAATTCACAAGGTTTCTTTCTCAAGAATCAGGATATGATGTAGCCATCGATTTTCAGTTGTCCCCAACATAAACGAGCTGAAAAACACAAAGTAAAAATCAACAATACTTTCAAAATGGTTCTGTTATAAGCAAAATGAAATGCTATATTGTTATATAATTAAGAACACACATTAGGTTAAGATGGAACATACGGGTAGGGAGAAACAGATAAAATAGGAAGCAATAATGAGTAAAGAAGAGAGAATGTGCAGGTAATTAAGTAGGTATTTTTCGTATCAAAGAAGTAAGAACATATGAAAATATAGTACTAGCAATTAGAGATGTAATGTGTAACATAGGTTGGGATTACAATATAAGATTTAATAAGAATTGTGGGAAATGTACAATCAAATAGGCTAAAGCAAAGAAAGAAAAAAACTAGTAGGGAAGAAATGGTGCAAGTAAAAAGAAGGCAGAGTTTGCTCTATGTCAGTTCAAGAAAGCTACAATGTGTGAAAAAGAGGAGATACAAGCAGAAAAAGGGTGAGTTTTAAAAATAGGTAAAATAGGTAAGGTATATAAGTAGGTAAATTGCTAATGTTTGTGCAGTCCAGATCAAGATAATATTTATGGAAGAGTGATACAAGTAGGAGAGGGGCAAAATTTCTTTCTTGCAATATTAAAGAGAGGCATGACCCAAGTGAGAAAAAAATACAAGATAAAGAGGTAGATTTTTTTCAAAGCATTCAAGGAAGCAAGACAAAGGGATAGTACCCTGTAAAGGCTCCTAATCCAGGGATACAGGATGAGCAGCGTTTGTACTCCTCCATGTTAGGAGCGGCTGCACATGGCTTCTGTTCCTTATGTCAGAGGCGACCATTTCTTTTGGAGCTAAGTCGGCCTGCCACTGAGTAGTGCAGTAGTGCTCCCAGTCTCAATGACAAAGGCAGACGCATTCTACTTCACTCAGTCATGATGGTTGTCAAACCTCCCTGCTATGTTGCATCGGCCATCACACAGAATAATCAGGGCCGCGTCTGGAGTTTGGGCAGAGGACTTCATTTGAAAAATCCCCTACAGTCTCCCAATGCCAAATTGAATGTTCTTCAATGCAACATCAATGGCATTTCTAATAATAAGAGCAAGATTGAACTGGACGAGATATTATCACTGGCGTATTCCTAAGGTGCTAATATCATTTGTCTACAAGAAACCAAGCTTAAGCCCAACCACCTTTATAAGGTAAAGAGCTTCAAAATACTGAGAAAAGACAGACCTTGAGCTGATGGAGGAGGAGCGTTCCTGACCCTCATCAAAGACTTTTCTTTTGTAGAAATTGCCACTCCTTTAACAACCCACACTGAACTACAGGCCTTCAAAATACACCTACCTAATCAGAGACCATTAACAATTGTGAAAATCTATCACCCACCTCAAAGACCAGGCCCTAAACTAGACTTTGTTGCACACCTACTTGACCCCAATATACTCATACTTGGTGACTTCAACAGAAAGCATCAATCTTGGGTCTGTTCCCTCAACAACACTGAGGGCTCTATCCTCAGCACCTTCATTGATGACAACAACCTCACAATTGTGTCCCATGGTCCTCCCTACATCTCTCACTCCTAAGGAACTCTGCAAACACTATATCTCACCATCACCTCTCCATCTATGCAACAGTTCATAAAATACAGCACCCTGAAAAGCATCGGAAGCGACCATCTTCCCTTGCTAACAGAAATCTCTACCTATCTCCCAAAATTTTCACAAAGACTCTTCTGGAACTATAAGAAAGCCTCCTGGAATTTATTTAGAACATCGATAGTCTTCTCAGAAAAATCCCACTAAATTCCTCCTTGGAAGACAGATGGAAGAACTGGAAGTCTGCAGTCCTAATTTCTGCCAAACAAAATATCCCCAAAGGAAACAGAAAATTCTACATTCCTGGATACAGATATGTACTAGATCTTTTGAAAGATGAAATAAAAGATTGGAAAAAAGTTATCTAGACCTTATTGAGAACAACACCCTCCTCATCAGAGATTACAATCACCTTGCTGCAAAAATTAAGCTTAAGGCCGACCAAATTAAACAGAATAAGTGGATTGAACTCTGCTCTTCAATTGACCCAAAAACCAGCGACACAAAACTATGGAGACTGCTACATGCCCTCAATCAGGACACTCCATCTCCCAGCAGCTCAAATACTTTCAAGGATAATTCTGGAAATCCCCTCAGAGATAAGTACAGCATAGCAAATAATTTTTCCCACCATTAGAGCTCCACAGCAAAACTTAATTTTGATTTACAGGATAAAATAATAGGTAGAAAATCTAGGCTCACCAGAAACCTTGCAAAATCCAAACAGCTGCAACATTTTCAGAAGCATGAACTTGACGAAGCTTTAAGTCATCTTAACCCTACAAAAGCTCTTGGTCCAGACAACATCACTGGACCCATGTTGAAAAATCTCAGCTCCAATGCCAAACTAGAACTCTTAAGAATTTTCAATTACAGTTGGAGCTCGTCTACCCTCCCTAAAGATTAGAAACATGCCACAATCATCCCCATCCACAAACCAGGCAAGCCTGAGAACCATCCAACCAATTAAAGACCTATCTCTCTGACCTCTATTCCCTGCAAAATCATGGAACACATGATTCTCAATAGGTTAACTTTTTATCTTAACCTCAACAACCTACTAGACCCTCATCAAAGAGCTTTTAAAGAATATCAAAGCACAGAAGATTTTATCTTTTACTTCATTCAACAAATCCAAGACAAGCTGGGACACACTGGCAGTGGCTGTCTCATCAAAACCACAAATGGCATTGAGAAAATTAACAGAAGAAACCCAAATTTTTCTGTCTTCAGATCAGAACTTATAGCCATCTATGAAGCCTTAAAATTCATCAGAAAAACTAATTATCAAGATATCTGCATTCTTACTGATAGTAGAAGTGCCATACAACACTTGAGTCACACAGGGGAACTTAGAGACAAAGTAAGCAGGAACATAATTGGTTATCTCCAAAAACTCTCAAAAATTCACTTTCAATGGATACCCTCACACGTTGGCATTGAAGCTGCTGATGTGCTAGCGAAAAAAGGCACAAAAGAACCCTTGCCACAGAAAAATAAACTTACTTTTAAAAAATAGAAACAGTAGCCAAAACAAAAATAAACAAGAACTGGAGGATCCCACTTAAGCACAGTTGGTACATCCTAGGAGTAGTGGCCACCCAGACCTCGAAGGTCCATAAGCCTGCATGCGAAGCATGCAACTATGCTGCTAATATGGCACAGTTGGTACAGACATGGAGCAATAATGGTTTCCCAGACCTCAAAGGTCCATAAACCGGCACACAAATGCACATCCATTGCTGACATCCAGGTCACCCAGCTAAAAGGGAATGATGCATTCTCCATGCACCAAGCGGCCATTGTTTGGCCCCTCGCGCCCGCCATTATGGTCTGGCTCCATGGGGTCGACCAATCAAACCCACAGGCGTCTCCGAGAGTTCATGGCAAGGTTGCTGACTAAGCCCTCTCGTTCGGACTTAGTTAAACCCGTCCTACGCTCCAATAGGACTTCCCTTTGGCCCTCGAACCCTTTGATCACAGTACTCCCTGAATCTGCCGACGAATCAAGGACCTCTGAGGTTCTGAGGTTTACGCGGGGAACCGACGCGAAGGCGGGAGGGTGGTACTGCTGTGTGCACCCCTTGGTTTTTCATGGTGCGCACGGCAAGGACGCTCCCAATGGCGCACACACAGAGCGAAGACCCAAGAGTTTCAAGACTCGTGCGCCTCGCGCCAGCTAACCAAGGGCCGATGGCCAGCTTACAGCTTCATTGGCGATCAGCCAGTGGCACTCCGACGCAAGGACAAACACGCAGAGACGCCTCTACACTCCCCTATCTTCAAGGGTGAATGGTGAGGGTGGGCATACTTCTTTCCCAACGGTACAGTTGGTACAGTGGAGTGAATCCAGGAGGAGCTCTGAACATCAGAAATAGACAGCATCAAACAAACCTAATAAGATTTAGAACAGGCCATCTCAAGCCATTGAAGATAAAAAATTATAACAAAATCTTCCCCACTTGCCCAAAATGTAGTTTGGTACCTGCAACTCCAGAACACATTTTGGCTTGCATTAGATTCACTAAACAGGACCTTTGGGAGAGGCCGCTGCTCATCATAAAACAGCTTGAGGAGCATGAACTCATGGAATTTGTGTAATCTTTACACAAGAGGATAAGAAACAACAACAACAATCCAAGACAGATTTCATCATAAACCTACAAAATCCACTAGCCTTCATTGACCTCTCCCAAGCCTTTGACAGAGTCTGAAAGGAAAAGCTAATTCTCAAACTTGATAAACTTGGAATAGAGGGAAGTATGCTGAGTTGGATCAGCAATTTTCTATCCAAACGCACCATACAGGTTAATTTCAACAACAACAAATCAAAAATGACTCGTATTTACCAAGGTCTATCCCAAGAATCAATCCTAAGCCCTATTCTCTTCAATATTTACCTACATGATGTACACACTTTCATCAAACCACCAGCTAAAATTGCCTTTATGCAGATGATATAATCATCTGGGTCTCAAAGACCCAGTGAGAGTGTTCTAATGCAGAACACTCTCTGAATGAAGCCATGAAAAATCTACAAAAGGTAACCCAGAAACTGAAATTATCCATTAACATCAGCAAATCTGAAATTGGCCTCTTCACCATCAACAACCACCTTCACCACTGGACCCCAAATATTTCACTAAACAACTCAATAATTCAATATTCAGATTCCCCTAGATTTCTTGGTGTCACACTTGACTCTGCTCTCACTTTTAGAAAATATATTGACACCATGATAAACAAAGCTAAAAATAGACTCAGAATCCTGAAAAAAATATCCGGTTTTAACTGGGGTGCAAATGCCAATATTTTACGCACAACGTACCTTGCACTCATAAGACCTATTTTGGAATATACTGCCCCAGCACATCAGCTCAACACATCAGAAATGTAACCAGGGCTGTTGAAATGCCATGAATGTGAACAAGAGGTAACCAAGACATGTATTTAATGGAATCCCATACCATTACTCGAGGTGATGGGCCAGTAAGATAGTATTGAATGCTTGCTGACAATGTGTTTTCACAATGTCCCCAAACAAAGATACAGCCATCATGGTGCTGCAAACAGAATGTGGATTTGTCTGAAAACAAAATGTCACACCATTCCTGCTTCCTGGTTTGTGACTGATCATATCATTGAATGGAATCCTGGTAGCCAAAATCATGGTTGTCAAGCCCAGTAGATCTGGTTTGGACACCTACACAAGCCTTAACCTCTTTACGTTGTTTCCTTCTCTTTTCAATTGTTTATAATTGTCAGATAAGGCTCAGAATTAGCCTTATTTTTCAATCTATAAATGTATTTTCTTCACGAATTATTAACCAGGTATCTGTTTTTACAATATATTTCTTATCATCTAACTTTCATTTTCTGGCCCATTGTAAAGCTATAAACTTTTAGATTCTTTGAAAAACTTGAATTATGAAGGTTTCATATTTCCTCTATTTAGTCTAGAACAGACTTTAAAGCACTTCCTGCCTTAATTATTACTTTATCATTTGTTTTCTTGTTGCTATCATCTGCCCATGAAGAAATTTACCTCTACCTTCATTTACCATATCTTTTTTTTACATGACCTGAACAAGCCTTATATCTTTACGTGCATTTAGGTGTGCTTTTGGTGCCATGATCAACGAAAGCAGCACCCCTACACCCCATTCCATCATGGAATTCGTGTAATCTTTACACAAGGGGATAAGAAACAACAACAACAACATTTTCTTTCTCATTTTTTCATGCTTGAATGATATGACACACATGAAACAAAATTTGTATCTCTCCATTCTTCTACAACCTCTTATATTGGGCTTTTCACTGATGACATTCTATGGAGCAGCAACACTAATCAGAAAAAAGCTGAAAGGGATTTGATCAAAACTCTTCTTTATCTAGAAAAATTTGATAATAAGCATAAATTAGAATTTAACCCTCAAAAATCTGAAACCTGTCTTTTACACCACCAATAAATTATTCTCAAAGAGACCAAATATAATTATTCTCAAAGACCAACAATTACAATAAAATAAATTTTCTAAATATCTTGGCTACCCCCTAGATCCAGAAATTAACTCCAGTAAACATATTGAAGAAGTTATTAGAAAAGGAAGAGAGAGAGACAGATTAAAATTCTGATGAAATATATTTTGGGAAGAGAGTGGGGAGCAGATGCAATAACACTAAAATTAACTTACATATCTCTAAAAGACCAATCTTTGAATATGGATATCAAATTTATGGTACAGCATCTAAAAAAATCTAAAATCACTAGAAAGGATCCAACTAAGTGCAGCTATAATTATCACAGGTCTTAGAAATACCTGCTCTAGTGATATTGTACGAGGCAGACATTATACCCCTAAAGGATAGAAGCTACAATATTCCAAAATAAATAAACAAGATCAAGAGTTATGGAAACAAGCACATAACTTCCAATTACATACTTAATTGGAAATCCAATCTAAGACTCAAAAAGAAGGCCCCCTCTACCTGGCCAAAAGAAATGGATTTTAAATTATAAAAAAAGAAAAAATTATTTAGCAGAAAAATTGCTCGGGCAAACCACTACAAAATTCTATTTTAAAAGCTTTTATTTAACTTGCCTCCATGTCTGTCTGTCTGGATGTCTGTCGCCAAATCTTATAATCAATTTTTAATATACTTATAGGGCACCTAGAAATATGAAATTTGGTACACATGTTCAAACCTGATGACAATGCTAGCTGACCAATTTTCAGACTTCTGGGTTGTCAGGTTGGCCAAGAACAGACAAATTTTCAAATTTCCTTTCAAATTTTGTATATTTAATTTTATTTATTTTGTTTTTTGCCAATATCTCGCGAACCGTTCATTTTTAGCGATTTTCCTTTGATTTCTCTTTCTTTGTTTAACTTTCTTGGTATACTTTTTACGCTCTTTCTAATGGTACCATTTTCATTGAGATTGGTCGACTTTTTGGTCGCGCTTCGAGGATCCTGCACAAATCGCATTGCTGAACTCTAATCCAACCTTCTTCCCCTCCACCTAAGGAGAAAAATCTGCTTCTCAAAATTCATAACCAAAAAGATTAACTCTCCAAAAGAACATCTTACAAGAAAATGTATTATAAATTGGGTCCCAAATCAAAGACTAAACACACAAAAATCTTTTAGACATCCCAATTAATACCAAACACAGAACTTCCTATCCACCACACAGAACTCGCAACAAACTCATCTGTTTCCCTCATCTACCAGCCAATCCCCACAAACATGAAACTCAGCCAGAATTATTTAAAGCTCTTGGCCTCCAAATCGTTGAGGAAAATAGCACCCTCTTTAAGATCACAATTTACACTGACGGTAGCCAACTTGAAACTGGACTGTCTGGCAGTGGAATTGCTATCCACAAAGATCCTGGAAAAAATCTCCCTCTCCCACCCTAGACACTTTTCAGTTTATAAATCGGAACTCTCTGCAATAGATACGGCTCTAAAAGACATAACATCAACTCGCGCCAAGCAAAATAATTATCTACTCTGACTCAAGAGCAGCCATCTATACCCTTCAAAGCAGCTTATCCAGTCAAGAATATCTTCTCAAGAGCTTTGCTAAGTCTGTAAACCGACTCCCAGTCAACAGCTCTGTCACAGTGCAATGGCTTCCAGCTCACGTTGGAATTCCTGGAAATGAGCTAGCAAAATCTCTGGCAAAGCCTGGAGTTCTTGGCCTACCTGAAGCCAGAGAATTTACCATCGAACTAGACGAAAGAGACCTCCTCCGTACCATCAAAGCCCAATGCCTGCAGGAATGGAGTTCTAATGCTGCACATGACTGGTACAGAGCAGGAGGGAAAAGCACCGGTTCTGTCCTCCCAAGAGAACAGCAGTCTTTGATTTCCAGACTTAAGTCTGGTCATCTACGGACAATGACTTTCCAGAATGGTTGCAAGGTTTTCCCACTATGTACTGAGTGCAATTCTCAACCGGCAACCCCAAAACACATTATTGATTGTATTGATTCATCCATTGATGAGCTCTACTCTTCCCCGCCATCACCATCAAAAGTCTCAAGCTTTACAAGCTTGATACCCTAATATGATTGAGTGGAGATAAGAAAGAAGAAGATATATTTTTCAAGATCCAAAACATTTTAAGTGATAGATGGCATGAAAATGTATATGGGTAATATTCCTGCTGTGGTCAGTAGAAATAATAGAATTAAAGTAGAAAGAAGAGAAAAAATATTATACATACAACAAAGAAATAATTGAAGAAGAGAGACTGAAATATAAATTGAAAAGTACAATAAAGTGAAAGAACAATTGAGGAAAAGTAGGCAGAGATAGATTTTATGCAGGCTATATTGAAGAAGAATATAAATAAGGTTTAAGATACTAGAGCAAGTACAGAAGTTACATTTCATCTAAAACAAGAAAGCAAGAACTAGTGAGTCAGAGAATTTATAAAAAGAGGAAAAGTAAAGTTTGTTATTGGTCATATAAAGGGTGCAAGAAAAAGTGGTTAAAGGAGTATACAAGCAGTTAGAACAGATTTTTTCTATGTGAGATTTAAGATATAAGACAGATTTTAAAAAATAAATACATGTATAAACAGTTAATGGGGGTTATGAGATTTATTCCAAAAGCCAGATTTAGAGAGAGAGAACAAAAAGGAAATAGAATAACTAAAGTAGGCAAAAAGGTAAAGTTGTGCCAAGTCAAGGAAGTAAGAAAGTGAGGAATAGATTGAAAAAGCTAGTAGAAGCATAAGTTTATACCAAGCTACTATATCAATGAATCAAAAGTAAATGTTAAAGATAGTGTACTTACAGAAAGAAGGGTAGGCTCTTATTCTGGGTCTATATCTGAAAAGCATACACAAGTAAGAAAAAGAAGGTACTAAGAGGGGCAAAGTTTGTTCCTTTCTATATCTAACAAAAATAAACAATTTAGAGAAATAGAAGGAGAAAGCAGGTTAATGATAGATCAAGAATGCAAGGACAGGGGAAAATAACAATGCATATATACCAGCATAAATAGATATAATTTTACAGGTTATTTTATATAGAAAGAACAGGTGAGCAAAATATGACACAAGCAGCTAAAGTGAATAGGTGAATAAGGTATATGGGTAATATTTTCCCACATAAATATTTGTTGTATCTATATTTTAAATTTAATTAATTAATTGTTCCTACAGGTATGTGTGTAAGATCACGAGTAAATAAGCGCTAACCGTACGAGAAAATAAAGGAATTTAGAATGGAAATGTATATTTGGCCAAATAAAGGAAGCATTATTAATTTGGAAAAGAAAAAATATTAAAGGCAGGTAAGGGGGTAAGTTTTACAGGCCCAATCTAAGAAGCGAAAACATGAGCATAGCAAGTTAACCGCAGTTAGAGGAGTAAGGTTTGGTCTAAACAATTTAAAGGGATAAAAAATGAGTGAGATAGGAATATAGGCTACAAGCATACAGACTTCTATGGTTTGATCAAGGTCAGGTCAAGCAAATAAGAGTAAGAAGACACCCACAGGTAGGATATTAAGATATGTTGTTGTTGCTGTTGTTGTTTCTTATCTCCTTGTGTAAAGATTACACGAATTCCATGAGTTCATGCTCCTCGAGCTGTTTTATGATAAGCAGTGGTCTCTCCCAAAGGTCCTGTTAAGATTTACCTGAAGCAAGATCAGAGAGGAAGAAGAAGAAGTAATGGTACACAAGTTAGAAGAGATTTAAAATTTGTTCCAGCCAGGTCAATGAAACAAGATGTGAGGGAGAAATAACAAGCAGGTAGAGGGTTAAAATTTGACCTAGGGGCTAAATCTAATACAAGTGAATAAGAGAAGGTACAGCAAGTGGGTAAGTTGAGGTACAAACAGGTAGAAAGGTATTATTTTACCCTGGGACAGAAATGAGGTAACAAAAAATAAAGGAAGGTTCAAACAGGTAGAAGGGAATCAATTCTACTGGGCTAATGAAAAATAAAAAACAAGAGATATTTTAAGCAGGTATAATGGTAAGATATGTTCCAGAGCAGATCAAGGGATAATGGTTGAATAATGATGCTTGATCTAGACCACATTTAAGAAATAAAACCAAATGAGGAATAGAATTTAGAAGTAGCCAGTGAGGTAATGTACACTGCGTGACATTGAAAATGGAACACCAAGAAATAGTGGCCAGAAAGTGATGAAACTCGGCAGACAGAGAGACAGGGACGAACAATAAGTGATCTTTATTTCAAAATGATAGTCATAATACAGAGCGAGAACGGCGTCGGCTTAGTAGCAAGTAGGACCACCGCGGACAGCTAGCACGCAGCAACACGTCTAGGTAGAGAGTCAATCAGAGTACGGATGGCGTCCTGAGGGATGGCTCTCCATTCCCTCTCAACCATTTGCCACAGTTCGTCTTCTGAACGCGGCTGTGGCAAGGCATGCAAACGGCGTCCAATGATGTCTCAGACGTGCTCGATTGGTGAGAGGTCAGGAGAGTACAGTGGCCAGGGGAGCATCTGTACATCTTGCAGAGCTTGTTGGCTAATGCGAGCAGTGTGTGGTCGGGCGTTATCCTGCTGATAAAGGGCATTGGGTACCCCCTGAAGGTAGGGGAGTGTCACCGGTCGCAGCACATCATCAACGTATCGTTGGGCCGTCATAGTGCCATGAATACAAAGTAAAGGTGACCTGGAATCATACGTGATTGCGCCCCAAACCATGATTCCACGTTGTCGCACGGTGGGGCGTTCGACAATTGCTGCCGGATTGGACCTTTCTCCACGTCGACGCCACACGCGTACACGGCGACTATCACTGGACAAGCAGAAACGCGACTCATCTGAGAACACGACCCTGTGCCATTCCGTCATCCACATCGATCTAGCCCGGCACCATTCCAAACGTTGGCGCCTATTCGGTGGGTCAATGGCAGTCTTCTTAGCGGACGGCATGAGTGCAAGCCATTAGCAACCAATCGACGGGAAATGGTTCTGGTCGAGATGGAATGATCTAGGGTGTCTTGCACATGTTGCAGGATGGTGGCACAAGTGGCTTGTGGGGCCGCCACTGCTTGTCGAAGGATACGCCGATCCACACGTGCTGATGTCACTCTGGTTGCACCGACATTCCTATAAATTGCCACATTTCCTTGTTCCAACCATCTTCTCCACAGTCGGTGCACCGTGGACGCACCAAGGTGTGTATCAGCTGCGATTTGACGTATGGACCAACCTGCCCTTTTCAGTCCGATCACCATGCCCCTCGTAAAAGCGTCTGTCTGCTTAACTGCCTCCGTTTACGATGACCTGGCATTCTCTGTTATTACACGTGTCTTTTGACACAAGAACAAAATTTCTACAATGATTTTCCTTGAAGAAATAGCGACACGAATACTGTCATTTCTGCAAGTTCCTTCCCTTATATCTTACTCCATGTGCGCACGAGAGCTGCGCATTTTACATCATTTGCATAACTCGGTTAGGCGCGTCTACCCTGAAATTTGCATAATTTTCTGGCCACTATTTCTTGGTGTTCCAATTTCAATGTCACGCAGTGTATAATCTGGGGCTTTTCTATTGATAAATCTTAAGCAAAATCTAAGAAAAAGAGAGCTTGTGAAGAAAGATACTTCAAGCATGTGGAGGAGTAAATATTTTCATGGTAAAATCAAGGGAGCACAAACAGATAGTATAAAGAAAGAATGAGCAGGTAATTGTGTTGAGGTTTATTTTGTGCCATACCAAAGAAGCAAAATCAAATTGGAAGTTGAAGATATAAGCAAGAAGAATGGTAAATTTGGTTCTGGGACAGATCAAAGAAGCAAAAAGATGGAAAGTATATGGGATTAGCCTAAGGATCAAGAAATCAATCCTAAAACAGGCCAAGGAAGCTAGAAATGAATAAAAGAAGGTACAAGCGTATATAGAAGTAATATTTGTTCTAGACCTAATCAAAAATCGAAGAAAAAGTGAATAAAAGAAATTACAATATGGCAGATATAAAAGGCTTATTCACAGGCCAGTTAAAGAGAGAGATATACAGGCAAACATACAAGCATGTAGAAGATCTAAAAATAGGCAAAGGAGTAAAAACAGGCAGATGGTTAAGCTTCTCCTGGACCCTATCAAGGAAGCAAGAACAAATTTTAACACTATTTTCTCTCTACCTATAGTGCACTTTTTACTAAGGTTCCTTAACCCTTTCTGGTCCGCAAGTCACTCTTAGTGGCTTCTGTGTAAACAAGGGTGGGGGATGGGGGATACTGGCTCCGATGTCACGTTTCATGGAAATCGCGTGGGAATCTTGCTGAATCCTCCTCCATTCCCTCTCAACTAGATTTGTTAGTTATTTTGTCTGCATTTTTTCACTTTTTTTCAACATTTTTTCTATTTCATCTGCTCGCTCCAAATCTTCTTTTTAGGAAGATACTTCATCCAATGAATGTGTTCTTTAAAATTATAATGCTGATTTTAGCTTCTAAGCTACCAAAATGTTCACGTATTTGAGGTCTAGCTCATCCTGAACAGCTAACGTTTTCATATTTTCAGATAGTGGATGATGGATAGAAAAATGGCAGGTTTTTATTGTGAAACCTGTAGTGCCAAACCAGCTCTTCATTTGGGGGATTGTTTTCAGAAATACTATATTTTATTGAAATGTAAATTAAAATATCTATTATTTTTTATACTTTTTATAATTATATACACTAATAAATATATTTCCGCTTGTAAAACAATCTATTATAATTGATAATATGGGGATTCAAAGGAAGAAGCACGAGTGGATTGTATTAGGTGCACAGTAGACGGCAACCTCTTCATTCACGTAAACAAAGGTGTGCGTGGACCAGAAAGGGTTAATAAGGGGTACAAATCAAATTATAGAAAATTCTTAAAAGTTAACAATAACATGTCCAAATAAATTATTTAAATATGTTTGGTAACAGCATTGTTAGCAAACATCTGATTTCTAAAATATGCTTCTTATATACTTGTAGTAATATAAACACAAGGTAATAAGACCAAATCCATATAAATAAATAGTGTGTGACATATCAGTAACAGCGGTGTTACTGAAACGTCACACACTATTTATTTATTTATTTGGATTTGGTCTTATTACCTGGTGTTTATAATCTATAATCCAAATTGTGCCTTATCATATAGGAATATAGGGAAAGATTTAGATTAGGTTTCAGCTTAATCACTTACAAGGGACATTTCAGAAGTCTTTCAATCACCCAAACTTCCATGTAGGAGACAGCTAGAGCAGGCTCACCACATAAACGACACCTAAACAAACAAAAATTAAAGTTCAGCATATCAAGTCTAATTGTTGAGAACAAAAATTTTCCTAAGCTTAAATTTTTGAATTCATAAGCAAATCAGTTAAAACTATACAGTCAAATCTCAAGGGAGGTCTCTATCATTGAGAATTAAGAATATCGAGTGTTTGGATTATTTTGAGATTAGCAATTTATCACAATATTCACCAAACTGGTGGATATTCTTATGGATTTGTTGTTATTAAACCATGTGTTACCAATTTGAGGTGCTTACAAAGTGTGCCTAAAATATTTTTTGATTCTCTATTTTAACTTTTATATAAAAATATATATATTTTTTTCTATATTAATAACTAGAAAACTAGAATGTTTCACAAATGTTAAAAGAGAGAAAAGGCTTGGTCAAGAGGTGAAATCCAGTATGTGCCACAGAGTTCCCCCCACATGACTCCCTTGAGAGAAATAAAAGGAGCATCAGGGAGTAGAGCAAAAGAGGCAATGCATCAGGGAGTAGAGCATAAGGAAGAGCTTAGAGGAAAAGAGCAGCAGAAAGAAAGGGATTGGGAATCAGGTGGAACATCAGAGATAAGGGCAGCAAAAGGAGAATCAGGGAAAAGAGTAGGAGTAAGGAAGCATAAAAGAGCAGAGCAGATGGAAAGAGATCAGGCAGCAGACGGAGCATCAAGGAATATAGCAGCAGGAAGAAAGAGAACAGGAAGCATAACAGGAGAAGCATTGCAGAGCAGAGGATGAACCATCTGGGATTAGGGCAGTAGGAGAGAGCATCAAGCAGAAGCACCAGGGAGTAGAGCAGCAGGAAAGAGCATTAGGAATCAGAAGAGGTAAAGAACCATAGAGATAGAGAAGAATAGTAAAGTAAAAGCAAAAGGTAGTTTAGAAAAGAGTATGCATTTTCAATTTCTATCTGAATACTTATTTTGGTATTTTCAATCATACTTTAATTATGTAAATAAGCTTTTATTTCATGAATTTTAATTAATCTTTTCTTAAGGATAGTGACTGGTAGTCAATTATAATAGTAGTCGCAATATATATATATTTAGCAAGCCAGATTTGATATTCTAAAAAAGATAGAAAGTTTAAAGATGAGTTACCTCTGAGAAGATTGATAACAAAAAGATTGCCAAAATTAAGAAGCTCATGGAGGAGGATCCTGCGAATAGGAAAATACTATTGGTGCTATACCAGCAATTAAAACAAAAGAAAAACTGAAAGAGCTTAATAACAAGATGTAATCATTACTTTTGGAGGAAGAGACATCAGAAGATTAATTATTAGAATAGTTAGAAAGTTGTGATGAATATGAGATTATGCTGATGGAAATGGAGGTTGAAGTAAAATACATATTGGAGTCCTCCGCATTGAATCAGCGGGAAGGAGGTGGCTATACTCTACTTTATTGGAAAAGAGTCAATACAAACTCCCCAAGCTAGAACTCTTGTTTAATGGATTCTTTGAAGAATGACTGCCATGGAGGGGGCAATTTGAGAAAATACATCTGGATGACACTTTGAATGACATGGATAAGTTTAATCACCTCCTAAGGCAATAACAAAGAGTTCCAGGGCTTAAACATTTTTGGAAGGGTATAAAATCACCATGGCTAACTATTTGAAAGCCATAAAGCTCTGAAAGAAAGGTTTGGAGACAGTGTTATTAATGGAAATGCAGGTAAGGAAACTCTTAGAGCTGATTATTGAAAAGACAAGTTCATAAAGAAAGTTATTGGATAATTCATATATTATCCATTTATGGCCTCATTGAGATCATTGGAATCACTGTGTGAGAGTGAATGCAGATCAAAAACTGTATTTTTATACCCCATGGTAAAATCTAGCCTATCCGATTATATTTTACAGATATGGCAACAAAGACTGGAAAGCAGGTTACCAGTCAGAAGACACGGCAAGACATACTAGCTCATAGTAATTTCAAATTCTTCTAAGATTTAAAAAGGAAGAAGTAAAAGGAGCTGGATAACTAAATTTTGTAAGAGCAGTATTTAAACAACTGCAAAAGACACGGGAGACATGTGAAATCAAGAAATGGACATCCCCAACAGTCACACATGTCTTAATTCAAAGCGTGAGAGAGGTCTGTGTATTTTGTGCAATATCTAATCATCTGTCAAGAAATTTCAATAGAATTAGACAAATGACATTGGAACAACACTGACAAAAGGTCGCAGCAGGAAAATTTGTTTTCGGTGTTTGAGAAAGAGACATGTGGAGAGGACTGTAGATTTGGTTTAAAGTGCTTTTCTTCTAAGGGTGGACATGTGAATCTAATGTGCTACAAAAAGGTGGATCGGTAATCTATGAACAGAAATTAGATATCTAAGAAGAATGCAAGGAATTTTCTTTAAAATAATTGGTTGATCAAATGTACTCTCAAGTGAAGTATAAGTAATAAGTATAAGTGAAACCAAGGGGACAATGAATAGTACAAATTATGTTCAATTCTTGAAATCAGAAAAGATACATTAGAGGAGCGTTGATTAGCGAGTTTAACTTTGTTACGATTGTACAAGTGAAATTACAGAAAGCTCTATTTGGAGGAAAGACCACCAAAGAACAGAATCACAATATCTATAAAACCAATTGGAAAAGGAAATATGATTGTTCATGATTTCTTAGGGGAAGTGCCTATTTGTAGTGAAACCACCTTTATTTTTATGGTCTTTGAGCGCATACTTCTTTCTCACAAAAGAAAATTTAATAGCGAAGATTTTCAGGCCAAGAAAATTTACATTTTGATTGGAGTTATTTTGGCGAATGCCCGACTAGCAAAATATTGAAGTTTAAGGACCAAGAGTTATAAAGACTATTTTTAGCTGGATCCTATGTGGACACCAATCATGCCAAATGGGTGGCCCAGTACAGACGATGGTTACAGCCTTGTTGAACCAAGTCAGAACCAACAAGTACCAAGGCTCAGCACATACAGGTCAAGGAGGCAGCAGAATACCTGGACAAGTTGAAAGGTGGTGATAAAGATGTAATGAGGATTGGGGCTGCCCTCGGTATAATAAACAGGCTTGTATACCATCTGAAGAGATAGAGATGGTAGATAATCGTGGCAAACATCTTGGCAAGATTGGGTATCTCAAGGCCACCCAAGTTTAATGGAGCAGCATGTTCAAATCAGAGGTTCACATGAGTTTCTTAAAAATCAATAAAGCATTACATGGAATATAGTGAAAGCGAGAACTCTCCGATTTAAATTTACTGGAAACTGACTTAGACTTACTTTCAACCCATCTGAAGCTGAGGCTTAAGGTGATGAGTAAAGAATTCTGAAGCAAAGATTAAATGTGATGATGTAAAGGATTTTAAAACTGAAATTAAAGGTGATGAAGTAAAGGATTCTGAAACTGCAATTAAAGGTGATGAAGTGGTGAACTATTCTAGAGTGGCAGCTGAAGGCATTGATGAAGTAAAGGGCTTGGAAATGAAAACTAAAGATGTGAAATTGGTGGATTCTGATGCAAAAGATTATTAAGCAGAAGATATGAATAAGAAAAAGTATTATTGTGAGGTGAGCAATGCTGATGAGAAAAATGTTAACAATGAGAAAAGTGGTATTGTTGAGGAAGGCGGTATTGGTGGAATGAACAAAGCTAGGGTGGTAAATAGCGTCATGGAGAGAAAAGAACTTAGACGAAACTGAAAGCTTTGAGGAGAAGGGAAGGGGAGAAGGGAGTCTAAAGAAAGGGAAGCTAAGAGTGTTAAAAAGACTCAAAGAAAGAGGAAGATATAAATCAGCTGACTCTTTGTGTACCCACAAAGAGAGTGGGGGTATGTTATAAGTAGTGAAGAAAGGCCTTGCCCGGCGACACTGTCCAGTGCATGCCACAGAGTGCTCCCCACATGACATCCTTGAGAGAAATAAAAGGAGCATCAAGGAATAGAGCAGCGAGAAGAATGGGATCAGAGAGCTGAGCAGGAGAAGAATTGCGGAGCAGAGGTAGAAGCATCAGGGATCAGGGCGGCAAGAGGAGCATCAGGGATCTGAACATCAAAACAGGCATCAGAGATTAGGACAGTTAAAAGAGAATCAAGGAGCAGAGCATATGTAAGAAAGCATAATAGAGCAGAGCATCAGAGAGTAGAGCATCAGGAGGAGTACCAAGGAAAGAAAAAGCAGGAAGAAAGAGATCAGGAAACAGAACAGAAAAATCATTGTGTAGAAGAGGAGGAACCAACGAGGATTAGGGTAGCAGGAAAGAATAGCAAAGAGGAGCACCAGGGATCGGAACAGCAAGTAGAAGCACCAGAATTTGGAATAGCATTAGGGAAACATCAGGAAGCAGAGCAGCAGGAGGAAAAAGGATCAGGGAGTAAGGCAGCAGGAGAGGGCAATCAGAAAAGGTAAAGAAATGAACCATAGAGGTAGCAAAGAATATAAAGGGAAAGCAAAAGAATTTGAAAAAGATTGAGCACTTTCAATGTCTATGTAAATATTTTGATGCACATTTGTAAGTGAAAAAGTCAAACTGCTTTTCACATGTGTAGACATGTGGTGCACTTATAGTAAAAGCAGTCGCTAACTTCTACTCAACATGATTATCATGGCCTGTACCACATGTACACTAGGGATAATAATAATAAATAATTTGATATTTCCCATCTTACTTTAATTAGGCAAAAAAATCTTTTATTGCATGTAAATTATTTTTGAGGATAGCGACTGGTGTCACATCACTAATTTATTTTTCTATAATTTCTTGAACAATTAAACATTCTGAAATGTGAAAGTAAGCTCTGCTTTGATTTTTAATATAATAAAGTACATTTTTTTTACCAAAATGAATATATTTTAAATATGCTAATAAAGGAAAGAAAGTTTGGCAGTTAGAAAAATTCTTGATCTCTTCAATTGAAGAGGATACCTTTTACCTCAGTAGACATTTTAATTGGTAAAATATTCAGAAAAAAAAAAGTTTAAAAATAAAGCAACCAAAAGATAGAAGAAAATAGGTGCTATTTATAACATGAATCATGAAGAGGTGCATAAGGGAATGAGGGGACATTGGGCATCACATGACAATGTGCTGATATTACCTTGCAGACATTTAACTAATACCCTACCAAAGTTGCCAATTGGTGCATCTTGCACTTAAAGGATTACATAATTTCAAAAACTTTGGGTGAGCTTCACAAATTTTATACATTTGGTGGCAGTAGTAGTGATGGTACACTTATCCCAAGTTCAACATGATAATTATGGTAGGTAGTAAACAACTGCTTTTACTGTAAGTGCACCACAGTAGAAAGTGCAGTTTGACTTAGGTTAGCAAGCATGACAGAAGTTCATTTGGTTACCTTAACTCACTGGTGGAGTTGGGCTTTTGCAAGAATTTTTCAGAAAAAGTGCCCAATGCTGGATTCTCTGTCCTAGTTCATGGCTGTTTAATATCAATGGTTTATACCACTTCTCCATCAAGTCCATTTATACATTTAAAATACCAAATTATGTTAAAATCATACATAAATATATTATATAAAGTTGTGGGAGGATGGTATTCATGTACCCATAAAAGTACTTATCCCTTCAAAAATGCATTAAAATACATTATTACTCCAGTACAATACAGAATGGTGGTGATAAAGAATGTTCCAAAACACCAGTGTTGACTAATTCAGTAAAAGATACACAAGCTTGCTTTTGTCTGAATTTGCCCAAACTGGAATTTTAATGTATTTTAAAGAGAGAGGGGTGCTTTCTTTCATATATATAAATAGATAAATGTGCACACAGGTAGATTTTTAATCATATTTCAAGAAAGGTTAACTTAATTAATAGGTTAACTTGAAAAATAAAAAAATCAAAAGATGTTGATATATTTTCTCAAAAAGACAGCTATCTGCAACATTCAGTTGCAAGATCAGGAGGTATCCTTTAATTATATTTTACTATATCACCCTGATCTTTTTCTTCTTCTCTAATTTTGAACTATTCTTGAGCATATATAAAAATAATTGTATCTTTTTCAGCTTAAATGTAGCATGTATGCTTCTATCCATTTGGTACATATTAGATACCCTGTGTTTTGAAGGCAGTTAATTTTTGTATGTTGAAGAAAAAATGGCATTTATAAGGGATTGGCGGTGGAGTTGTATGAATTATAAGTTTTTGACAATCATGACCAAGGAACGAATCTTGCATTGGTTACTTTTTCTTATGAAAAAATTGCTTCAATGGCCTTGGATTCTTGCAGAAGTCACCCCAGCAGTGTGTGCAAGTAACCAAAAAGGCCCTGGCACACTGGTAAGTGCAAAAGTTGGACTGCTCTCTACCTGTGTAGACATGTAGTGCACTTTGAGTGAAAGTAGTTGCTAACTACCTCCATGATTATCATGACTTGTGCTATCATGTGAACCTGGGTTAAGTAAAAAAATGTTTTATATGTGATACAGTAGAACCTCCCTGTAAAGAACACCTAATTGCAGAGCTAAATTGTCCTTTAGAGAGAGGTGTCCTCTTACCAAAGTGTCAAATTAGTAAAAATGGTAATTTTATAAATGAAATCTGTCCTTTGTAGAGAAGTGTCCTCTAGTGGGAGTGTCCTCTTGTGGAGGTTCTACTGTATTTAAAAATAGAATGCATATTTGATGTTTGAGGTAAAAATAGCAGTGTATGAGAATTGAACCTGAAACCTCTCGTGTTGGGCACTTTACTGCCACTTTTCCATTGTAGTGTGATATGGCGATGATGGAAATAGTTCAGCCTTGGGTGATGGTGAGGTGTAGTCGTGGTGATTTTTTTACCTGAAAAAAGAAAGGGTTTTATTAATATATTTGAAAGGACCTTATTTGTTCTAAATATATTGTTTTAAAATATATTTTCTATAATATCACAAGAAGAGGGGGTGGATATAAATCTATATATATATATGATTTTAATCCTTTGTAAAAATAAAAAATTGTTAAGCTGTGAAAAATGGATATTTTTTAAGGATTTGGACATTGTTGCCTATATTTAACAAATTTAGGCATTAAAGGCAATTATAGAGTTAAATATATTATTTTCTATTCTGGGTAGTTCACAACTCATTTTGGCTATTTATATTCAGCACAAATCCATAGGCTTAGTTTGGGATGGCTCTAAATTTATAGTGCAAGAAAATAAGCATGGTTCAGACATGCTGCTTAAACCAGAAAAGAAAGAAAATGGGCAGTTTATAGATAAAACTTCTGAAATTTTATTCCTTAAAGTGAATAGGGAAATCTCTCCTTGTGCTTCCTATCTATAACAAAATTGTACTTTATTATTATTATTACCAGTTGCAAATAAGACAAGCTATATCCAAACAGAATAATTGCGTGTGAAAACTATTTACAATAAATAAAATCTTAAATATAAATAAATCTTAAATAATAAATAAATAAAATATTTTTTTATAGAGAGAGAGAGAGATCTGGGAGGGATCAAGCATCAGAGTCACAAAGATAGGCATGCAGTATTTTTAAGGCACTCTAATATGTAGAGTGGTCATTGCACATAAAGGGCAATTCCAATTAATACTCAGCTTGAATTAAAAGATTATATTCCCTACAGAAAATAATTCTGTACTTTTGCAGAGTGTATTGAAATAATACTCTTTTAAAAGACACATAAAACTAAAGACAATACTGACGAGGTGGTTTTTACCACCCAAGGCCAATATCGGGAGCAGATGAAGCTCCTAAGCCTAGGAAAATGACAACTAGATTTTACACCAAGCATGAGCTACGTAGTCCAGACCGCAGGCTGGAAAACATATATCCTATCAAATCATGCGTTAGACTAATTTATAAGGGGGCAGTGTGATGAGAAAATATAATTGTTTTATGGAATCAATATTAAATGTTTATAAATGTTAGGTTTGTTGTAATATTTTTTTCAACAGTCCACTTATCTTTAATTATTCGACATCTATTTTTCTCGGTTTTTTTCTGAGGTCTCAGAAATAATAATTAAATATATTGTGTAAATAAATAAATAATTTTGAAACTTTGAACACAAAAAAATTAACAATAAACAATGGCGATCACCAGCTTATCAACAGAGTAAAAGTAGAGAGAGTATACTTAATATATAGGTTTTTAACTTTTAATTAGACAATTTTAATTTATGTTTAGACATTTTTCATTTTAATTTAGACACCTTCATTTTTATTATGCATTTTCAATTTTAATTTAGACATTTTTCATTTTAATTTAGACACATCGACTTTTCTATAAAAGGCCATGTGTCTAAATTAAAATTTAAAATGTCTAAATTAAAATGAAAGTGTCTAAATTAAAATAAAAAAATGTCTAAATATAAATTAAAATTGTCTAATTAAAAGTTAAAAACCTATAAATAAAAAGAAAAAGGAAAAATGATACCCTCATTAAAATTATCATAGAATAAATTGCGTAAATTTGATTGAGTATAATGCAAATATTAGATAATTTATATAAAGTGAAAATCACAAGATAATAAAAATAGACTGTAGAATTATTTTTTCCAAATACTAGTTTATCCCATAACCCTAACACCACATTGAGTATACAATAGAAAATGTATATAAAAACTTATGCAATGCACACAATAATTAAAAACCTAATATAATTTTTAGAACTGCACCTACTTTAATTTTTTACCTCCCAGGCGATATATATTTGTTGTGGTTGTCATGTCCTATGAAGAGCCCCAGATGTCTTCATGCATCTCTATCACAGCATTCGCAATGTCCTCTATCTTGGGTGTGTAAATCTGCTGCTCTGGGTCCATGTCAATTTTCTGCAAGGCTGTGGCCATTGCTGGGAATGAGAATATGTGGGTAGGTGTTAGCTCCACACCAGGACAATTGTTGCATGTCCTGTAGGTTCTTGTGCCACTTGGATGTATTGTCATTTATTTGTAGTGCTTCTTTATGAATCTTGTTATTGTTTCTGTAATTCTTCTCTCAGAGTTTATTTCGCATATTTGATCTTTTCTTATATTTTGTTGAATTATTTTGTATTTTGCCAAAGCATCAGCGTCAAATACTGATATTTGTTCTTTCCTTCGGCTCAACTACTCTGTTTATGATCAACAATAGGTGCATCCCAGTAAATTGAATAGATTATATTTAAAATATCTCAATGTATAGTTTAATAATAGGCCCATTTAAATCTCATGCACCATGAGTTTATCATAAAGCCTTAGCTTTTTCTGGCGATAACGCATTTTTAAAATAATGTTAAATCCCAATGACAATAATCAATATTCTATTGTCCAAAAAATCAAAACTGGTTACACTGAATAGAAAAATATAACACTCTATATAGCAAATTGAGCTACGCACTAGCCAATAAAGAATGACAGTCGCTGACAAAGGGACAGAAGGTGTAACGGCAGCTGGCATGCCTATATAGTAAATTATCAGTGAGCACATATTTATCACTGATGGTACTCTGTGCAGTTGCCTTTTGACTTATTGTAATATATATCACATGTAAACTTATGTCTGATAATTAATATGATATATCTGATGTTAGCCTAAAAGAAATAAAGACTTTTCTTTTTAAACTTCCAAGTACTTCTTGCTGATTAACGTCAACCAACAAATACGAGGACGTTACAGAAGGCGGTCGCTGAATCATAATTCTGGTGGAGCACCCGCTCGCAATTAAACATTCCAGAAAAGTCTAATTAGATAAGGCTGATAGTATAAATTAACCAGGACGCCTCTATAAACCCAACATCTTAAGCGGATAGACAGTTTTTATAGGTCTCATGTCCCGTTGGGAAGCTAACCCAACATTCCTTGCTTTTCTTGCTTTGTCATATTTGACGCCTGTTTTGCTTTGAAGTCTGAAATATTTTCTTTTCCCTGTAAGCTTTGGACTACTTTGGTGACTTCAACTACTTGTCTAATCATACACACATATATGTGTTAGTGGTCTGCATTTATAAAAATTACTCAGTTAATTCGTAAAATACATAAAAATAATACTCAAAGCAAAAAATATATCTTTTTTTTTGTATGTCTAGAGACTAGATTCAAAAAGATTTTAAAATTGTTGTAACAGCCATATAAATTCAATTTTAGGGGCAGGATCCTCTTTTTGGCCTTACCTGTTAAAACCAAAAGCTGTTTTAGGTATCTTCATAATCATAATCAATAACTCACCTAAAATTCTGGCATTTATCACAATTCTGTATTTTGTTCCTTGAGAAAAGGAGTGACTTTTTAAAAAAATAAGGAAAAATAGTTATTATATATTTTAAAGGAATATTTTTGGTTATATGCTCTTTAAAAAGCACGATATTTATTACACTGAAATATCTTTAAAATAAATCATGTCTTGAAGCGCCCATTGTTTCCATAGGATCCAGTTTAAAGATGACGCAGCTATCCCCACGTTATGTGATGATGCAACATAAATGCATTGACAATGCATGTGGATATCTATCGCCCCTGAGCTAGGCATAAAACCTTGAAATTTATCTTAATATATATCTGTTTCTTCTTAGTGACACAATATGAAAATTGTTTTATTATTTGTGGTTTTAAAACATTCTGTTATAACGACTTCCTAAGTTGGCTCAAACCTTCCATCGCCTGTGAAGGGGGTTGCATACAGACCACATTTCTTTCTCAAATTTCAAGTAAAAAAATAAATCTTGTATAGAGGATATCATAAACCATTATGATGAGGAATCATACACACATTTGATATTTGGTCACTGGTAAATTGGATCTAGCGACCCTAAGAAGGATCTAGCAAACATAAAAAAGTATAATATAGTAAGTGAAGCTAGTCCTTTCAATTTTACTTTTAGTTGAAGATTTAAAGTGGGACTTTTTCAAGTTCTAGATAAGTATAGAGATAAAGAAGCATTATTTAAGGAAACGTGGTTTCACAAAAAAAAAAAGATCTAGGTAAAATTAGGGTGTTAGAAAGATTTTTTGAGAATGAGTAGTTCAATTAAGTAGTCGATTAAGATAATTTTATTTTAAAACAATTGAATAAAAATGAAGTGGGATAGAGCTTTATGGGGAACTATAACTAAAAATTGGATAAAGACATTGAAGTTGAGCTTGATGGAGAAATTCCATGAAAGGAATGGTTGAATTAAATCATGGATGCTTGAGAGTTATATGACAAACATTTTAAAGATTTATTTATATTCAAATTAAGAATTTTCTGTTTGATTATAAGATAAGACGACGCAAAAAGTCCTTGAGTAGGAACAGTAATACGAGATATTTTTCGAAGAATAGATCTTAATATCAAATTGAGTCTCTCCATCTCAGAGAGTAGAAGCCAATGTTCTCAGTAGTAATGCTTCAGTGAGATGTGCTATAAAACTTGAAGAATACTTGAATTAGATCTCAAATAGTACAATGTCACATTCTTAGAATGACTAGTATCGTGATTATACATTGCAAAATTTCATGAAGAGGCAACACTTTCAATTGTGGACAAGTTCCCATTTCTGGTACAGTTGAAGAAGGCGGATACTCTAGCAAAGCGATCGGTGAGTTATTCCATTATTGGAAGAGCAATATCCCCCAAGGTGGTTGCTATTTTAAAAGATCGTTTTGGAAATACAGTAATCCTGAAAAGTATATGTACATCAACTGTTGGGATTGGCAATTGAAAATGCATCGATAAACTATGTTTTGGAATATCATATGATCAAGAAGAATTGCACTTGTAATCTATAGGATCTTTGGGGTTCATTCACAAACAAAATTTATATATTCATAGGTAGAGTCAGGCATGCCTGAGGATATGCTTTAAATATGGCAGCTGTAATGTGTATTCCTTTATGGTTGGCGACGGGGATAGGATATTTAATTTATCATATATTTAAAGTTTATTATTCAGAGAGAGAGAAGAAAGCCATGTCGCATCAATCGCATCCACATCTGTGTGTTTCTTTCTATAATTGACTACTATTTCATGGTATCTGCCTCAAGATGAGTGATGAAATAATCTAAAAGGATTTCGAACCTAAGTTGGTAGAGCATATAGGAGAGAGAATAGAAGACTAAAAAAGATTAAGATAAAATAATTTCAATGAGATAATCAGAAGAAATTAGTAGCAATTTTAAGTCTGTCAGGCTTTAGTTCATCCCCGTCCAAACTGACATTGGAGTCCTTCCCTTCTTTCCAGTGGTCACAATGATCTTGATGGTGTTAATCAACTTGGGAAGGATTGCCTTTGGAACTTATAAATTTCTTTTTATTTTGCTTTGTCCATTTTAATGAATTTTGACCAGCGTGAAAGTGATCACGTGCAGGCATATAGCTTGGTCTATTTTTGGTAAGAGTTAACTAGAAAAGAAGTTAATAAGCTATTTATTAAAGTGTGTTAGCTCGCCTTTTTAATATTTATGTTAATATCTTAAATACAATGCATAATCTTAATTTTTTTTGATAAAATAAAGAATAGTTTTAAAGAAGAGCTGATCCCTGATTCTTCATTACAAAAGTTTGGACTTAATATATAGCAGGTATTAAAGAAATTATAAGTCGATGCCCCCCACAACACACAATAAAAAATTGGAGTCAGTTAAAAATTACTTTTTATTTATTACCGTGCCATCGTAGATCATGACATTCTCCCGTCTTTAGAATCCATTATCATCAGATGTGCGCTTCCATGTATTCTCTGGGACCTCGGGGCATTCCGTAATGCCCGCGGCGCCAGTCTGGGGGCTTCTTTCCTACTCACACACACCGACAATCCCTGTACATTATACATGAAGCAATGAACGCCAATCCTCCTCTATCGATGTAACTATGGCTTCTAGCTCCCTTGCATCCAAAGCCCCTAGAACATGTCTATCAGAAAAATAATTTACCGACCATATACCCATCCTCTAAATCTGACCAAATTTTTCTTATTAAGACCTATCTTGGGAGAAATCAGAATGTCTGGAGAGCACCATTACAGCATTCTTCGAGTACTCACTGCAAGATACCTTCATTCATGTTACATTCATCCTTCAGGGTATCAATAAGTACTCCAGGTTCTTAATACGATTCTTCAAGAAGCCACAACATATCTATGAAAAAGTATAATGGACCTTCAGGGTCTATAAGTTTACAAGTCTCAAAGTGAATCTGAAGGTACTCTGCGTGATGAAGATAATGAGGCTGTAGTATCAATAAAAGTTAATCCTTCTAAATCCGTTTAATAACTAACTGAGGCTCTTAATCTGCCTTTAAGACCGGGACAGCTCTTATTTTTTATTGGAGAGGGAATAAGATAGTTGAAGTGTGGAGAAAGAAGGCTTCATATTGAAAAATAAATGCAGGGTAGTGCCCTTTTTAATTTTCATTTTGATATATTTTAGATGATAGGTTGAATGGTCAAAAATATTCCAAGAAGCCGTAAAGTTTTAGTTGTATTCATCAGCAGCAATATCGTATGCTGAAAAATTTCTGTCATTTTTGTTGTTCAAATAATAATCTAGAAGATCTGACTGGTGTAAATTATCGATTTCAATTGTGAATGTAGAAAATTAGTTTACAATTTAATATATACAGTAGTGCCTCCCTGTAAAGGAGATCTAATTGCAGGGCCAAATTGTCCTTTAGAAAAAGGTGTCCTCTTACCGGAGAATTTCTAAATAGTAAAAATGGTAATTTTGTCAATGAAAACTGTCCTTTTCAAGAGAGGTGTTCTCTAGCGGGAGTGTCCTATCACAGAGGTTTTACTGTATAAACAAAATACATATATTGTTTAAGAAAATAAATATTGAGATCAAATATATATATGGATTAATGTAAAAAAATGAACGACCAATTTCATGCCAAGTTCCCTTTACTGATTGTTCTGGGTATATATAAAGAGCATGTAACGCTTAGGCACGATCTCTAACCAACCAATATATTATGTTTAAAATGAATTGTATTCGAAAATTATATCGTTAAATTAAAATTTAATATAAATTTTATATTAATTTGGGGAGATTTTTTTAAAGATCATGTTTATATATTGATATTAATTATTTAACGTCTTCTCTCCCCCCCCACCCCTTTGATCTCGGAGAGGTTTTAATTTTTTTAAATGGTGTATTATAATTATAAAAGGCCTATGATACTCTTATAATATTTCGATCAATAAATCGATATTCTTTAATTCATTATACGAGCATAGATCGTTGCTAATCCGGATTTAATGAGCGAACTCTTTGAAAAGTGAATATACCTTCACAGGGAAAGGGGGGTATTTTTAAAAGGAAGATTAATTCTAAACTTTTTATTATATTTGGCGTAATAAATTGTGTTTATATAGAAGATTTTTATACCAAACATCTAACAAACTTGTTTATGAAATGAATGGGAAATTTGCCGGAAGAATATTTTTATCAATAAAAAGGATACCTCTCCCTTCAAAATAAAAGCAAAAACTAAGCGCCCTCTACTGACCATCTATACAAATTAGAAAACTCGGGTTATTGATCAGTCCAAATCACCAGCTATGGAAATTTCAGAAAGCCCAACTGGAGAACATAATTACAGGCTATGATCCTCTTCGATCCCCCAAATTTCTCATGAATCAAAGCCCACAAAGATAGAGTATTCTGTCTGTTTTTCTTATCTCTTCCATATCAAGGTTTCTTACTCGGTAGATAGCAAGATCAATTCTTTTGGAACATTCTTGAGAGTTAGTTATATAATTTATTCTTGGACCACTCACCTTGGTAGGTCGTTGAGATGCTGTTCTCTCCAAGCTGACGAGGGCCAACGGTCTGTAAATGGTACCTGATTGTCTCTATCTCTTTTCTCCTGAGATATTGAGTAAGATTATTTTTACCAAAATAAAAATAAACGTTTAGATGAATTAAATATTCTGGTAGATGTCTTTCAGCAAACCACAAACATTCAGTTCCATTATCAATAGGTGTGTATTTTAATTTTTTCTTCTACATAATTGAAAACAACTTCGACAAACCTTAAAGAAATTATATATTTTGAAAATAGAGCAATCCATAAATAAATCTTTAATTAAAAAGGCATATATTGGATTTAAATATCATTTATTTCACCAATATTTCAGTTGGCTGAACGCCAACCTTTACCAAGGTGTTATAACATTTTTAAAGTGTGTCAACAACAAACTCAGCATCACATAACGCTATGTGGTGCTGAGTTTGTTGTTGACACACTTTAAATATGTTATAACACCTTGATAAAGGTTGGCGTTCAGCCAACTGAAATATTGTTGAAATAAATGATATTTTGATCCAATATATGCCTTTTTAATTAAAGAAATTATATATATATTGTTGTTTGATGGGCTGACTCATCACTGGCCAAACATCCCTCAAAATGGCGAAACCACTGGTAAGGTTCACCATAGATGAGTTAAGTCCTACTAGCATTTTTTTCTCTTTTTGCATTAAAGATATGCATAGAAGTAATTTTCAATTATAGAGAATAAATATTAACTTAACATTATTAATGGTGGATAAATTAAGAAAAGGGCATTTCCTGATCGTACAACTAAAACTTGGTGATAGCCTGCGCCATCTATCGAAATAAATATCAATTAATTGTTTATTTATAAATAGTCCAGAATTGGCCAAATCCATCTGATCCAAGTAAAAATTCACTTTTGTACTATTTTTCCCATTGATTGGCGTTCCCACACCCTTCCGGCCTAAATACCTGTTTCATGGTTTTTCAAGATGCCCTAAAGAACAGCTTTTTTGGTCGCTGAGTTACAGCTTGTCCCACGCTAACAAAGGCCAACAGCCCGAAACGCGTACGTGATTATCTTTTCTTGATTATCAAGAAAAGGAGTTTAGACAATTTTGGAATAATTAAAAATTCAACGATTAGTTGATATTTATTCCTATAGATGGCGCAAGCCATCAGCAACTTTTAGATGTACGATCAGGAGTTGGTTTTTTCTTAATATTGTCGCATAGAAAATAACACTGAGAAACTCGCCTTGTAATGTTTCAAGAAACTGAACTTTCCAAAAATAAACTTAAACGTTGAGTTTTAAATGACTTCAAAGAAATATATGTTTATTCTCTGCCCGTGGCGCGGTCTCCTCGAGCCACGAGTCACAAGCTCTTCTACCCTTTTAATGCTGTGTTTTCTCAACTTTTTGAAATAGAGGAGAGCTTCAGATCATATATAAAAGTAAATGCCGCAATATATATGTGTGTGTACCCCTAAAGAGAACCTCTACCGCCAAAAAAAAGCATAAAAACAATACATTTTTGTTTATGTAACTAGTACAGAAATGTATACTTTTATTGTATTTTAACGGGAGAAGTACCTCTTTGGTATATGAATACCATTCTCCCGCGACTTCATTTTGTAATAGCGATGTTTTTACTCTTTTAAGTCAAAGCCACTGAATTTCAAGGTTTTTTTACTTAGTGATAACTGAAAATATATACATAAATACTGATTCTGAGAATATACACATGTATATTAAAATATAGAGTTTTTTTTTAATAGAAAAAAAACATGAGGTGTAATTTTAAAAAATTCTAAAATATATTTTCAGTAATTCTGATTTTACCACACTGGTAGGTATATTAAATAACTTGGATTGGTTACTATTTTTCGCAAAATGATTTTTTTGAAACAAAATTATTCAACTGATTAGGCGCTCTAACACAAAGTGGCTGAAATACACTTGGATAATACCCGGGGGTAATTCGGCATGTAATAAAAACCACAAGTTTAGTGTATTTAATCTTTGATATACAGTAGAACCTCCTGGTAAAGGACACCTAATTACAGAGCCAAAGTGTTCTTTAGGGAGAGGTGTCCTCTTACCGGAGAGTTACTAAATAGTAAATATGGTAATTTTGCAAATGAAAACTGTCCTTTTTAGAGAGGTGTCCTCTAGCACGAGTGTCCTTTCATGGAGGTTCTACTGTATAATCGAATTCTCAGTCGTATGTGCGACGGGTTAACGGTATAACAGATATCTTCTTTTGGAATTTTTGTGCCTCGTGAAATTGAACTCAATTTTTGAACCGAATCTTTATTTATAGGTATTCTTAATTGTTAACTGTGGTGTTTTGCATAACAATAGTTATGTTTTAGATAAATTGTCGAGATATGCAAATAAGGTTTTGCATAGTGTTTGTTTGTTGTTATTATGTTAATTATTTTTATGTATATATATGTATCATTAAATTGTAAATATTCAGTCAGATTAGTGTTATGAGCGAATAAAGATTTTATCTCAGACCTAGTGGATCTCGGTGACCTGGTGTAGTGTAGAGACACAACAGTGGCGACGAGTATAAAGGACGTAGACACAACAGTGGCGACGAAGGAAAAGTAAGCGAACAATGATGAATATTGAACAGTTCAACCCAAACAATGGAAATGAAATCGCAAGTTATTTAGAACGCTTTGAATCCTATTGCATAGCGAATGATATAGTAAAGATCGTTAAAAAGAAGGCAACATTTTTCTCGCTATGCGGAAGAGAAACGTATAATATAATACGGACGTTGACCTCTCCCAAGAATCCATTGGAAACAGAATGGGAGGAGATAGTAGCAGGGATTAAAAAATATTTTGATCCAACGCCAAATATAATAGTGCAGCGTTTTAAATTTGCGAAAAGGCTTCAAATGCCAAATGAAACAATATCTGAATTTATAACAGCTCTAAAGAAAATTGCCGAGAAGTGTGAATTCCCTGATGTGGAAGATAGGTTGCGTGATGCCCTAGTATGCGGCATTCTAAGCGAAGAGATACAATCAATGCTGTTAATGAACAGTATGCTAACATTTAAAGTGGCTCAAGAGATGGCATTGGCACATGAGGCTGCGGTAAGGAACGTTGCAGAAATTAAAGACGGAAAACCTCAGGAAGAAATTAATGTAATGGGAAGAGCTGTTAAGGTGAGACGGAGGAATGAGAAGATTTTTAAATGTTTCCGCTGTGGATATACAAACCACAGAGAAGAGCAATGTTTCTTTAAAGAGAAAAGATGTTTTAAATGTCAGAAGTTAGGGCATATGTCTAGGGTCTGTAAGAACGGGAACTGGAGGAGCGATCGTAATAATAACTGCTCGATAGATGAGGAGGCAGAGGCAACTAATGGCCTTTTTAATATAAATCAAGTGAAGGACACCAGTAACATGCGGAATTATATGGTAAAAGTACGGACTAGCGGTCGAGATATGAATATGCTCATTGACTCAGGAACAAGAAAAAATATTATTTCTGAGAAGACGTATATAAGAACTTGGGTGAAGTCAGAAAGGCCTAGAATAGAGAAGGATTATACCAAGTTGGTGCAATGGAACAGGCAGAGGTTATCGATTCTGGGTAAAATAAAAGCCGACGTAAAAGTAAACAAAAGAAGTATCACAATGGAATTTCTTGTGATCGAAGGTCCGGGCCCAAATCTGATTGGAAGGGAGGCGTTTGACCAGATTGGAATTGGTCTTGAATGGATAAGTTATGGCGACAGTGTATGTCAAATCAATGAGGTAATGAATGGAAATGGTATGGCCGCTGCGATGAACGGTAATGGAATGGCCGCGGCTGTGAATGGAACCGCCAATGGAATGATGAGCGGAGCTAGTGGAATGGGCGCGGGTTACATGAACGGTGGGGAGGGCATGTACAGTGAGGGTGACGGGCTGAGCGTGTACGGCAACCCCGGCGTGGACTTCCCACTTTTCGCCTCGGTGCCCCGAGACCAGCTTCCAATGCGGACAACAGGAGCTTCCTGGATACTATGCCGATCAGGAGGGACCCACCAAGGCTGGAGGAAACACCTGGGCCAAGTAGACCAATAAGAAACCGGAGACTCCCCGAATACTTAAAAGATCGTGTAACAAATTGGGGGTGAGAAGATGTGGTGTTTTGCATAACAATAGTTATGTTTTAGATAAATTGTCGAGATATGCAAATAAGGTTTTGCATAGTGTTTGTTTGTTGTTATTATGTTAATTATTTTTATGTATATATATGTATCATTAAATTGTAAATATTCAGTCAGATTAGTGTTATGAGCGAATAAAGATTTTATCTCAGACCTAGTGGATCTCGGTGACCTGGTGTAGTGTAGAGACACAACAGTGGCGACGAGTATAAAGGACGTAGACACAACATTAACGTACATAGGAATACAATAATTGTAGGTTGGAATTTGATTAATTCAAGTTGGATACTTCATCAACCTTTTTTAAAAGTTTATATATATATAGTTCACTCTACACACAATAAAATAAACAATAAATTTACAAATACAAATTATATATTATAATGCATTAGCGCGCCATCTGTTATTAAAATTCGAAACTATTATAGACGCGTATGATTCTTTTAAAAATCAGTAGAAATTGTTTTATTTTTTAAAAAATCATACGCGTCGAAAATAATTTCGAATTTTGACAAATTATATATATACAATAAATATATATCTATATATAATAAATTAACAATTTTTTTTATATGAATGTTTATTTACACAAGAAACCTCTACATAAAGATTGATGGATTCTCTCCAATTTGATTTATTAACCTTCAGATAGAATGAACTTTTGGACATTATAACATTTTTGAAGTGGAATAAAACAATAATATTTTCAATCTGAAATATTTTTTATTGATATATAAGATTCTTACAAACAGCATTTTCCATAGCATTTTCCAAAAATATGAATCAATATTTTACTTGAAAAAACTGCTTGCGAAGAATCCTTTATACTCAAGTTGAAAACTGCCTACTTCTTGCTAATATATATATGTGTTCGCCCAAATTCTACATTACCTCAAGTCTTCGAGAAAGCAGATAAACGTATGTAAGACCTTTAGGAGAAAAGTCATGGATGGTTATCGCCCAGGGCAGATTAGTTTCCAGATCGTGACGTCTTGCCAACCATTGCTTGCCACTGAGGAAGGATTTACTGGGGATCCGCAACATCCCCCGCCTCTCTGCCACCAGGCCGGTGAGGAAGACATCTTCCAGGCGAAAGAAGTAGCTCCTCAGGCTCTCCTTGTAGAGTACAGAGCTCATGTTGGCCGAGAACAGGTAGGAGGGGCCCTTGATAAATTCAGGAAGTATTTTACCTTTGAATTCCCCAAAAGGAACAAAATCTGTTTTCTTTGAATTTCGATTCGGTTCCATTCCGCTTATAAGTTCCCCGACAAATGAATTAGGAACCAAATGGGTATTGGTATATCGAATTAGGTTGTTTATATTTACAAAACTGCTGTCGATCGTCTTGAGAACAAATCCTCCATCAGGGCAGAAGTAAGCGAGCCAAGACAAGAGGCTGACAGTCTTCAAAGTGAGGTTGGGATGGGTGTCAATGCAATGCTCCATAATCATATCATCATGTGTGGCTGCTTCGAGTTCAATCATTTGGGATTCTTCCAACTTGGCCGGTTTCCCTACCAGAAACCGGACCCAGATTCCATTTTTTCGAGCATCGTGTCCCCAGGTTGTTCTGATGGCGAACCTGGCTTGCATGTTCTGTGGGTCAGATGCGACGACAATAATGTTGGTCAGTGGCGGACAAACTTTCGACTCGTGGCATTCGAAATCGAAGCAGTTCTGAAAATTAGCCAAGGTACCTTTAATCTCAATGTCCTTGCTGTCAGAAATGGGGAAGAAGGCTCTCGCTAGGCATGGAGACTTGACTTCAGAATTCAGAATGATGATGAATAGGATCGTAAAAATGAGACAGACGAGATTCTTTCTCCTCCTTCCTGCATCACACAATTTCACATTATTGAATACATTTAGCATCATTATCTTCAATTTATATATGAAATTAGATATTTTGAAAATATATTCTAATATATAGAAGGGCATAGATCAAATACTTTTATTTGAAATACGTCTATAATCATTCATGCACACACAGAAAAAAAAATTATATGAAAAATAATACAAAAGTGAACCTGTACTAATACCCTTGGGGGAAGAGGAAAACAGAACCATGTCGTGTTATATTCTAAAAATTGAAAAATAAATAAATACACACAAGGACAAAACTTAAGGAAGTTGTACCTTTTAGCATGTAATAAGCAAGTGTGAACAAAATTGTCTGTCTCCTTGGAAAAAAAAAAAACAGACGTTATCAACGACTTTTCACTTCCTTAAGTTTTGTTCATGAGTGTACAATTAAAAAATGAAAAAATATATTTTTATTATTTTTTTCATATATTTATAATTTCAGTTAAGATAATCCGAATTGAGTACAAATATATAACAGGTTATTTTTTCTATTGATGCTATTTTTAAATCTAATTAAATTAAATATTCACTTTCAGCGATGCACTGGTATATGATAGATATTTGATCCATGTCCTCAATTGTCACACACAGGCTCCAGATTTAGATCGATCTTCTAAAAATACCAAAGAAAACACTGTCGGGGGAAAGCTGCGGTTCATCAGAGGATATGAAAACACATCAATAGAGAGATTAACTGGACAGATGTGTCAACGCGGCTAGGACATTTTTTTTAACATAAAAGTTTAGGTGTCTCTCAATATATGCGTTTCTTAAAAATAATTTAATTTATTATTATATGTATTGAAAATAGAGCAATCCATAAATAAATCTTTAAAATAAATGATATTTTGATCCAATATATGCCTTTTCAATTAAGGTCAAATAAATGATATTTTTATCCAATATATGCCTTTTTTAATTAAGGTAAAATAAATTATATTTTGATCCAATATATGCCTTTTTAATTAAGGTAAAATAAATTATATTTTGATCCAATATATGCCTTTTTAATTAGGTAAAATAAATGATATTTTGATCCAATATATACCTTTTTAATTTAGGTAAAATAAATGATATTTTGATCCAATATATGCCTTTTTAATTAAGGTAAAATAAATTATATTTTGATCCAATATATGCCTTTTTAATTAAGGTAAAATAAATTATATTTTGATCCAATATATGCCTTTTTAATTAAGGTAAAATAAATGATATTTTGATCCAATATATACCTTTTTAATTGAGGTAAAATAAATGATATTTTGATCCAATATATGCCTTTTCAATTAAGGTCAAATAAATTATATTTTTATCCAATATATGCCTTTTTAATTAAGGTAAAATAAATTATATTTTGATCCAATAAATGCCTTTTTAATTAAGGTAAAATAAATTATATTTTGATCCAATATATGCCTTTTTAATTAGGTAAAATAAATGATATATTGATCCAATATATACCTTTTTAATTTAGGTAAAATAAATGATATTTTGATCCAATATATACCTTTTTAATTGAGGTAAAATAAATGATATTTTGATCAAATATATGCCTTTTTAATTAAGGTAAAATAAATGATATTTTGATCCAATATATACCTTTTTTATAATATGATGCACTAGCGCGCCATCTGTTATCAAAATTCAAAACTATTTTAAAGGCGTAAGATTCTTTTTGATATTAAACAATTTCTACTGCCCTTACTGCAATGGAAAAATTAATGAGAGGGCCTGGCTCATCAGTGGTGAACTCTCTCAGCGGTTTCGCCAGTTTAATCTACCATAGCGTTGTTATATTGCATTTTTGGAACTTCCTTTTATAGTGATACTGTTGGTAGACTCTTTGAATGGGTATTTTAGAAGAACTATGGACATAATAAGAAATATGGACGCGCTAGTGCATCATATTATAAATGTTCTAATAAAAGAAACAATCTGATATTTGCGGAAGAGCGATTGCTCGAAGCATATTATATATTTATAAATGTATGTAATTCTGCTGTCCTCAAAGCTTATGTCCATAGTTCTTCTAAAATACCCATTCAAAGAGTCTACCAACAGTATCATTATAAAAGGAAGTTCCAAAAATGCAATATAACAGCGGTATGGTAGATTAAACTGGCGAAACCGCTGAGAGGGTTCACCACTGATGAGCCAGGCCCTCTCATTAATTTTTCCATTGCAGTAAGGGCAGTAGAAATTTTTTAATATCAAAAAGAATCCTACGCCTTTAAAATAGTTTTGAATTTTGATATACCTTTTTAATTAAGGTAAAATAAATGATATTTTGATCCAATATATGCCTTTTTAATTAAGGTAAAATAAATGAAATTTTGATCCAATATATGCCTTTTTAATTAAGAGGTAAAATAAATGAAATTTTGACCCAATATATGCCTTTTTAATTATAAGGTAAAATAAATTATATTTTGATCCAATATATTGTTATATGTATATTACGAAAAAATATTTTATGTTGTTTTTGGAACTAGAGTTATAGAGTTATTACTTGCTGATGTTGATTATTTTTGTGATATTGTTATGCAGTCGAGGAAAAGATATAATAAAACTGTTTAAATCATTATTTGCTAGTTTGTTTTAATTAAGCATACTATTTTTATTAAGCTTATTTACATAATTTGAGAAAGTATTGCCTGATTTAAGGCGTAAGAATAAAGAAAACGAAAAACTTATTTACATAATTACAAAAGGTTTGAGCCGGCTAACAGGAAACAACAACAATGGATTTATAATGGGAAAGCGGCGACCTTTGGCAGTCGACATAACTGAGCAGTTTAATCTATGAAGTATAATTTGAAATAAAATAATATTTTTATATAACAAGTATACGAGTTATATATAATTTAAATAGAGCAATCCCCCATTCAATATATATATTTAATTAAAAGGCATATATTGGATCAAAATTTCATTTATTTTACCAATATTTCAGTTGGGTGAATGCCAACCTTTTTCAAGGTATTATAACATATCTAAGTGTGTCAACCTATTGACACATATTAATATGTTATAATACCTTGAAAAAGGTTGGCGTTCAGCCAACTGAAATATTGGTAAAATAAATGATATTTTGATCTAATATATGCCTTTTTAATTAAATATATATATATATATATTAAATTAATAAATACGTATATATTAATAATGGAATTTTATTTGTTTTTAAAATCTTTCAAATTTATTGCATTGCTTTAATTAGCTGTATATATAATATATAGTTCGTATCAAATTGGATTGTGTTTCTCCTGGAAAGCTTATCAGACGACCGTGGTTCATCTACAGAAATTTAAAACCAAATCCTTCTTTAAAAATGTATATATAGTCCTTTAAATTTTAAAATAAATCTATTTTAAGATCCAAAGTAAGCCTTATCTTTTTAAATAAAAGCATTTGAAATGCGTCATATTTATAATATTAATTTTTTTTTATTTGAAAAAAAATTGTAACTTAACTAAAATATTGTAAAAAATACTAGTCAGTTCGACGATTTGTTTAGGAAAAATAAACAAATATTCCATTCTATAAATACAATGTTAGTTTGTGTAATACAGAATCCGTCAGTGGTTAAAATTTGGATTTTAAAAAGATTGTTTGATGGCCTAAAGCGAGGCCGAAATCCAAAATTTCCCTTTTTTTTCTATTTCTAACCACTTTGAAATGATTGAGCTAAATCTATCTACATTCTAGAAATATTTTATATAAGAATCATTTCTAACGCCTATTGCTCCTGACGAGGACAAAAGATTTTTGTCGAAACGTCGAGGTAATAAAAAGATTTACTGGCCGAAGTATCTTTAATTTTAAGAACTATGAATGCCAGGTGGTCTTTATATTTACGAGAAGAATCATTTAGATTGGAATATTTAAAATTGAAAAGTAGTTGAATTTTAAAATCAAACTATACATACTTGTTCGTTCACATTATTATGCCCATTTCTGTTCTCACATTGGCTCTCAGTAGCATACAGCACGTATCATCCACCATGCACATATATTTTCAAAATTTTGTTTTTCACACAGAAATAATGTAATATATTCTTCTCTCAATATATAATAAGTATTCAAAAAATGTAAATAATAATTTAAAATTAGAAACTATTTTAAACGCGTGAGATTCTTTTTTAAAATTGAACAATATATACTGCCCTTGCTGCAATGGAAAAATTAATGGGAGGGCCTGGCTCCATTTTCCTTTTCCATTGCAGTAAGGGCAGTATAGAAATTGTTTAATTTCAAAAGGAATCTTACGCGTTTAAAATAGTTTCGATTTTGATAACAGATGGCGCGCTAGTGCATCATATTATAAATAATAATTTTTATATAAAAATAGTATTTATTATTAATTTGTTAACGTGATAATCCTGTTGAAGGACTGACAAGTCCGAAAGTTTGAAAATAAAATAATGCACAAGAAACTTAACCCTGGAAGCTTTAGTTATTCTATATTAAAGAAGTCTTTGCTTTAAAGAACCGCTATAATCGCCATAGAGAGACCTTTTGATAAAAAATAAAGGGAAAGGTCATTTAGGACAAAAGTTTCGAACGCTGAACTGTGTGAGGAAAGATTTACAAATGAAGAATGTACTCAATTGTGGCAATAAAGATCAATGGTGTGATCTAGCTGTTGATAATTTGCAATAAAATCTTTAAACAATTTTTAAATTATAAAACTTCACATCCGTTTTCATCAATTCTACGGCATTAATCAAGTATATTCTTTGTTCTCTTTATTTTAATTTGAAAAAAAGTTTTTCTCTTTTTTATAAAACAGACATTCAATCTCGCATAATCGTACATACTGCATTGTACAGATTCACAAACATAATACATATACACTCATGGACAAACTTAAGGTAGTTGTATCTTTCAGAATGTATATCGGGATTCAGACAATAACTCTGAAAGATAGTTGATACATTTACCTTTATTGAAGACACACGAGTTAACCAAGTGTGAACAAAATTGCCTCTGTCTCAAAAAAAAAAAAAAAAAGAAGAAAGAAACAGACGACCGGCTACATCAAAGACTTTCTACTTCCTTAAGTTTTCTTCATGAGTGTATATATGTATTTCAAAAATAATATAAGAAGCATTAAATATTCACCAATGTTATGTAACTTTTCAATATATTAATCGGAGGTAAACACTCTAAATAATTTCTATCATTCCAACGAGCATTGTACGCAACATTGTACGCTAAAGCGAAAATAATTGAAAAATATGTGTTCAAAATCTATATGAAGGGACTATTACTAAAAGAAAGATGTGAAATATTACTATAATTTGAACTGGCGTACTGGAAGTGATCATTGTTGAGAAGCCAGGGAACAGCCAGTGTAATCTATCACGATGGTTTACGATATCAGTGATTAGCATTTTTCTCATGTTTAATATACTGTGTATCAAATATCTTTCAGAGTTATTGTCTTAATCCCGATATATATGCTAAAAGGACAACTTCCTTAAGTTTTTACCATGAGTGTATATTATTAATACTTGTCTATACTAGTGTACTGATTTTTTAAAAAGTTCGGGAAAGTTCATCCACTAACAAGAAATGTGAACTAGATATTTAGCAAAAAGATATTCTCTAGCTACAATCAATGGACCTCTATGTTGGTTATATCGCCTATAGCCGAGCTATAATCTACGGTCACTAGTTCTGGTAGCTCTACAGCGAGGTACTCACTCCGGGAGCAGAGTCCGTTCGCTCGCTGCATCTCCGCCTGATCCCAGCGCCGCCTCCGGTGAGTCTGCTAATTAATTTAGCTCTCTATCGCGCCCTCTGTAAGATTCATATCAATATTTATCCTGATTGTGAGATTTCTTATTGTTGAATCTCCCTGCCGTGGTTTTAGAGCTTAATTACAGTTTACCGAATTTACAAATAAATCATCGCTCGATGTTTTAGTTAATATATAAAGCTCTTTTTAAATTGGAAGCGTTTTTTAGTTGTTGATGTGTGCTGATTTATACATAGAGTTATATATAATATATATTTGTATATATATTATTTAACAACATTTTTCTAAAACGTTTATGTAGAATGCTATCCACTGTTTCTTAGCTAATCAATAAAATATCGTCATTTTGTTACCGACTTTCACGAACATATCCGTAGTTACAACTTTTAACTAAAATTAAGTGGAGGGAGCGTCTTTTACATATTTTCAAGAAGTTATGTTGTACATTCCAGCTTATTGGTTAAAAAGCGAAAATCAATTTGAAAAAATAGGCTTATGCTGTTTTACCTTAGGTATTTTTTTATGTGAGTTTAAATACGTGAAAAATAGAGATACACAAACTACACAAATAGTAAAACTTCAAACATATCTTCTCTTTAAAGATTACAGATTGGATTTTTTTGTCGAATTTATTAAAGCTGTTGTTGTGTTAAACTCGCCGGTCTGTGCGCTTTGCTGAGAGAATAATAGAGAAATGAATCTTTTGTATGTATAATAAGGGGAATAAATGCCCCCTTTTATTTCATGAAACTCTCGCAATTTTGTATTGCAATCAGGCTTGAAATCGGTCCTGTCACATTACAATTGTAAACTCTTTTATGGAATATTCGGATGGTTTCAAAATTCCTCTTGTAGGATGTTTTGAAATCGAAGCTGACCCTGCACTGATGAGGGCCATATCCCGACACCGGGATTTACAGGTTGGTCTGAATGTTCCAACGCTGGCCATGTGACATACTCACGCATCTGAAGCTACGCGCTTCAAACAGAGGATATCGAGTAATGTATTGTTTGGTACATCATTTTTTTTAGGTGAGAAGTGGCACTTTCTAGTGCATGAATACCATCCTCCCACATTTTTGCAATATACACCTATCCCCCGATTTACACGGTAGATACGTTCCTGAGAAAAACGTGTAAATCGGGGGATAGGTGTACACAGAAATAAAAATAAAATGCATTGACAAGTTAAAATATGTAGTCAGCACATAAGCTCGGGATTCCTCGTGAGATGTGTACACAGCGCATGTGTTCAATCATAGTAGCATTTAGTATAGTGCGATAAAAACAAAAAAAAACTTATTTGGAAAACCGTGTAAAAGCGAAAACGTGTAAAACAAGTACCGTGTAAATCGGGGGATAGGTGTACTCGTATATATAAATTCTAAAAAATGAGACAATTAAAAATATATTATTGACACTTGGTCAAATGTTACAAAAAATGTCTAAAACACGGGCGAGAGTAATTATAAATGTAGTTAACAAAATTAGTGCAGTTATGTATAGATTCGAATTCGCATCCAAGAGCACATCCCAGTATCGCATCAGAGGATCACTGACCCTGAGTTTCACCCTGGGAATCACTAATGATGTAACGTGAGATTTTACATATAACTCGTCGTCCTCCATTTAAACCTAAGAACCATTAGATGATTTCATTTGCAAACCATTTATATTTCTAACAGTCTCATCATTTCTAGTAATTACCCATTAACTTGTTTTTTTTTTTCGAAGGGTGAATGACCAGCTGGGTAATCTTTCCGTGAACAACTCGTACAACAGGTCTGGGAAAGGCACGATTATGAATTTGCATTTGGAAAGTTAAATCCTTGGTTTTTCTCGACTGACCATGTTTAATGAGCTCATTGCATCGACGGATGCTTTAAAAAGACCATAGGGATAAAATTAAGTTTAATCACAAGTTAATTTTTTAAAGTGGCCCCATCGGGAGTTCCTGAGAAAGAGTCGAAATGTTCTGAAAAAATCTGTTACCGAGTTTGCTTTATATTTCGCGTTAGAAAATTTGACACCCATTTCAAGCACCATTTTCGATATGCAAAATCGCTCTCTTTGATAGCCGTTTAAAAACTTCCTTTAGAAATGTAGGATCTTTCTGCCAGTTGACAAACCGTTATCGTAGGTTATTTCAGACCATTTCCTCCAAACGACCGAGATTTCGGTCTGTTGCTACAGAGGATGGTCTACCTGAACTCACTGTATCCTTGATATCGATATCACAAGTCTGGAATAATTGATTCCATCTCTGTATTGAGCTTCAGTGTTTCATTTCCAGGTACATAATTCAGTATAAAGCAATAGCGCGCCATCTATATATAAGAAATAAAATTATTGAAGCACGAATGATTCCTTTATATATATAAAACAATATTAAAAATGGCATATCCTGACCAGGAGCACATGTGCTTTACAGAAGACAGAGCGCCATCTGGTGGAACAGAAATCAACTTAACATTGATTTAGCCTGTTCCCTGATATTAGGCCAACCCAATTTCTTGATAAATCAAGAAAAGCTATCCACGAACGCGTTTCGCGCTTTTGGCGCTCGTCATCGTTGAGTAAGCTGTACCACTGCGACCAAAAAAAGATTTTTGGTCCCAGTGGCTTCTTGAAAAACCAAGAAATGGGTATTTAAGGCCAAACTTACGTAAATACGCTTAGCACATGAAAAAAAAAAGTTTTTTTCATATAAAACAATGTATGATGATGAGTGTAGAATATATAAACAGAATAGTCCAATATAGTATTAGAGTTCTATGAGAAGCGGTTTGATAGATCAAATTGACGAAACCGCTGGGAGGGTTCACCACTGATGAGCCAAGCCCTCCCAATATATTTTCTCATCGCAGTAAGGACAGTAGAAGTTTGTTTTATGTATGAAGAAAAATTCGTGCTTTAATACTTTTATTTATTACATAATTCAGTTTTAAGTGAAATATTGGGAATGAAGTATCGTCACACTTAAACAGGAACTCGCTCGTCAACCATCGTCAGATTCAAATGTACACTTCTGGCTCCATCTATATATTGTGGCGAAGAAATAATTTATTATTTAATTTAATTATTCAATGAAAATATTCAACAGATTATATAAATATATATTAATCTGTTTATGTAAAATAATGATCAAAATATCTCTTTGCTTGCTTGCTCAAGATTCTCTAGCTGTAGATAGTTTTGTTGAGTTGTTGATAATTGTCGACTTGTCGTGCTGACGTCATCAATAGATACGCTTACATCTTAAGATATACAAAGACTTGACTTTCTACGCTACAATATAAACATATATTAAAATTATTACACATACTGAAAGAGGATTATTTGAAATTCCTCAACATAATTTTTTCGTATTGCTGCTTTTTATACTTTCTGTTCAACGGCAAATGGTGCATAATTTATTGGCCGACCATTGTAGATGGCTTCGGGCAGCAACGTGTAAAGTTCAGTAGGAACATGACACAGAGAAGACTTGGAATCTAGGAGCGGACCAATAGATCATCACCGTAAGTTCTTCTGTATTAGAACTACGTCAGTGGGTGGATGGATAGGTTAAGAAATTTGTGAATAATAATAATTATCATTTTTAACGCTAATAATTTTTGTTTTTGAAAAGAAAAATTTATATGCATTAATATACGTATTATAAAATAAATGAAGCTTCCAGGGTTAAGTTTCTTGTGCACCTTTTTATTTTCAAGCTTTCGGACTTGTCAGTCCTTCAACAGGATTATCACGTTAACAACTTAATAATAAATACTATTTTTATATACAATTATATACATATTTTAAATACTTATTATATATTGAGAGAAAAATATATTACATTATTTCTGTTTGAAAAACAAAATTTTGAATATTAATATACGTATCTTGTTTATTTGAAAAAGCGAGCTTTCGAGCTATGATGCACTTCTACTGGCTTATTAAAGTTATGTGGAGAAATACAGACTTTTTTTTAAATGTGACTTTTATAAGCTTGTAGAAGAGCGCTCTCTGTTTCTCGAAAGCTCCCTTTTTTCCAATAAACAATATACGTTTTTCATATTTTTTTATTAATTTCTGAATAAACAATAACAATTTTATTATGATGCATTAGCGCGCCATCTGTTATCAAAATTCGAAACTATTATAGACGTGTATGATTCTTTTTAAAAATAAACAATTTCTACTGTCCTTACTGCAATGGAAAAATTAATGATGAGCCAGGCCCTCTCATTAATTTTTACACTGCAGTAAGGACAGTAGAAATTGTTTATTTTTAAAAAGAATCATACGCGTCTATAATAGTTTCGAATTTTAATAAAAATTTTACTTAAAATAATTCCTTTTTATTTATTTCCAATGTTTCGGCGACCCGCTGTTTTCCATTACAAGGAAAGCTAAAATCTACTTATATAATCAGGTATTCATTAAATGACACAAGTAAACATTAAAAGAATAGATTTCCTTGAAAAGGTAAAGAGCGGGTCGCCTAAAAGTCGGAGATAAATAAAAAGAAAAAGCGAAGAGACTCGTTACAACGTAAACACGTAAACACGTGGTACAGGCCATGATAATCATGGTGGGTAGAAGTAGGCGGCTGCTTTTACTGTAAGTGCACCACATGTCTACACATGTGAAAAGCAGTTCGACTTTGCATATACAAATGTTCCAGAGCTGTTTGGTTACTTGCAATCGCTGGTGGGGTTGGACTTTTGCAAGAATCGGGGGCCATTGGAGCATTTTTGAAACAGAAAAAAAAATGCCCAGTGCGGGAATTGAACCCGGGTCGTAGAGGTCGAAAACCAACGGTTTAGACCACCCTTCGACCGAACCCCCTGTTTAATAATTATAAATACACCCACAACAACACATACATTCTAAAAAAAAAATAATTTTAAAAAAGAATTGCCAGAGATATGTTAGGAGATAATGATTCGTTTAATCGATATTGATATTCACATTCAATCGAATTTTATTTTTTCAATTAAATATTGAAAATTGTGTTGTTCAATCTTTAGGTGGGGAATTCATAGTCCCGATATATACACAGCGCCACCTATGAACGGAAAATTAAACTAATTGAATAAATATCAAGAAAACATTTTAGTTCTATAAAAATACATATATAAAATTATAAATATAATATATTCAATTTATTTATTATATTATTATATTCAATGAAATTTTCTATAATTATTTTTTTATTTTTCAAATTACATCTCAAATTTATATTTAAAAATACTGCTAAAAAGCAGAATAACCTTTGATAGTAAGAAATTGAATGCCAAGAATTACAATTGGAATTTGCAACAGAATATAGAAAACTTGGAGCTAAAGAAGAATTATAAACATCGTGGATACATAGATTGGACCACCGTGTGATATTTTAAAGTTTAAAGTTTCAATACAATTTTTGGAGCAGGAGGCTAGAAAATAAAATAATCTTGATAGAGAGTGATAAATTGAAAGAAAAATTAAAATGCAGAGAGAAGGAATAGAAAATACTTATTGGAATTTACATTCTGTGAATGCATGAATATAGGTTTTGATATAAAACGAAATTTGAAAATTATCCCGCATGTGTTTCTTTTCAACGAAAAATCAAAATTTATTTTAAGGAGAAATAACGATTATTTCTAACCTTAGGGATGAAGTATGAAAGGATGAATTGTGAAGAGTAATGATAAACGGAAAAATGAAAGTGTCCAGGGATGAGATTGTATTATAAGTTACTTTATGTATTATTTATGAACGGAAAAATACGTCCAGGGTAGCCTAGTGGACATGGCATCTTGCCGGATAAGCGGAACATTGTGGGTTCGATTCCCATCCCTGGACACTTTTATTTTTCCGTTTATCATTACTCTTCACAATTCACCCTTTCATACCTCATACAAAAGGTTAGAAATAATCGTTATTTCTCCTTGAAATAAATTTTGATTTTTTGTTGAATAGAAACACATGCGGGATAGTATTTCAAATGTCGTTTTACAATCATAAGCCGCATTATATTATATTGTATTGTAGTTATTGATATACGAACATGCTCAAAGATAAAACGATTTCGATCCAGCATACGATAAAGGAGAGTGAACTACAAACATGTTTAGATTTGAGTTTCCACGCACACAATATCTATATATATATATATATATTTTAAATAATATTTAGTTTTCTATTATCAAAAAATGAAATATTTCCAAATCTTTTTTATCAAATTTATATGTTTAGAAATTTCTGCAATCGTGTATCAGATTTTAATCCTTTAGAAATTTAATTATGTAAATTAAGTGAAATTAGTCATTTTGGCTAATATAGTGATACTTTTAATTACCCTATTTAAGAAATTAAAAACATAAAAAGTATCAGAAATGTATTAATATTTTACATTATAAAAGTTACACTGTCTCAATGGTTACAAAATTGTATGCAAACATATTAACTCCATAAAATTGATTATTAAACAAATTTGGCGGAAATTTGTATTTAAAAAACATTTTTTATATTATACATTCGAATTTTATATTTGCATAATCTGATTATGCAGATAATATAGGTATATAAGACTTAACATTTTGCAACGGTCTTCTGCGAAGGTTGGAAGCATTACGCTTGGGTCGCAAGAGTCGTGTGCACTTCGTCACAGAAGAGTTAACGCGATAGTGCTTAAATGCGGTTTTTTTAGGAAGTGGCTTTTTGCTACTAAGCCTTCAAGCAAATACGTTCACTTTTCAAGAATGTGGGCAAAGTATTCGGTCGTAGTTGGAAGCTTCATAACTTCATCGGAAGTATTAAATTATCTTAAATATGCTGAACTACAGCCATTTGAGGAATGCTTTTTGTGCTGAAATCCTCACTTTAAACAAATCCTCTCGGTCTTCAAGAGAATTTATACTATAATTTTGCGTTGATATCCTCTTACGTAGACCCGCACTTTCAAATACCCGATGTCTTGAGTAGCAATTGGAAGGAACTCTGAGAGAAACGACTTTAATCAATTATCTCTGTGAGAAATTGATTTCTGAAAATCTAAAATGGAAATACTTTCTGAATATAGAAATATTGGGTTTCTTGGTTTTATTTGGAGTGTTCCTGACTTGACATCTATTCAACCCGATGTGAAATCCAACTAAGGTAAGTATTTTCAAATAGTATTCCTATATATTTGAGTATTGTGTAGTATTGAGTATTATGTAGTATTGAGTTATTATGTAGCATTGAGTTATGTAGTATTGAGTATTATGCCTTTGTTTTGTAAATTTAGCATTAGGTAGAGGATAGAAAAAAATACTTGTTTATTCTAAAGCGAGGTTATTTAAATAGAACTCTTAAAAATGTTTTCTCAGATTGGCAAATTATTCTTCCGTTGAAAGTCTTAAAACTTAAAATTTAGCTGTCTATTACGGGATATATTCAGCTTCTGTTTATAAATTTACATAAAGATCATAATTTTTAAATCCAGCTCATTTATGTATTTAAATTTGATTTATTTTTAAGCAGTTATAGAAGATGCGATGTATATTTTTTAAAGCATGTCAATATATACATTAAATAGTTTAAAACTGATTGGCAAGAGTACATACATATGACTCCCAAAAAGTAAAAGTTTGGTTGTAATATGTTCTACCTTTTATGTTAAAACTTGGTTATATATTTGAGAGTAGGGTTCTCCACAAATGAGAAATGAATTTTTTTTTATTCTTTTTAATTATATATTTTGAAATATATATATATGATTTTGTTTTGTTGTTGAGAAAAAGATAGAGAATTGAAGGTGCAGTCGTAAAAAAAGAAAGATAATTATTTACCCATAAAGTAGTTTTTATTTTGAATTACTTTTAAGCAAATTGGACATAAAATTATTTTTCAGAGTAATATAGAATTTATAAAATGGAATTCTATATTCGTGAATTAAAAAAATAGGTAGGTCAACTAGGCATATTTACAACAAATATTCAAAGTATTCTAAATCTAAGGTAAAAAAAAGTCAATGATGAAAGTAAAATGGTTTTTGAAAAATAAAATATTTGCAATTTAGATTATATATATATATAGATAAAAATAAGCATTTTTAAATGAAATATAAGATATTGCTGAATTTTGAAACGCGTTTGTAAAAAATCCTTACCAATACTCCTAGACAAAACTTATGGAAGTTGTAAATTTTAGTGCGTATATATTGATTCGAATAAGATATTTGATACATGGTTAACTTTATTGACGACACACGAGTTAACCAAATGTAAACAAAATTGCCTGTCTCCAAAAACGACGGCGGCGACATCAATACTTTTACAAAAGTTTTTTTCCACGAGTGTATATATATAGGGAAGTTAATATCTATAAATTCTCCAATATGTGCAATTTTTTAGATAAAACCTTGTTCCTATTGCTTAAATGTTAATACGGAGTTCCGTATAAATTTGTATCTATAATTTCTTGAATATTTAAAGTACTTTCTGCCTCAACAATCATGTACATGTTAAGAGTATCTTATGTGTATTGTATATGTATCTTATGTGTATGTGTATCTTATGAGTATCTTCGTGTATGACTTTTCTTGATTTATCAAGAAATTGGGTTGGCCAAATATCAGGGAACAGGTTAAATCAATTTACAGTTGATTTCTGTTCCACCAGATGGCACTCTGCCTTCTGTAAAGCACATGTGCTCCTGGTCAGGATATGCCAGTTTTATTTTAGAGTATCTTATGTAAAACTGTTTGGAAGTATATGCAAAAACTGTTAACTGTGTAATGGTATTTCAGTGAGAGGGGTTTAGATTATCTATACAAACCATTAAAGTGTATATATAAACCGTATAACTTGCAATCCGATATAAGCAAATTTGTTTTGGTTCACATTTTATCTGAACCTGTACAAGGTTTTAAAGGTCAAATGTTAACATCCCAAAATACAGATTGATGCGAAACCCACCAAAAATATTCTATTGCTAAAAAACAAATAGGACTATATGTATGGTATTGATATTTGAAACTTGTCCTAAAATTAGTTGATTGGTGTAGAGAATTCCGTTATTCTAGAGCCACGTGAATATTTAAAGTGCTAGAAGACTACGCTCATTTATTTATTCAGAGTGGCAAAGTAAATATCCCGTTTTTGCGACTTGAAACTTAATGCATAGTTTTAAGAAATCGTTACGGAAAACAATTCATTATACTTGTATTGATCACTTGAATAATATTCGAGATATTTTTTAAATCTAAATTTGAATTGATATAAATTATCAATATTTCGTAGGAAAAATAAATAGGGAAAACTGCTGTCATTGATTACCGTTAAGTTTGGATGAGTAATCCCTTCATGACCCCCGATTCTTGCTCAAGGACAAATTCATCAGTGAGTGAAGCGAACGGAGCTCTGACAACTTGTGAATGCAAAAGTCCCCAACTTTTTTACAAGCGACTTTTTTTTGCTTGCGTTTAACTTTCAGAAAGACTGCTAATTATCCACCATTACCATGTAATTGATTACCTTCATGTTTTGAGAGCTTACAAAGACTTTTAACTAAAGGTCAGATGTTATAAAAAAAAATGCATCCAAAATTTGCGCATATACAGGTGTGTGTGTGTGTGTGCGTGTGTGTGGTTCCCTCCATAATTTTCATTTTAATATAAAATTCGGAAGAGTGACAGCGAGTCATTGAAACATCGAGAATTGAAACATATTAGTTATGCACTAGCGCGCCATCTGTTATGAAAATTCGAAACTATTTTAGACGCGTAAGATTTTTTTGAAATTAAACAATTTCTACTGCCCTTATTGCAATGGAAAAAATTAAGGGGACCTTAATTTTTTCATTACAGTAAGGGCAGTAGAAATTGTTTAATTTCAAAAGAATCTTACGCGTCTAAAATAGTTTCGAATTTTCATATTAGTTGATATATATATATATATATATATATATAATATATATATATATATATATATATATAGCTATATTTTCTAAACCAACTTTCAACCAACAAATGATCTAAATTAATAAGACTTGTACATACTAGATTTTGAAAACCTTCGTGGAGGTATACATTGATACAATATCTTTATGCTGTTTGCAAATATCAGGTATATTGGATAACTGAAAGAACTTTGTGTGCGTGAAACAAAATTTGAATTATAAATTCGGGATAGATGGGCATATAACCACAATATGAAGGTTAAACACGAAGGCCAAATTATTGTTTTAACCTGTAGTTTCTTAGGTTAATACCTGACTTGTGTGTGTTATGCTTAGCAATGTGATAACTTTTAGCTCTAAATAGGTTTTCTAGAAATATATTAAGCTTTTTATTATAAAATGAAGCTTCCAGGATTGTTTCTTGTGCAACTTTTTATTTTCAAGCTTTCGGACTTGTCAGTCCAACAGGATTATCACGTTAACAACTTAATAAATACAATTTTTATATACACATTATTATATACACATTTTAAATACTTATTATATACTAGCGGATGTACCCAGCTTTGCCCGGGTTTTACCCGAGTAAAGGTTTGTCTAACGAAAATTTGTTAAAACAATTCTCTATAAACTTATAAAAAAAAGATATATTTTGATAATTTGAAACTCGTAAATTTGAATCTCTCGATTAGGTGAACATTTTTTCCCGGTCACTGTGTGCCGTGTCATCCTGAATTTTGTCTTTCGTAATTTTCTACATTACAAAATCGTTTTATCTAGTGAACATTTTTTCCCGGTCCCTTGAAAAATACTCGATAAGTTGAATAAAATCAATATTAATTGGTTCCCTCGGTAATTGGAAGTTAAAGGAATAGTATCTTTGCCTTGGAATTGTATCATTATTCTTGTCTCAAATAAATTGCCGTGTCATCCTGAGATAATCTTACTTTTGATAAATAATCTTTAAGATAATAAACTTAGTGATAATAAAACTTATATATAAAAAAACCTTATCATCGTCGCAATGGTGGCGCTGCTTGCGGGTTAAATCTACAAATCTGCAAATAGGTCTAAGGATATTCAAGATATTCAAGAAATTATTTTTCAGAAACCTTACCAGTACTATACTACATAACTTCCCAAAGTTTCATGGCGTTCCAATGAGTGGTTTGGTCAGGCATAAAGGACAGACACACACATACATGGCGGTATAGATCAATGGTAAAGCATTTCACTGTAGATCGAGAGATCCGTGGTTCAACTACGTATGCCCTCCACACACACATACATTCATTTATATATATGATTTAATTCTACTATAGATGTGTGAAAAATTAGCAGTCGTTTGTGGCTGTCTCCACCTCAATCATCTCTCTCTTTATTTTCCAAATATTTTATACAAAACAAAATTTACATACATGTTAACTGCTTTAAAATTTACATATTAAAAGATTTATATTGTACAATTGAATTTAGAGATTTTGGTTGTATTTGCATACATAAAATTGAATTTAAGGAAATGAGAGGGAGAGAGAAACTATGAACAAAGCTAAACTGGAAATTTACTTTCTATCATTCAAAATGTATCACATATATATATAGATATTGAGAGAAAAATATATTACATTATTTGAGTTTCAAAAACATTTTATTTTGAAAATATACATGCGTGGTGCTTCATAGTATTACATTTTGAATTTTAAAGATTTCAATAAATTATTTCGATAATTGTATGTAAATATTCATTCTAGAGCCACGTGAATATTGAAAGAGCTAGAAGGCTATGCTCTTTTATTTATTCAGAGTGGTAAAGTAAAATATCTTTTAAAGGCGTTTTAAAACTGAAAGTATCGTTTTAAGAATGTTTGATGGATGACATTGTTTATAAATTCATTTATTACTTTTATTTCTGAATTCAATAATGGCTTTTTAATATTTAGATTAAAGTGAAAACTGTCGTCCTTACCTTGGATTTTGGAGGAGTAATGCTTCCCTACCCTTTAAGTTACACTATTAAGACCCGTAAGCAAATCCCATATTTTAGTAGTCCTGCTTAATTGACCCGCGATTCTTCAAGGACAATCCCATCAGTGAGTGAAAGTGAACGATTCCAGAGCTACGTGGGTATTGAGAAAGATAAGTCTTGAGCTAGTTCATTTATCCTGAGTAGCAAAGTAAAATGTCAATTATGTCTTGAACATAAAATACTGTTCTTACTTTAAGGATGACTTGTACTAGACCCATTAAGTTCATTTATGGAGAAAGTTTTTTCTGTCTGCTCAAAATGCTCCAACCTCACTGCAAATCCAGCACATATCCTGGATTGTATTAGAGCTAAGAAGGAAGAACTATACAAGAACCCCAAAACTATAGTAGAAAAAATTATTGCTTTACCTTCATGACTGGTGTAATCTTACCCATGGAATAATAAAAAAGTGACTTATTTAGTTCTCTCTATAAATTTTGTAAAATTCACTATCTTTATATTGAGAGAATATAGATAACCTCTGGTATCTTCTTAAACTCCGAATAATATCCAAAGTTTAAAGGTGGACAGACGACGGCTTTTTGTTTGAATCTGTTTTCTATATCCAGCCATATATATATATATATATATATAGTGTAAAAACTATATAATAAAAATATAATAGTGATTCTATATTTAAAATTTAATGAGTAAACTGATAACAATGATAATTTATATCAAGTAGATTTGATTAGATTAGCAAGCTAAATCTAAATTAATTATAAAAATTATAAATTAAAAAATTATTTATAAAAATTATAAATATATAATTAATTGGATGATGTAAGAAGTAAAGGATTTTTTTTTCCTCTCTCTCTACTAAATAATAACAATTCACAAATTTTATAATTTGAATTTAAATAATCAATATAATAAAGATAATTTTAATACAAAACTAAACAACTATTTATTTATATATATATATATATATATATATATATATATATATATATAGCAATGGAATGCGAAACCTACAATATGTTCAGCTCAAAATAGGTCTGTTGCTCCAGGTTTAAGTATTTAGACCATTATGGTAAAATACATTACATTCAACTTGTAATTTCCATAATACATTGTTATTGATCCTATTAAAATAGATTTAATCGGCCAGGTGAAGTGAGTAAATGGGCTATGTCTGGTCGTATTTACACTTCCAAGTGCCAATAGTAATGTCCCTACGGATCACTTAAAACAAATTGTTAAGAAATTGTAGGGCAACATTTTTTAGTTAATTTTTTTCATTAATATTTTTGTGCAAATTCCACGTTTAAAATCAGTATTATATATAGGCTTTGGCAAATTATTTCGTAGAAATTGTCTAGGATTGGTAAAACTGGAGAAATGCCATTGATTGTGAGACTTTGTGAAAAATTGTTTGTAGATTACAATATATAAAATAGAAGGATTTAAAAGCGCGAATGTTTCTTTTATACATAAAACGAACTTCTATATGTATATATATAACTATATAAAAGAAACATTCGCGCTTTTAAATCCTTCTATTTTATATATATAGATGGCGCGTTATTGCTTTGTGTTAGATTACAAAATAAAAAAAAAACTATTCGAATTTTGGTTATCTGGCTATCTTCATTAATTCATAACGACAAACCTTTTATATAAAGCAATAACGCGCCATCTATACATATAAATTAAAAGAACCTAAAAGCGCGAATGTTTCTTTTATACACAAAACGAACTTCTACTGTCCTTACTGCGATGAAAAATATATTGGGAGGGCTTGGCTCATCAGTGGTGAACCCTCCCAGCGGCCTCGCCAATTTAATCCACCAGACCGCTTCTCAGAGCTCCAACACTGTATTGGATCACTCCGCCTTTAAACCTTTTATATGTGAAAAATTTACATTTTTAAACGCTACTTATAAAATTATAATTAAAATTTTCTCTACAGCCATTATCTTGCAATAAACAAAATTGAAGAGAGGGTATAGCTCATCAGTACTCTACCAGCGGTGTTTCGCCATTTTAAGCTCCAGACCGCTTTACTATTGTATTGGAATGTTTCTTACCTGCACATGCTATTGAATACAGTAAATTGCTATTTTGTAAGAAATCTATGAGAATGCATTTATAGGGGACTGCAGAAATCTATATCTGAATTTAAGATATAATTCATCGAGCAATGCTCTTTCGCAAAATCACAAATGAGCCTGTTGGACGACATCTTAAAATAGAAACTTGGTGCCATCTCCTAATAGACTTCTTTATTGATAAATATTTTTAATACTTTGGAATTTTTCTTATATTTGTGATCATTTTAGAAAATGATTTCTAAATATTTTAACTTTAATATTTCCTGTAATTTTTAAGATTAAAAATTCATGAAATTTTCTAGAAAGAACAATTTTTTATGATTTGGCGCCTAAAATTAAAATCTGCCACAAAAATATCACACCATATGCATTGTCATTCCGAATAGTCTGCTTATGGTTGAGGAGCAATATTCCTTCTCTCACTAAGCGTTGTTTAGATGTCTAAAATTGTGAAGATCATACTCTGTATATCTGTTGTAGAGTCGAAAGAAGAGCCTCAGATGTCTCCATGCATCTCTATCACAGCAGTCGCAATGTCCTCTAGATTCATTGTAAAATGGATGCCGTTAACGTTAGTAACCTTGGACCACAGAATTGGGTCAAATATTCCAAAGATCCAGGGGGGACCGCCTGGAGGTGTGGTCGGACTTCTCCCCCTTCATTTTTTTCTTGTGTGCAGATGGAAAGACTGCTGGTTTCCTATGCTAAATTCTATTGGGAACTAGACAAGGGCTGTACTAAACTATTAGATTTTTACTCAAGTTACACACCTTACTAGTAGCTACTAGTTTATGAATTTATATAAATTGTATATTGCCGGGGGTATTCATAGTTTGTCTAACTAGATTTGTGGAAATATGTATCGATATAAGCCATATTGTCACTGTTGATGAGCAGTATAATTAAGAAAAAGCAACATTTATTTCGATAAGATACACTGGGTATACAGATCTGGTAATTATTCACTGGGAGTATAAATACAATTCGAAGATGAGCGAATATTTGGTTCATATTTTAACTGAATCTGCACGTCTTCAAAGTTAAATATCTTGGCATCCCAAAATATCAATTGATGCGAAACCCACCAACAAAAATAATTATAAAATAAAACCATTAAGCTATTATATATTATGATGCATTTGCGCGCCATGTTATGAAAATTCGAAACTATTATAGACGCGTATAATTTTAAAAATTAAGCAATTTCTACTGCCCTTACTGCAATGGAAAAAAATTAGGGAGGGCCTGGCTCATCAGTTTATCCGCTAGGAGGGTTCACTACTGATGAACAAGGCCCTCATTATTTTTCCATTGCAGTAAGGACAGTAGAAATTGTTTAATTTTATAAAGGAATCATACGCGACTATAATAGTTTCGAATTTCCATACGCTAATATATGTTGGGTATCGATATTTGAAACTGATTCGTAGAATTGCTGTAGATTGGGTTAGGTAATTCTCCCTTATTCTAGAGCCACGTGAATATTGAAAGAGCTAGAAGGCTTTGCTCTTTTATTTATTCAGAGTGGTAAAGTAAATTAGCAGAATAGGCGCTTTAAACTCTTATTATGGGTTTGAAGAGTTTTATCTGCTAACAATTTTTAAAAAAAAATGTATATTGCTTAATTGACTGATAAATTTTAGTGTATTGACATATTATAGTATATATATATATATATAGGATATGTCAATTAATTCATTTCATAAAGTGATATAGAAATGCGACGGATTTCGAAGATATTTAATAACCATTTGAAATTTGGATTGAAAGACGTTGCAAAATAATTGTTGAAAATTGGAGATCCATTATAGTAATAAAGGCTTCCTGAATTCATAAACCATATTAAAATTGCGTATCCTGATTGTTCACAAGAGAATTTTAGATGGCAGATATCAACATCTAGCTTATTTTATTTTAAAAACTTTTAAAACATCTTTACATATGTACGCTATCTTTACTCCTAAAATTACATAGGTTTGCCAACTTTATAAATTGTAAACTAGTTTTCAATACCCAATTGGAATTTTTAGAAATTATTTTTATATATATATAAATGCCGAAGATATTTTTGAGCTACGATTCATCATGAATAAGCTCTTTGATGGGTTTAAACAAATTAAAACCGGAATTCATATTATGACTTCGCAAATTCCTCTGTAAGCTCATGGATTATTTACTAAGAAATAGACTGCATATACATTTGGAAGGCTTCGGGAAAATGTGCTTGGGAAGAAATCTATGAATATCTTGATTTAAAAAGTCAATTTAAAAAAAATCGATATATTTAATTTTCAGGGTATATCATATTTAAAACTTAATTTTAAAAATTATTTAAAAAGTGAATAGCTTTCTGTTTACTAATGCAATATATCACTGTTGCTTAACTTATAGGTTAAAACCGCCAGAAACTAACTTAACTGAATTGCGGTATAATTGGCTGAAATGTGTGTAACTAGATAACACCAAGGTATGGAGTGTTGCAGCAGTAGGAGCAGTTCTTTGAAGCAGGGGGCCGGTTAGTTGCTATACGGTCGTAGGTGATGGTGGTGTATTGTCCATGGAGCAGATCAGATCGGTCCGTGCACCCTGATCCCGTTAGTCGGCCACATTTCAGAGTTCCCTGTTCACGGTTACCGTAGCGGCTCGGGGCTCACGACACCGTACTTCACCCTACAGGGCAGTCCCTTGTGCTGCTTCTCCCGTCCGCTACGTAGAGGAATATATACGGTCGTATAACCTTCGTGTTAGGCAGGCGATTTATCCATGAAGTCATAGTGCCTGCTGTAACATGGCCACCAGATGTGAAACAAGGTTACAGTCCACAGAGTAACCTAAGGACGACTAACCTACAACTTAGAAACCAAACACTTTCAGTCTGGAAATTCTGGATGCTGCCTGAATATGCCTTTCGTGCACTGCGCCGATAAGCCCCTACACCACAGATGTGCTACCTCATTCTGCCAATTTCTCAATCTCTTTTCCTCGGATTTACCTATACCAATCTATGAAATTGTCTTAAGTTTTCCTGTACATAAAATTCCTTTATTACCATTAAATGTGATTAGCTTTAACCTTATCATTTTCTTGTGCAGACTATGTATAAAACTGTTTTAATAAAGATTTTGCGTGTGAATTTGTACTCAATCGTCTAATTTAGACACGGGGTCTGCACTCTTAACCTAAAACTACCCCACATTGCATTACACTCCTAATTTTTTTTTTTGTATTCGGAAAAAGATTTTCATGACTTTGGACCGCCAAGTAATTGAAATATTTGAAGAACTTAAGATTTAGATTGAGTATTTTTATTAAGGCAAAGTTTTAAAATTTCAATTATTTGGACGTTTTAAGGTAAAAATATGAAATTTGTTTAATAAAGTACTATATAAAAAAATGTATATTGCAAAGGAATTTAGAATGTACGTAAATGTAACGGCCTTTCTTAGAAATGTATTTCCTCTTCCTCCCAGTAAACCTTGCTCAATTGCCTACCACAATCTTGTATTCTAAGCGAGATTTGTCTTAAGTATGGAAATTCTAAACAAATAAATTCAATAGCAACATCGGAAGTCTTCAAGTTCCGTGTAGTTATAATTTACAATAGAGCCATTGCCCTCAACTCCTTGCTTTCGTCATCAGCGATCCCGAAGGTCGCCGCCGCTCAAAGGTCACCGTCATTTCCGTATTTTTATTTTACTTGGTTTTATTATCCCGCTCAAGGTAGGTTCTTATTTCTTAGCTTGAGCCATCCATCCAGGAATATGCAAAATTTATAAATAGATAAAACAAGGTTAAAACGTCGAAGGTTATCGATATTGTCCATTTCGAGATGAAAAGATATTGTATTATGCAACCCGCCATTTCTTTTAATCCTATAGGGAACTGAATATGTGAAAAATCATAATCATCAGTGATGAGCTTTCCCCAGCGATTTCGCTGTGATATTATAAAAGTCACTGTATTTCATCAACGTAAAGATTGTGCTATGTGATCTATTTACTATTGGTAAATTGAGCCTTTTGTGTTTGTCTATATTTCTCGTTTTAATAGTGATACAAGGTCATTTAGAATCCAATAGACTTAAAAAAACCTTAATTTTCGATAATATATGACAAGACCAGAAATCTTCCACCAAGTTTATTTTTAAAAATGATATATCAATAAAATGCTATTAAACTTCAAAATTTCATTAATCTTTAGCTTAATTTGGACCTAAATTTTCAGGTGCCCTAGACTATTAAAAATATTGGTTCAATATAAAGGTGGTCGGTTTCTTTCATTTCTACCTGGCACATTCACTTGGCAAGAGTGGAATTTGAGTGGTTGGTGACTCATACTAAGAAATTATTGTACGTCAATATTATAAGGTAGACTTGTTTAAAACTACTTTTTATTATAACTAGGAAGTGCATGATTTTCGGTTATACAAATCAATTCTGTAAACTTGATTAATCCAAAAGAAAATACTGAAAATTAGGTGTCTATTCATAAATACTTTTTACTCAAGATTCGGCGTTTATCCTAAGCTCCCGAATGAAATCAAAGGGAAAAAAATGAAAAATGGTCTAAGGAAAAGTGATATCGTAGAACTTCTCGACGCCACTATACACAATAAGTACATACGAGATATCCACTCGAGCTTTTATTAGAAACTTGCATATTGTGCAGGGAATATGTGAAGAACGGCATAGATATACGAAAATGATTAATGCAACACTAAAGGGAACGATGCTCTAGCGCGCCATCTGTTATCAAATTACAAAACTATTTTAGAGGCGTAATATTCTTTTAAAATAAAACAATTTCTACTGTCCTTACTGCAATGGAAAAATTAAAGGGAGGGCCTGGCTCATCAGTGGTGAACCCTCCTAGCGGTTTCGCCAGTTTAACCGCTGGGAGGGTTCACCACTGATGAGCCAGGCCCTCCCTTTAATTTTTCCATTGCAGTAAGGACAGTAGAAATTGTTTTATTTTAAAAAGAATATTACGCCTCTAAAATAGTTTTGTAATTTGACTAAAGGGAACGTTGAGGCGCGATATCTATATACAAGAAATAAAACTGTGCACGAAGGTTTTTTTTTTTCAAATATTTCTGTCTATACTGCGATGAAAAATGTACTGGGAAGGCATGGATCTTCACTGGGGAGCCTCGTGAGTTTTTGCCAATTAATCCACTAGACCGCTTTTAAGGGCTCTAATACTCTTAGATTCGGCTTGTATGTGACAATGAAGGTTGGGATTTTAGTCATGGTAACTAAGCAAACTATGTACATAAGCGCGCATCATTGACTATAAATTACATACAAATGTAAACTTATTTTTGACGCGTTTATTTAAAAAAAATCATGTAATAGAAAGCATCTCTTATGGCCAAAATTTAACAACTAAACCCCCCTTTGACAGATTGTGAAGATTCTTTTGGATCCCGTGTGAATCTTATTGAATAAAGTCCGCCCTAGACTGACGAGGGCCATTAGTCCTAAACCATGGTCTCTAGGTGGACGCTTTTCAGTTTGCCAAAGCTGGTGTTGTGGCTTTGTCACCGACCCGAGGCCGCTAGTTGCGGCGACGGTCAATAGATGACGTCTAGTTTTGACGTTTAATTTGACGGGAGAGGAGCCCTTTGCTTTATATATATATATATATAATATGTGTGTGTTAACGAGAAAGCGATTAGGCTTCTACAATAATTTTATATTGGTATAAACTGGGTGAGCTTCTAGTCTTCAGACACATCTTCGGGTCTGTGTGAATTAAGATACAAATTGAAGACTTTTCTCGATAAAAAAATTGGACGCTTTAAAATAAAACCAAAATTTAAAAATAAATTAACAAACAAATGATATTTAAAATTTTATTTTAAATTAGGACCGAAGAAATTTGAGACTCAATATCTCGCCAGCTTATACAATAAGGAAACTTCTTGCAGAAGATTATCTTAAAACTGTTGCGAAATTCGTTCTTTATTTTAAAATATCTGCTGACTTCTCATTTTATTTTGTTATTGGAGGACATTTTAAATGTTCATTTGTTATTTGGATTTTTTATTTTGGAGGCTGTTTAAAATGAGTATTTTGTGTGTGTGAGAAAATTTGGAAATTTGTCTTCAACATTTTGAATATTAAAAATGTTATTTCTGGATATTTCAAAACATGTTCTGAAGAGTTGCCAAAGAATGTTGTATAGCTATTATTATTATATTGCACAACACGTATCTACTTTTTAGTAATGAACCATAATCGTGTATTTAAACTATTTACAATAGAGGATCGCAGGATATCATTTCTAGATGGAATAAAAGATAACGGCGAAGACACATCTTTATTAAAGCCACACACACACACACACACACACACAAAGCTTTTATTAAGACCACCGGTCTTGTACAGATTCACCAAAGGAAGAAATAATAGATGGAGCTCCTATACTCCAGGCAGCGCAGCACCCAACAACAGCCTCCTGGTCCGACGTTATAACAGAACACACACGCACACAAAGCTTTATTAAGACCACCGGTCTTATACAGATTCACCACAGGAAGAAATAGATGAAGCTCCTATACTCCAAGCAGCGTAGCACCCAACAACAGCCTCCTGGTCCGACGTTATAACAGAACACACACGCACACAAAGCTTTATTAAGACCACCGGTCTTATACAGATTCACCACAGGAAGAAATAGATGAAGCTCCTATACTCCAAGCAGCGCAGCACCCAACAACAGCCTCCTGGTCCGACGTTATAACAGAACACACACGCACACAAAGCTTTATTAAGACCACCGGTCTTATACAGATTCACCAAAGTACCCAACAACAGCCTCCAGGTACGACGCATGTCCAATGGCCGCCACACGTTCCTTCGTGCAAACGTCATGGTTAACGAATCATTGAACAGACTAGTGTGGAATCAGCCGCGTTCTAGTCTTCGCTTTCCTCGTCCAAATGAACCACGGCATTCGGCGATTCAATATTAAAGCTATACAAGCTTGGCAAGCCTCGGACAATAATGTCCTTCAACAAGCTGTAATACGAATACTAGAAACTAAAGAAGAAATGATATCTGGTTAAAATCATTATTATTTTTTTAATCTTATTTTTTGTTATTGTGCTTTATTAATTTGTAGATATATTCATTATTAGTTTTTATGCTTATCTTTTCTTAATTCGGCAACAGTATGTTTTTTTTTTTTTGTTTTGTGATGTAAATTAAAAATCGTATTCAGTTTTGTGTATGTAAAATTTAAATTCTTTTGTTGTTTGTAGTAAATTAAAAATTATAAACTCTAATTTAAGTCAAGTCTTTGTTTTATTCTAAAACGTCTCCTGGAGAAGAACTCAAACTCAGCGAAACACTTATAAGATTTAAGTTTATGCGCGAACAATATCTATATATATTGAGTTACATAAGTGGAAATATTTTATAAGTTTGTTGAATATATATATATATATTTTTTTTGTGAGAATATATATATATAAATTTGCATATTGATGTGAATTTTGAAAAACGAGCAAATCCAAAAAGACAGAAACCAACAATCCCCCAAACACTGAAGAAAGGAAGAGGGAAGCCCAGGAATCAGAAGATGATTAATATGTGATGGTACTGTGTTGTGTGAAGGGAGGTCAGTTTTTCGGTTGATGCTATTAAGTAGGATTGAGGTGAAGGCTTCTAAGAAAAGACGCTGCTGTTTTTTTTTTTTTTTTTTTATATATTGGTATAATGTGCTGTGGCTTGGTTTAAGTTGAATGTGTGGCCTGTATTTAGGATGTGCTGGTAAATTATATATAGACAACGTATTTTGCTTTTTTTTAAATAGTGAAATACATTGCAATCCTTACAAAATTATCACCCAGATCTATCACGCAGGGCTATAACAAGGATAGATAAAAGCTTCGGCATTAACGCGTCATAAATGCGAAACATAGAAAAAAAAAAGGAGAAAAAGAGGAAGATTTGAAGTAGAAAAAGCAAAATATTTATAGTGATGATTATAAAAATTGATAAATTTTTCGGTTCCAGATTGCTAAGCTGACACTATATTAACAAATCATTTTAAAATTATTTTCAAAATATTTATTAAAATTTAATATATATGTTTAATGTATAACTATAATATTATATATGCTTTATTTTTGGATCGCCTATCGTTTGAGTTGGGATCATTCCGATATTTCAACAGAATATACTATATATACAAGTTGAATATCAACCCATTTTGTAAAACTGGTAATAGTTACTGGTATATAGTTATATGCTGTAAATAGCTCTAAATTTCTTTTCTTATCTGTGATGTTCACTAATATTCATTATAGGGAAATTAAATCGTTAACTAACTGACAAATACGTTAATAATTTCTATTATAATAACTAAAATCATATTAATAATTACTGTAAATAAGCTCCCAAACTTGTGTATGCATCCAAATATCCAAGACGGATATCGCGTACTTTGTAAATGATAATAAATAAATAAAATAAATTTTGTTTTTAAAATCCTTGTAAACATAACGTTTACAAGATTTGAATCAAAGGTGGGTGAATTGGCTCGAAATGGTTTGTTAGAGATCAAAACCAAATTTATCCAAGCCTTTACCATTTAATGTATTCAAAACTGGATCGCCATAGTTTCAATACTAAATATCGTAAATTCTCTTATTTCCAAATGATACTAACTTAAATGATAGATAAGTTTCCTATATAGATTGTTGTTTGAGTAATGTTAAGGCCTATATATTAAAATCTAGCATATATAAAATACAGTTTAGCAGATTAAAAAAAACTATGCGTGATAATTGTTATTGCTACTCATAATTTGTTACAGGTTTCATAGCCCGAGTCTGCCCAATCAGCTGCGGGAGCAAGGAGGAGCACCTCTGGAACATCGACTACTAAAGGGAAATTTCTTCTCGTAACCTCGCTGGAGTCCTGTGGCCAAACAAGTCCGCTTCATGGAAGGGATCCAAAGTGAAGTAAAGCTTTATTGAGGGATATGTGAGAAGGGATGGTGAACTTATGTATTGTTACTTTTAAAACTTGTATTTGAAAGTAATTAAAATATATGTGAAATAAAAATATTTATTTAAAAAGAGACGAGATTCTTCATTCGATATATTGACCATTCCGCTCAATAAATTATGGAATAAAAGTTAAAGTACATTACTTTAAATGTTGTGAAGTACATTACATATATATATCTGTATATTGCATATTGACACATTTGCACATTGGATTACATATTTCAATCTGAAGTACATCGCATCTGTATATTGCAGATCATAACGTCGGTTGTACAAGCTAATGTAGTACAAGCTAAATATATCTTCGACAAGAAGAAAAAAATACGTTTAAAAAAAATCGAAAAAGTATTGGATGCACCTAGACAACGCCATCAGTACCTAAACATGGTCGTGTTTCATATATAGTCACAGCCATAAATAAAGTACTAAACAAGTAGCCTTTCAGCTGAAATTTCACCACATGTTTCTAGTAAATTATTTTAATGGACAATATATAAAGTTTATCTCTACAATGGAAGGACAAATGGAAAATACCGTTTTGCGATAAGGGGGATACTGGCCTCGCAACCAGGAGGGAAGACAACAATTCTCTGCAGCTTATAGGAACGAGCAGGTAGTACAATTAACGTTGGATAATAATGATAGAACAACCAATTAATTTTGAAATTTTTGTAATCTTCATTCAATATAGGCTCGAGAGATACACATCTTCAATACAGGATTCATTTTAATAACATCAATATGGCAATATGAACAAGCCTCTTATTTTTATCTAACCTTCTGCTGTGCTAAATTATCTTTTATCAACCACAATATATAATATGGTTGATATTTTTCATTTAAAATAATAATTTTTATAATATATATTTTATTTATTTATTTACTTATTGTCTGTTTTTTTTCTTCCTTTATATGATTAAAGGAAAGTTAATTATTTTCAAAAAGGTGGGTAGAATAAGCCCCCTGATATCTACATTTGATACTGATAATATAATGATGATAATACTGATTTCGAGAAGAGCTCTCTCAACCTTCATAAATGTTGTAAATAGCTCTATTACGAATATTTCTTGTTTACATTTTGAAATCAATGTTTATTAATATAGCACTCTGTACCTCTCATCTAATCAAAAATATTTTTATTTGTGAATTTAATATTTTCGAGTGTATAATAATAATATCAACATAAAAAATGAAAAACAAAAATATATTTTGCTAAAGTGTAATAAATGAAATAAGATTAATTTGTGTAACACGCAAAAATTAAAAAAAAAAGCATTAAAAAAGTATAAACAAGTGTAATATAAAATAATTCTTAGAGATATTAGAAAATTTAAAACCGTTTTAAGAACGGACAGTAGGGGCAATGAAAGAAGTGAAATATCGGCGAGCGGGTGAATGAGGGCAAGTGCGGGAAGCGGAAGAATCCTAGTTTCGGAGAAGGCGGAAAAACAAAGCGCAGTGGCGGAAGAGCCCCAATGCCAGGTGTTGCAAGCACAAGGCCGCTGGTGCGCCTTGAACTCGGCCATTGTTACCGCAGCGAGCCATAAGATGGCGGAACATCTCATGATCCTATTTCGCCATCTACAAATATTTCGCAGGTAATTAATAAGTGCGAGGGCGATTTCGTCATTTCTAGGACTCTTTCCATTTGCGATTCCTTAAAATGTTAAGTGCTGAGATGGAATTGATCGAAGGTAACTAGACGACAGGGATACACAGACGATCTGAGACAATGGACTGGACGACACACCTACGAGGAGATGAAGAGGATGGCGGAGGAAGTAAGGAGAGACCATGTGACCCACCCTCTGTAGAGAAAGGCATTGAAGGAAGGAAGATGGATTTAGTTTGAATATCGCTTCTATAATATTAGCATTTATATATTAAAAAAGCTGTCAAATGATCTTAGGAATATAATGTTAAAAATGAATCTACCCGTGTGTGCTAGTACAAACCGACTATTTCTGACTAATTGTAAGTTTCCTGAAACGATTTCGTTAGGCCACTGCGGATCTAAGCAAGGGAGAGATTCCTAGGATCAAGAATTTAAAGTAAAATTCGAGGATTTTAAAGAAAAATCTCCTGATCGTAAAACTTAAAGTTATTGGAGTCTTTCACTATCTATCAGAATAAATATGAGTGTGCAATAAATTGATAAAGAGGGAGCAATCTCTCGAAATATTTTTAAAACATTTTTTCTTTACACACACAGATCCAGGTATGCCCTTTTATATAATCTAATAATAAACTGTTGAATATTTTCACATTCCAGAATATGCACACTATTAAAAAATATATGTACAGTAGATCCTCCCTGTAAAGGACACCTAATTGCAGAGCCAAAGTGTCCTTTGGGGAGAGGTATCCTCTTACCGGAGAGTTTCTAAATAGTAAAAATGGTAATTTTGTAAATGAAAACTGTCCTTTATAAAAAGGTGTCATTTAGCGTGAGTGTCTTTTCATGGAGGTTCTACTGTATTACTAATTGCACACGATTTATTTTGACACTCTTTTCTTGATATTATAATCCGATCCTGTATATATTTCCTTTTTAAAATTTCCATGAAGTTTTGAGGATTTGTGTTGAGACTTCTCAAATAGAGGCGATAAGAAGTAACATGTAAGCTCGACCAAGAAGAAGAGTCAATTATATAAACCGCGAAAATGATCACATTAGAAGAAAATAAAGAGAAAAAGGTAAATTATGACCATATTAGTGCTAATGAAATTATTATAAGAATTTTTTGAAGGACTGGTGAACTTTAGCTGAGGTGTGTGCGCTTTCTTACAAGACAGAATAAGTATTTGACAATATAAATAAGAACAAAGACTGAACTGAAAGGTCAGACACGTGTTTCATCCGACCATCACCACGATTTTCTTAGTTCAGGTTACAAATATTGAGACTGCTGGTGTATCATAGTGCGGGACAGTTTGGACGAAACATAGAAACAATAACAAGGACTACTAAGAACCCAAATTACTTTAACACATTTCGTGATGAGGTATAAGTACAGTGTTGATCGATTATTGAAACCGCCCTTCTCTAGTTTTATAAGTTTTAACTATGAAACTTTGGGGTATTCTCCCCTTTGGTCGATACAAGCGGCATTAACATTAAATACAGTTATAACCAATTCCAGAAAATCAGATTATGTAATACCTGCTGTTTTACTTATATGGAAAACTCGCTTTATAATATGATAGTTTTATGGAAAAGAAAATCGCTAATCTCTATTGAAATATTAAAAATCGTGTATCCAATATACATATGGATTATTTTAATTCAAATTGAATTTTTCAATATCTTTCAGAGTTATTATTTGAATCCCGATATACATGTTAAAAGGTACAACTTAAGTTTTGTCCATGAGTGTATATCACCTATGAAAGAGATATTAGAAAAAGTAATTTTAAAAATTTTACATTTTACAATTTCTTTTAGGAAACGTCAGGGAGACATAAAGGCAAGAAGAGCCCAAAGGAAATGACATTCAATAAGAAATGTTTTAGTACCAAAACCACGTTGCTTAGAACAGAAAAAAATCACTTCTAAAAAGCTTCTTTTGGAGCTTGTGTATATGTCTCCTGGACCTGGACTCTTAGAAAGAGAGCAAAGCTTCATGCTCTCGAGATTTGATGCTTGCGTCGAATGATGAGAATGCCATGGACTGACGAGGCCCTAAGAGAGCAACAAGGCACTAGCCATGGACATGAGCTTCGAGAGGACAGTAATACTGCCAAAACCAGCCTATCAGGAGAAACAGAGTATTGTTTAACAAAAAGGTGAACATTGGTTTAATAAAATAAATAAAACATCCAGGGTTACGTTTCTTGTACAATTTTTATCAACCCTTCGACCGGAGTATTACAATAACTAACTAGTTATTGTGTTATTTCCATCGAAGGGGGCTGATAAGTCCGAAAGCTTGGGAAATAAAAATTGTACAAGAAACTTAACCCTGGATGTTTATTTTATTAAATTCTAAGTCAGGGGAATAACGTTTATATAACATTTTGGTTTAACAAATAAAACACTTAAACGTGAAACGTTCTCCTTGAGGTGCCATTCCGAATTGACCACGTTGTCTTAGAGAGGTATTCTCAATCCTCTATCGTCGAAAATCTGAAGCAAACAATTCCAAGTATCGAGGAGGAAGTGGCCCAATCAGTCCGATTGCTTCTGGCCCTGAGCGGATCACCTGGACGAGATAAAGCGCCCTGCCCATGCCTTATCTCTGGACATTTTTTTTTTGTAAAAATAGTCGTAAATGGTTTTTGTATTTTTTCCTTCTTAAAATAATTATCACGATTAAATTCTGGCGAAATAGTTTTTTTATATCGATATGTTCGAAAGTTTTACAATGAAGATTAATAATAGTTTTCTCTCTCTTTCTTACGACTTCCTTTTGGTTAGATTTTTCCTTATAGACAGGAGTTCTTTTCAACTTGCGATATTTTATAATAAAAATAACGAAAGTCATTTATATAGAGACTGTTCTGGTTGTTCTTTCTTCTCGGAGGGCATCAGAGCTCTTTCAAGGGATTTATTTATTAATCATTTTCATAGAACTTTTTAAAAATCAATGTCGATATCGGAAAACGTGTGATACTCAGATAAATCAAACTACGTTAAGTGCAGCTATATTCGAGTTGTAATTTTTGTGTCTAAAACTCAGATTTTCGAACTTATTGTCGACGCAAAATTTATAAATAAAATCGAGGCCATCCAGAATATGTCTAATATGGCCATAATCCGTGTTTCCTTTGAAGCGGTCAATATTCAAACCCGACAGGAAGAAACCGCGATGGAGCTGTTAATTTAAAAAACAAAAAAGATAGGAAGATAACACCTCCAATCTGGTGTCACATTGATTATAAACTTTATCAATAAGCAATCATACAAACCAAATGTGACGAAAATCTTTCCGACTCCTTCTCAAGACAATTTCTGCATTATAGCCATAGAATAGCGAGATCACAAGAATCCTAAAACACCATGGAATTCCAAGAACAGTCAAATAAGAGCATATTTCCGCCATTCCATCCCCAAACCAATCTGAAAACCTGAAACAGAAAATAATCTGATATACAAAATCCCGTGTAGCTCATGCCCATCCGTACACATGGGCAAACGGAAAACCCATTGGAAAACTAAGTCAGCCTTACAAAATAATAGGGCCTTTTCTTTACTAGTCGATCACGCCATCATAACAACAGAGAGTAAAATTATATACCATAACATCCCCATAAAGCAGGAAAAATTATTTCTAGAAAGTTGAGCCTCCGCAGATGACAAGAACAGCATAAATATGAAATCAAAATATCCCAAGAAAACATTATATTCCTACATTGCGGCCACATAAAAGATGCCAAAAGGAAGCCACTACAAAGGCAATACAGACGTGACTCGTGAGATACTTGGAAAAAAGGTAGAGTTCAGTTCCTCGAAAAATTGTTTTAATTTTTAATATAAACCCTTCTATTAAATCCCCACAAAATATTATTTCTTGTTTATCATAACTTATGGACTGCATTATATTTCGCTACATACTTACATCTTTTTTATGAAATTAGATATCAATATTTAAATCTTTAAATAATAAAAGACATATATTGTATATAGAATACACAATAGAATACACTGCGGCCATTGTTTGTAAAACGACACTTTAAGTTACACCGCATGAGTTTATTTTTAAACGAAAAATCAAAATTTTAATTCAAGGTGAAATATCGGCTATTTATATCCTTTTTGGATGAGGTATGAAAGGGTGAATTATGAAGAGTAATGACGAACGGAAAAATAAAATAAAAGTGTCCAGGGATGGGAATCGAACCCACAACGTTCCGCTTACCGGGCAGATGCCATGTCGTCACAACACCCAACTCACTCCGGACCACATATACAGTTGCCCGGCCATCCTTACAGCCCTCTATATGGCAGACATCAATCCAGAAGAGGACATCCATACGAACAAGGCACCTTTGTTGACAGGTATTGTGATCAGGGTGCACGGACCGATCTGATCTGCTCCATGGACAAGACACCACCACCATAATATTTTGTCTGAAGGTATTGATCAAATTGAAGTTAACGTGAGAGATGACCTTTCTTTTTATTGATTAATATCCTCACGGTAAAATTCTCACCGATATTTCAGCCAAAGAAGCTGCTTTGCCAGTTAAAATCTTCTTTGGGAAAAATTCTGAAGATTTCATAAATTCTTTGTGGTCCTTATGAAATCGAAGCTTACCCTGCACTGAAAAGGGCCATGATCACGAAACCATAATTTTCAGTTGAGCGTTCTGAATTTGTCAAAGCTAAAGTTGTGGTTTGTCACCGACCATAACCTCATAGTTATCTGAGACAGTCGAGAGGTGGCGGGCAGTCTTCCCCACTTATTTTGACCGCAGAGGTGATTTTAAAATATATATTTCAATTAAAAATAAAAAAGGCATATCCTTAGCAGGAGCACATGTGCTTTTCAGAAGGCAGAGCGCCGTCTGGTGGAACAGAAATCAACTATTCATTGATTTAACCTGTTCCCTGATATTTGGCCAACCCAATTTCTTGATAAATCAAGAAAAGCCATCCACTGGAATTTTTTATATTGTTTTTTCATATATTTCAATATATATATCAAAATTCGAAACTATTATAGACGCGTATGATTCTTTTTAAAATAAACAATTTCTACTGTCCTTACTGCAATGGAAAAATTAATGGGAGGGCCTGGCTCATCAGTGGTGAACCCTCCCATTAATTTTTCCATTGCAGTAAGAACAGTAGAAATTGTTTATTTTAAAAATAATCATACGCGTCTATAATAATTTCGAATTTTGATAACAGATGGCGCGCTAATGCATCATAATATAATTTCAATATATCTTGAAGATTCCTATGATTCCTAACTGAAAGTCATATTTGAATTAAAATGAATACTTAATAATTTTATCAAACGAATGCTATCGGCGGGTTTGTTTTCTTAGTGGTGAACTCTGTAAAAGCGGTTTCGTCATCGACAATGTTTGAAGATTTATTTCAAGTAATGGAATCTAGTAGCGCTGGGAATATAAACTTGGGAGATACTGGCGTGGTGGTGGTGGTGTCTTGTCCAATTGTTGATCCATGGAAAGTGGAGGTGCCATTGCCCCGTTAGTCAGCCACATTTCAGAGTTCCCTGTTCACGGTTACCGTACGGTTCGAGGCTCACGACACCGTACTTCGCCCTACAGGGCAGTCCCTTACTTGTGCTGCTTCTCCCGCCCGCCACGTAGAGGAGCACTTCTGGGCAGGGAATACTGGCAGTAGGAAGTTTATTCTATTTGACTAGGAAAAATTCGTGATTAATAGTTTCATTTTGTATATATATAGAAGGCGCGCTATTTCCTTATGTTTAATATATTTGAAACGTTGTTAAATATATTTACATTTGTTGAGAAACTTGATCTCTTGACCCTCATCGTCCGACTGGTTGACAAATCCACGTGTCCTACTCCTTGAACGACTGTTTTAAATCCTAGTCTTTAAATCCTAGCTAAATCTTCAATATTTGGGTTATTATTCCATATCGAATATTGAAATAATATTGTAGCGCATTTAATTCATTTTTATCGAATTTATATAAAATTTATAACCTGAATATGATGATATTATAAAAGAGTTATAAAGTAGAACCATATCTATATTTGCTCTCAAAATATAATTTTTGATATCTATATCTCTAGCTCCCCTTTTTGCTTTTATAAATGCATTCGTTATTATTATCTTGGTTCGCTTACAAAGAACTTATTTTATCTTCCTTCATTCAATGCCTTCCTCTACTGAGGATGGACCACATGGTTTCTCCATATTTACCGGTCCTCCGCCATCCTCTTCATCTCCTCGTAGGGGTGTCGTCCAGTACATTGTTTTAGATCGTCTGTGTATCCCCGTCGTCTCCTTCCCCTCGATCTTTTTGCCTGGAGCTTTCCCTCCAACACTCTCAGCAATGTCTCTCCTGCTGATCCGCGCATCACATGTCCAGAAAACGTCAGTTTTCGTTGTTTTGTTATTAAATTTATCAGCAGGCGTTCTGTACCCATTCGATCAAGGACTTGATTATTTGTTACCATATCTTTCCAAGGAATTTTGGGAGCTCTTATATAAAGGTATGTCTCGAAGGCTTCTATATATATATTCGTTTGATGGAAGATTTTAGTAATGTCCACAACTCACAGCCATATGTTAGTATACGCCAGATTAGTGTCTTTATCAATCTTTGTTTCTTCATAATATTGGTAGTGCCACTTAATATATATTTGTTGTTCCAAAAAGCTTGTTTTACTATTGCAATTCGGCATTTTATTTCCGTGTCTAGTCTTCCCTCATCTGTTATTCTTGTACCTAAGTATATGTATGTCGATGTTTGTTTGATGACAAGTCCATTTATCAAAATATCTTGTTGTTGTGATACATCTCTTCCTGTATAATACACATCCATTTAGTCTTATTTATGTTTAATTCAAGTCCGAATGGCTTCCCTTTTTAACTAATATCTCTATAAGGCCTATCAACCCTTATTTTCATCCAGCTAATAAGCATGTATCATCTGCATATCTTATGTTATTTATATTCAGTCCGTTTACTGTTATACCCGAATTTCTCTTCTCCACATGTTGCATCAATCGCTGTATACATTATACTAAAAAGGCGAAATGATGCAACCTTGTCTAACACCTTTTTTTTTCGCCTCAAATTCTTGTATTATTCTGTCTTTTGATTCGATTAAACATTTTTGTCTCCAGTAGAAGTCCTGTATTATTTTGATATATCTAGTCTCCACCTTTGTGATTTTCAAGATTTCAATTAATGTTTCATGTTTCACACAGTCAAATGCTTTTTTAAAGTCGACAATGTAAATATATATGGGTCTTTTCGTATCCAAGCACTTCTCAATAAGTAGTCGCAGTTCAAGTCTTGCGTTAGTAATTCTCTTTCCCTTAATAAATCCGTTTTGTTGTGGTCCAATCTGCATGATCAATTTGGGGTATATTCTATCACGTATAATTTGTAGAATCACTTTAAAGATGTGCCTGTGATATTATCGCCAAGGATCTGTAATCTTCACAGCGAACGCACCCTTCTTCTTCTGCATAAGGTTAAATCGTGATTATCAAAAGTCACCCGGTATATATCACTGTCATCATATATTCCAATGATTTACTGGATGACTATATATTTTTGTTGTCTTTCTAACGCTGTGTTCTACGAAAATAGATTCCTTTCCACACAATTGCCTTATTATGATGCATCTTCTGAATTACCTACGTCAGTTCTGAAAATAATGGTTTATTTGCATCAGTATTGGTAATAAGATTGAATGGTTTCCCCATTCTTTCGACATCAAATAGTTCGTCTAGATATTCCGACCACCTGTCCATGATTCATATATCATTTCTCGGTAGTTTTCCATCCTTCGTTGGTATTGAATTAGATATTGAAGGTTGTTTCTTCTCCTTCCATTAAATCCCTGTATAAGTTGGTACATTTCTATAGTTTTATTATCCTTTCCTAGTTGTTCAACTCTGTCACATGTTTTTAAGCCATTTCTCTTTTTCTTGTCTCATTTGAGTTTTATTATCCTGTCCTTTTCCCTATATGTTTCCCTTTCTCTTGGAGTTTGTTGTCTGTAGCATTTTCTTCTGTCATCTATTAAGTCAATAATTTATTGAGTAATTCATGGTTTCCTGCCTTTTTTCTCATGTGTTGGAATTGTATTTGTTGCAGTTTTTCTCAAGCCCTCTGATATTATCGGCCATGTTATTAGTTCGATTCTAACATTGTCAAATTCTCTGGTGAATTCCTCATCAAATTTTCTCCTTATTTCTTGATCAGCGAGTTTGGTGTTATCATATTTCTTCCGATAATTTCTAATAAAAAAGAAACACTCGTTGTAAAAACTCTTTATAATTTTAAAGGCCTGCACTCTGCTGTTGAGAGCCAATAGCCCTAAGGGCTACATGGTTGGCCTTTTTTTACTCCCAGGAAAAGGTTTTGGACACTATCTCTGTGAAAATAAAGAAGAAAGGTTGAATTAGATCAGAACAAGGTTTTAAATTTAATTTAACAAAAGTAGTCGCTTACCATAAGGAGTGCTCCTGAAGGGTTTACAGTATCCGAGTTCCTTTCTTAGTAAAAAATTACATTAATGTGACATCATTTATTTAATTTTTAAAATTTTGAAGGTCTCTAATCTTATTTGATGCATAGAACCTTATTTTATGTGACTTCATTTTAATAATGCTATACTGTGTGTGTTTAGGAGAGTGTATATATTGGGAGAGACGCCTTTTGGAATTTAAATTATAAAATTGCTTTGATTCTCGATGTATAACGCTAAATAAATAATATGAAGAAACAGCGCCGTAACCGTAAATGTCAGTAATTCCTCAGAATTATAAGTTTATATCGTTGTTATTTTAAAATATTTTTATAATAAAGTCTGGAACTCTGTAAAAATCACAACAGAACGCACACAGAATGTGTGTGTGGAACTCTGTAAAAATACCAACAGAACGCACACAGAATGTGTATGTGTGGAACTCTGTAAAAATACCAACAGAACGCACACAGAATGTGTGTGTGGAACTCTGTAAAAATACCAACAGAACGCACACAGAATGTGTGTGTGGAACTCTGTAAAAATACCAACAGAACGCACACAGAATGTGTATGTGTGGAACACTGTAAAAATACCAACAGAACGCACACAGAATGTGTGTGTGGAACTCTGTAAAAATACCAACAGAACGCACACAGAATGTGTGTGTGAAACTCTGTAAAAATACCAACAGAACGCACACAGAATGTGTGTGTGGAACACTGTAAAAATACCAACAGAACGCACACAGAATGTGTATGTGTGGAACTCTGTAAAAATACCAACAGAACGCACACAGAATGTGTGTGTGGAACTCTGTAAAAATACCAACAGAACGCACACAGAATGTGTATGTGTGGAACACTGTAAAAATACCAACAGAACGCACACAGAATGTGTGTGTGGAACTCTGTAAAAATACCAACAGAACGCACACAGAATGTGTGTGTTTGGAATTCTATAAAAATACCAACAGAACGCACACAGAATGTGTGTGTGGAACTCTGTAAAAATACCAACAGAACGCACACAGAATTTGTATGTGTGAAACTCTGTAAAAATACCAACAGAACGCACACAGAATGTGTGTGTGGAACTCTGTAAAAATACCAACAGAACGCACACAGAATGTGTATGTGTGGAATTCTAAAAATCCCAACAGAACGCACCGAAGCCTCAGCAGACGATGCGTGCCCCAGCGGTAAGGGCATCTAGAAGTCGCGGGCTCCCAGACAAAGGCGTCCGTCCCCGGAGGCGACGCTTACCCTGGCGGTTGCCCAGAGTTCGGTAACCAGCGCCCGGGGCGCGGCCATTCCCTCCTGGAACCAACGACGGTATTAGGTCCCCATTCCTCAGCCACATTCCCCTGAACACCGGAGGAATTTACAACTCGTCCTCCTCAGCTTTCCATAAATATATTGAAAGTGTGTACTCGCACTTATATACAAATACAGTATATTTTCTTTAATGTCGTTTTATAAAATGTCATTCCATATTTCGAGTCTGAATTGTATCTCAATCAGTGTTCTTATTTTATAAATATTTTATCTCTATTTTACATTGGATTATCGTGTGTGTGTGTGTGTTAAATAAATATCCTATGTTTCACTTAAAACGTTTAATAACCACGTATTGCTAATAATCATTTCTTAATAAAAACATTACAAGCAGTCTCCATACTTTTTTTATGATTTAAATAGGAGTTTAAGGACTTTTGGTGTCATTTATTTCTCTCTCTTTCTAAAGAGGTAAATAAGTCCATACGTCCATTTATAGCAACAATGTGCGGGCAACCGTGCAATAGGAAGTTTGTAAACAAAGGTACGACCTCTCTCCACCTCAAAATAGCGCAAAATTCAGTTTTATTCTCTTATGATAACTCCCTCTGGTTGAACTTTGTAGCATCATACATCCAGTTCAGTCTAATAGCTTTCACATTGTAGAGATTGACGTTTACCTAAATGTTAAAAAAATTGATTGAGATTATCAATAATACAAGAACTATATATATCTTATGATAAATTTGTTTTGCAGTCTATATATGAGTATTTTATGATATTTTTTCTGCAGTCGTGGTAAAAATAATTAAAAAAAAAAACAGTTTTGAATCACAATTTGCTTTAATTGTTCTAATGAAAGAATTTAAGAAGAAATACCTGATTTGAGGCGTTAAGAAGAAAATAAAAGATTACATATTTACATATGTACAAAAAGATTTGAGCCGGCCAACAGGAAACAACAACAATGGGTTTATAAAAAGAAAGCCGCGACATCTGGCTGTCGACTTAACAGAATTGTTTGTTCTAGAAATATTATAATTTTAAAATAGAATATAATTTACATAATATATATATGTTCCTACTTTGTTACGGAATACGTGATTTTTTTTATGCCCAAGTGTATTATATAAGGAGGAGATTTTAAAAATATGTTTTTATTCTTCAGAGTTTAGGTCAAGGTTTGAGCATTCCATGCACACGTAATGTAATATTTCAATAATTTTGGAATTATAAACGGATAAAAAACTCTTAAAGAAATCACTCTATATGTGAATATTTTAAATATCGTAAAGTTTCCTTTCAAATCGTCTTTTTAAATATACTTATTCGTGGATACTTCTTAGATAATTATTGTAGGCTTGTGCGCGCACTTCGCTAAAAATTGGCGAAAAATGTAGTGTGCTTATTTATATTACTTCTTATAACATCTCCAAAAAACATGAACCACACATTCAGTAAAATGATTCACACACATATAATTCAGATTATCGTAAAGATAGAGGCAGCCTGGCCGGAATTTATATTTCTTGAAAATAAATCAGATTGTCTAAATTTCGTATTTATTTTTCGATCATGATGAACTCTGAATAGTATCAAGAGGCCTGCTTCTTCAAGGTGAATCGACAAAAGATGAGAGGACCACGGGTGGACGCCAAAGTCCTTTGTTGTTGTTTATTATGCTGAATTAGTGAGAACTCTTGCCATCCATCACAAAGATATGACCTTGATCGGTTTGCTGCTAAAAAGTAATCACTTCGAACTCATCCTATAAGATCACTAAGTTCAGGTTATTGAATAATACCGGATTTGTGACATTTTTTTGTCACGCGCTATCTGAGCGTTTTCCTGGGATTGCATACCTCAGCGTCACCACAGTCAAAAACGAAACTTTCACAGCGTCAGTGAAACTTGTTGCTGGAATTTGGCCGTTTCCAATAACGCTTATGACCTTGATTTCCAGTTAACATTTATATAAAACAGGTATACCAATGTGTTTTTAAAAGTTATTTTGATTTACACCTAAAACACATATTCGATATTCTAAGAAAAGTTTTTTTGTCAAATTATATTTACAAACATAAGCAGTTTTATCTTATCTCAGTTTTTAGCGGGAAGAATGTTGTTTTCGTTTGTTGAGTAAACCGATCTCTCACGCCTTCTCATTGGACGAATGTGGCCATGTTTGTATATACGAGGAAGCTAAGGGAAGAGCCGAGTGTGGTTGATACTCGTGTAGAGACGCTTAAAGTGTTCTCTGTGTGCTTATCCGTATCTGGTGATCTCCTCGCATACCTGTGTGATCCCGGTATGTCCCTATCAACACTACAATAAAAGATAAGTACAGTTTATATATATATTATATAAAAATATTATTTTATATTTCATAATTATAATTTACAGAAAAAATACTATGTTAGATCGACCGCCGGAGGTCCCTTTATATAACCATTTGTTGTTGTTTCCTGATGGCCGGCTTAAAACCTTTTGTAAATTATTTAAATAAAATTTTAATTTTTTTATTCTTACGCCTTAAATCAGGCAATATTTTCTCAGATTATTTATTTTGTGTTTTATAAGCTAAATTAAAGCAATAATGATCTGTACTAATTTTATTGTTATTGCCACGACGGCAGTTTCACATGCTCATGGATTCCGGGATCAAGCAAATTATCAATAAATCTATATAAAATCCTCTAAAATCACAATAAAATATTTATACAACATATATATATATATATATATATATATAATAATAAATAGTTATTTAATTTTATAGTCCATTTTTGTATTAAGATTATCTTCACTATTATGATCATTTAAATTCAAATTATAAAATTTGTAAAATGTTATTAATTTGTAGATAGAGAGAGAAAAAAAAAAAAAAATCCTTTACTTCTACTACATCCTCAAGTTAATTATATATTTATAATTAATAACAATAAAAATAACAAAGTAACGTCTATTACATCGGCTTTTACACGTCATTCAGACATACTCTAATCCTATATATAGAATAATCGAAGAGAGAATATATATAATAGTTAGAAAAAAGAGAGAAAGACAGAACCATGCACTTTTAATCAAACTAATAATAAGGGAAAAAAAAAGAGTTTTATAAAGAAGGTAGATAAGATTGTTAGTATATATATATATTTTTTTTTTATGATTTTATATTTTATCCTTTTTTTTTTTTTAAAGATTTTTAAAGGTTTTTTTATTTTATAATATGATTATAAATAGTTGTATTTAGTAATATATCTATAGTATGAATTAACATTTGTTATAAGTTTGGATATTATGTTTTGAAACCCTAATGGTAGACCAGACATACACAAAAGACTTTAAATTGAAATGAATTGGAAAAAGAGATCTGCTGGAACGGGGATCATCAGATAAATGGTCTAAATTTGAAATATGGGGGGACATTCCCCTCCCGCGACATGTGTGAGCCAGAAATAGATACTCACAATGGAGGACGCAGCGGCCGAGGTAGGTTTACAGTTTGAATTTGTTAACACTTGTATCTGTTATATATGTTCATTTAAATATTTCACTGAAACAACTTAATATTAACACATAAAATCCGGTTTAAAAGAGATCTATGACATAATAAAGAAGGGGTGAAATGTCGCTGGAATTTTTATCTGATGATCCCCGTTCCAGCAGATCTCTTTTTCCAATTCATTTCAATTTAAAGTCTTTTGTGTATGTCTGGTCTACCATTAGGGTTTCAAAACATAATATCCAAACTTATAACAAATGTTAATTCATACTATAGATATATTACTAAATACAACTATTTATAATCATATTATAAAATAAAAAACCTTTAAAAATCTTTTAAAAAAAAAAAGGATAAAATATAAAATCATAAAAAAAATATATATATATATACTAACAATCTTATCTACCTTCTTTATAAAACTCTTTTTTTTTCCTTATTATTAGTTTGATTAAAAGTGCATGGTTCTGTCTTTCTCTCTTTTTTCTAACTATTATATATATTCTCTCTTCGATTATTCTATATATAGGATTAGAGTATGTCTGAATGACGTGTAAAAGCCGATGTAATAGACGTTACTTTGTTATTTTTATTGTTATTAATTATAAATATATAATTAACTTGAGGATGTAGTAGAAGTAAAGGATTTTTTTTTTCTCTCTCTATCTACAAATTAATAACATTTTACAAATTTTATAATTTGAATTTAAATGATCATAATAGTGAAGATAATCTTAATACAAAAATGGACTATAAAATTAAATAACTATTTATTATTATAATTAATTTAGATTTAGCTTGCTAATCTAATCAAATCTAACTGATATAAGTTATCATTATTATCAGTTTGCTCCTTAAGTTTTAAAATTAGAATCACTGTTATAATTTTGTTATATAGTTTCTACACTATATATATATATATATATATATATATATAACAAATCGTGAGTTTTTATTTACGTCCTCTTTTTCATTGTTGTTGTTGTACTATTGAGTGTACGCTTTTCTGTATGTTAAGTTACTTTAACTTTAAGCCCTAGTAAATTGCACCTTGTGTGTTATCCCGTAAAAGTTAACTTTTGTCAATTTAAAATAGTTGTGGTTAGTTTTTTGGAACTCTCGCCTATTTTCGGGTCAAAATCGTTTTTTTTTTTTTAAATCCACTATTGAGCCCTTTTAGCGCGCGCGCTAAAATCTTTATTTTAAAAATTATATAAACATATATATACCTTCGGTTAGTAAAAATTTAAAAATGCTTGATAAAAACAATTCTGCTTTATGAATGATGCGAAAAGATCTTAAGATACATCTATTGAGTTCCCTTTAGGGGCAGAAGAAATTCCTAGAAGCCTCTGGGACCAAGAGAATTTTGGTCGTAGAAGTACAGCCTGCACCATGCTGACGAGGTCTAACAGCCCGAAATGCGTTCGTGTTTGGCTTTTCTTTATTTATCAAGAAAATGGGTTCGCCAAATATATATGGGTTGGCCAATATGAGACGGTGGTGTGCTCGGGCGAGAGAACACTACGCAACCTGCAAGCCCCTCCTGTGAGTGGGTCCCTGGCCGATACACATTTACCCCCACAAGGCCTAGTAGCTAGGCCAATCTAGTTTTCACATAGAAAGTTCAGTTTAGACTCCAGGCATTGTTTCTACATCGGTGGTTCAGTGGTAAAATGCCCTCACACACATAAACACATTCACCACTTCTATGTGGTTAAATAATTAGGAATAAAAGATAAAATAAAATAGGTTTATTATAGAAGGAAGCTATGTGTACATAAGCATGTTATATATTTTCCACGAAGTTAGATACTATTTAAAAATGGGTAGAAACTATATGGAGGTATTTTATTTCAACTATATCTTCCTCTATATATATGTTATGATTTAATTTTGTTTGTTAGATAAAGGGTTGATAAGACAAAGGATCGATAAGATAAAGGGTTGAGGTGCAGTCGTGATAAGAAAAAGATAATTATTTATCGTCAAGTAGCTTTTATGTTCAATTACTTGAGGAAATATTACACATTAGTTAATTTCACATTATATAGAATTTATAAAGTTAATCCTATATTAGTGATTTGAAAGGATAGATATGTTAACTACGCATATTTAGACAACAAAACTGAAAGTCTTTCTAAAAACGATGATAACAAAAGTAAAATTATCAATTAATAAAATAAAATATATATTTTTTTAAATAAAGAAATATTTGAATTTTTAGATTATATAATATTGTAGCGTAGAAATCAAGCCTTGAAATATCCTAAGATGTAAAAGTATTTATTGATGACGTCACGACGACTAGTCTACAATAATTAACAACTCAACCCCACCATCTACAGCTAGAGAATCTTGTGCAAGCAAGCAAAGAGATATTTTGATAATTATTTTACATAAAAGATTAATAAATATTTATATAATCTATTGAATAGTTTCATTGAATAATTAAATTTAATTAATAAATTATTTCTTCGTCACAATATATATATATATATTTGTTTGGGTATCGTGTGCACATATCCAGGATTACTTAAATCATTTCACCATCTACAGAAATAAGTAGCATTAAATCTGTCTATATCATAATTTGTCTCAAGAGAGAGTATATTTTACTGGGAATATAACTTCAAATATTTGTTTATCCTGTAACCTGGAGCAATAAATTTATATTCAGGACAAAAGTAGCTTAGTACTTTGAACGTATCGTCAGTGTTGTCATTCTACCAACTTCTGCCACATGTTGCGAATAAAGATAGATCACCCAGTTATGTTATTTTAGGGTACTATCATTCAAAAATCTACATCATATCTCTAATATTAGTCATATTGATTTCATATGTTCATCTTACTATCGTTCAAAATCTACATCATATCTCTAAAATTATTCATATTGATTTCATATTTTCATCTTACTCTCATTCAAAATCTACATCATATCTCTAAAATTATTCATATTGATTTCATATTTTCATCTTATTATCATTCAAAATTTTACATCATATCTCTAATATTATTCATATGGATTTCGTATTTTCATCTTACTATCATTCAAAGATCTACATCATATCTCTAATATTATTCATATGGATTTCGTATTTTCATCTTACTATCATTCAAAAATCTACATCATATCTCTAATATTATTCATATTTATTTCATATTTTCATCTTACAAATATTCAAAAATCCTCTTCTTGTTTTGCCGAGTAATTTTTAAAACAAGATTTCATTATTCCGCCTAAGTGACGCAGGTATTCGAAGAATAGATCATTAATCCAGGCAGGGATTGTTGCCATTATTGTAAACACCAACGTCACAAGCGAGAAACGGTAGTATTTTTTTTTCAACCAGCAACAAGGCCAAGGTCGTTGCGCAGACCTCGGTTGCAACCTGGATGTGTCATGTGTAAGACGATGATGCCTCTTGTAATGACGTATTATTTTTTTCAAGCCCTTATCAGATCTACGCACACAAATGGCCTCTAAATTATGTAATCTCGAAATTTCAAGATGTTTTGAAGATATTTAGACAAATAATTTATATATTGACCATACGATTGTTTAGTCTATAGACATATTTACATATATCTCTTAGAGATAAGAAAGAGACTTTCATTGGAAGTTGGCCGTCCGCCAGACTTGATGCCAGTAGACAAGAACATATTACACTCATGGACAAAACTTGAGGAAGTGGAAAGTCTTTCATGTCACCGGTTGTCTGTTTTTTAAGGAGACAGAGGCAATTTTGTTTACACTTGGTTATCTTCTGTATCTTCAATAAAGATCACTATGTATAACATATCTCAGAGTTATTGTCTGAATCCCGATATACATGCTAAAAGGTACAATTTCGTTATGTTTTTTTCCATGAGTGTATTTTTAAATTGGAATCTGTTTAAGATCTCGGTAAACTTTCTTTTAGTATCAAAATAAATCGCACTTCTAGTCTATTAAGTGGTCGAAGATCAAATTATCAACGATTCAATACTATTTAAAGTAAAGATAGAGGCTGCCTGGCCGGCATTCATAGTTCTTGAGATTAAAGATACTTCGGCCAGTAAATCTTTTTATTATCTCGACGTTTCGACTAAAATATTTTGTCCTCATCAAGAGCAAACAAAATTAAAACATTTGGCAAGGCGTTAAAAATTATTCTATAATTTTTAGCGACTTACCAAATGTTTTAATTTTTGTTTGCTCCTGACGAGAACAAACGACTTTTGTCGAAACGTCGAGGTAATTTTTTATTTTTACTGGCCGAAGTATCTTTAATTTCAAGAATTATTTAAAGTGATAGGTTTTTTATTTATATTATATCGTAAACGTATCGCTTCAAATAGTATTGAATAATTGATATTCTGATCTTTGACCACTTGATAAACACTCTCTTAATATTAACGTTCTGTACTTCATTAGAGATCACTCCTTTTTTTATCCGGTTTCTCTCTCCCATGTTACTATCAAATTAGATCAATTATTCCCAGTGTGTAGTTAAATAAATCATGTACGTTCTGTATAAAATTTAGATAAATAGTTCAATTAGAGATTTTTGTTGATTTTCGAAGACTATCCAGGCCGTTTATTTACTCGAGCTTAAGCGCGATGAGGAAGTTTGTTTACCTACTGTTGTGCTACCGCCGCGGTGATAGTCCAAATAAGCAAGCGGGATTAGCAAGGAGATCGTTTCGATTCTTTCGACTCTTTATTCACCTTCGTGTATTCATGAAGAACAAAGCAAGTGACAGACAGAGAGCAGCATCCAACAGCCGCCGTCAGCAACAAGGAGGACGACTTCATTCCTGGCCATCATCTGGGTTTCCAACTCCGCCTTTGCCGGTCCCAAGCCCGGATAAAAAAGGAGGAGGGGGAGCAGTAACAACTCGCTAAAAAAACCTAGGTTCAGCTGGCCCGGCTGATAGTACCCTGTAATGGTTCCTAATCCAGGGATACAGGATGAGCAGCGTTTGTACTCCATGTTAGGAGCGGCTGCACATGGCGTCTGTTCCTGGGGCGGCCATGTCAGAGGCGGCCATTTCTTTTGGAGCTAAGTCGGCCTGCCACCGAGTAGTGCTCCCAGTTTTAATGGCAAAGGCAGACGCATTCTACTTCACCCAGTCATGATGGTTGTCAAACAGACACCATCATGGGTCACAACTTGATACCCTAATATGATTGAGTGGAGATAAGAAAGAAGAAGAAGATCTGGATTTCCTCCTTGTTGACTGGTTCATCCCCCCTCAGCTATTCTTGGGGTGAACACGTGTGGCCGCGAACTAGCCATGCTTTGACACCAGGGCGATTGTCGAAGCTTTCTTTCCTTCTTCGCCATGTGTGCAACAATATATAATCCATCTCTCAAGTTACTTAGGCCAAGCGGACATTAAGATAATCTAGGTATTAGTCCGTTGAAGATTCATTGATCGAAGAAAGCTAGCCACTCCAAAATAAATAAGCGCATCGCGTCTGGTCTGCCGTAGTCTTTCGATTCCTATTTATACTTTTAGATTATTGGTGAAAAGAGCGATTATTAATATTAACTTAAATTATAGTTAAAAAGTATATATTTTAATCAAATATTTTATATTCTTTAAAAGTTCTATCTCTAAGAAATGAGCACCATCAACTGTCAAATTTAAGCGTAATAGCGATTTTATTCTTCAACTGCTGAGGATTAGTTTACCAGCATAAAAAGAATTCACTCAAACAATATTTAAAATGCTGCAATATGCGATAAATTTTAAGACCCTGGACGCAAAGATCACGACGAAAACTCCTGAACTGTGTTGTACCATAACAACACTCGGTCTCATGTCTCAAAATTATTGTCAAATATGTGAAAAATGTGTGCCACATCTTCCCTACAGCCCTGAACTTAGCTTTTGTGACTTTACCTTTTGTATGTTTCCTTACCTGAAATCAAAGCTTTAGGGGGCCAGTTTTTTATTCTTCAAAAACCGTTTTAAATAGGAAGAAGGCGGTTATGAAGATTATGTCAAAGAATGAGTTTCAGTATGTCATTCAAAATGGCAGACATATTAAACAAAAAGAGTGCATTCAGCTCAAGAGGGATTACTTTTTTTAAAAGACAATGTCCAGCTATACTATGTCTTATGTAATAATTAGTGTAATAAAATCATCCCCTCTTATATATGATTATTATGTTAATCGACACCTTTCAATGCCAAAAATATTCAATGTAAAAAATGATTTTCTCTCTTTAAATAAATAAGTAGGTATATATTATATGATCATTAGATGTAATGCTGCTTTGATGAAAATACCGTGGACTGACGGCTAATAAATGAAGATGGCCTACAAATGATCGAGGAAGTATATAACTGGAAACGATTGAGAGAAGGAGAACTTCGATATCTTGCCCGACATTCAGCATGAAAAAATATATGGTGGTAGAGATTTGAGATTTTAAAATATTCTATTGACATCATACACAAGTCAATGGTGAAATTATAAAATAATCATAAAAATAGGGATATATAAAAATATAAAATAAAAGAGTAAACTATTTACAGTTATGTAAAGTCCGGGAGACTTCCCCAACGACCAAAAGTCCTCCTCTGGAAAGTAAGGGGGTTTTCACGTTCTCCCCTCATCTCAAGGCTCAGAATGAACCTGTGAATTGATTTCTTGGCAGACGCGAGGATGGCGTCGTCATCCAGCCCTTGACCGAAGAGCCAGCCCTGCAGGTCGGGAGTATGGTGAGTATGGTGGTAGAGAGAGAGAGATTAAGATTGAAACTGTTTTACTAATCGTTCATCTAAGATTATATAAAGTTAAATATAAAATAAATAAATATATATGAATGAATAAAATAAATAAGAAAATGAATAGATAAATAAGTTTAAATATCAAATTGATAAATATACATATATATAATATATATACAGTCTCCATTGGTGGCGCCCAACACGGGATCTTCGCCACCGATGGACTGCCGGAGAGAGAGAGATAAATGAATGGAAAGAAGTCCAAGAAAAATAAGGTCGAGATTGGAATTCACGGACAATTCCGGGTGAAGACCTTACGATATTGTCAAAAGGCTAGCCATTGAATGGACGCTCTGAGAGAACAGGAATACTGTAAATCAACCTATAAATTGAAGAGAAATCTATTTTATTATTGCTATAATTCCTTCTCTCTGAAAATAGAGAATTAAAATACCCCATAAACCTTCTCTTGAACTAAATTACCTAGGTCATCTGCAATTTTTCTCTTGCGAAAATGACACGAGATGTCTACAGAAGAGCAAGAGCTGCGTGGAAGAAGGCATGTTTCCATCCATAGCGCAATTTATTTCATCTTTGGCCTATATCTTTATTGGGTTTCACAGCGTTTCCAGCAAGTTAAAAGTCATTGTACTTTGTTGATCCTATATTGATATATTAATCAAAATCTTACACACCAAAATATTTATCAAATATTTCAATATAATTTATTTAAATATTTCTCAAGTGGAAAAATGATTTTTAAACGTAGAAAGGATATTTAACTCTATACACCGTAACGTATTTAAAATTATTCCACAATATTACTTTAATATTAATATAAAATCGAATATCGAATACAATCCCTTTAATCTTTTCGAAGAAACAAATTTGAACCCACAGTCCTTCAAGCAATACTGATTGCTCTCACATTTCTGTTTAGAAAACACCGTAGATTGCTTCTACATATACATTTTGCGGAATGCATGGCTTGTCGAGGAAGTTTTAATATGATAATGTGTATATATTAAAATAAGAACATTAAGCCTCCAGGGAAAGGTTTCTTTTTAATTTTTTTTTTTTAATCTCTCAAGCTTTCGGGCAAGAAATCCCTTCTACGGAAGAAAATATTTTACATTATTAAAACGCCAATAAAATAAGATTTAAAATTAAATAAAGTGCTTCGGGTGTTTACATTTGTTTCAATGCAGAATCAACTCGGGCTTCTGTTGCGCGTGCTTTCGAGTTTGCTATTCCAAAGCGATATCTTTACATGGGGGTTATGAGGTGGGTTCAGGGAAAATTATGTTATAAATTTCCGGAATGTCTATTCTTCTGTTAATGCTATTGTGCTTTCTGAATATGATGGATTCTATGATAAGTCTCTGTAGTCTATTGGGGATGTTGGAGTAATGGGTCTTTGGCTCTGATAGGGAAAAGGAATGTCCAGAAAGCACAATAGCATTAACAGGAGAATAGACATTCCGGAAATTTATAACATAATATTCCTTGAACCCACCCCATAACCCTCCGGTGAAGATATAGCAAACTCGAAAGCACGCGCAACAGAATCCCGCGTTGATTCTGCATTGAAACAAATGTAAACAACAAAAACAGTTTATTTAATTTTAAATCTTATTTTAATGGCGTTTTAATAATGTAAAATATTTTCTCCCGTAGAAGGGCTTTCTTGCCCGAAAGCTTGAGAGATTTTTAAATAAAAAATATTTTAAAAATAATCTTTTCCCTGGAGGCTTTATGTTCTTGTTTTAATATTGATTCAAGGGATTGTTTTATCGAAATGTGGTAAAAACCTGTTTGAGATTTTAAATCATTTTGCCTCTCAAACTATTTTAATGACTCCCCCTTTATATTTTGATGACTAGTCGAAATATTTCTGAAAAGGGTCCAAAGCTTCAGCAAAAATTATGAGGCAACCGCCTTGGAGGCACAAGCTAAAATCATTCGACACACTTATTTGTGGCCCAGGAGTGACCGCAAGAGAACTTTGGTTCTGAGCTAACGACGCGGCCCAAAGTGAAAGTGAAAGATAAAACAATAAAATACAAAAATACCCTACCGGTACTTCACGGCTGAAGTGACCAGCATCTTGGAATGCGGATCTCGCAAAAATAAGCGACCTGATCAAACCAAAATATCTTCTATGTCCTTGCGTCCGATCTCCAAGGACTCGCGTGCCAAATTAAACTCACCTTTTATAACCGGTGCGCGTTGAATAATTATTTTGAAATTAATGGGGACTTTCCCTTTCAGGCTGTAACCGAGGCCTGGGAGGGGTCAATGGTTCCTGCGTCACTCGCTGCCGTCAGCCTGACGTCACGCACGCTCATTGAAGGCGCTCCCGAGGTTTTCAGGAAAGCTTTTTTTTCTATAAGTGTTTATTGTATTCTATTTAGGCTTGTAAAAATAACCTCACCTACGTGTTTGCTTTTTTAGCCGGCCGCCGATCGAGATTGAAGATGGGATGTAAATTATTTGCGTCATTGTTTTATTTGCCGAACAATATTTTGGTATTTAATTGAATTATATAATTGTCTTTTTTTTTTTCAAAGAATGTGTCAAATACTTCTTCTGAATATTTTAAGATAGCAATCAATTGAAAGTTTGGAAACTGATCAGACTCAAAAAGCATTGTCAAAATAGTTTGAAATCCATTTTTGGGAAAGAGAATTATAAAACCACAGAGTTTTGTGTATTTGAAGAACTACAAAAGGACGGTGTAGATAACTGATATTTGGCTCTGACAGCTTGGCACTACATAGACCTGACATCATCTCACCATCTTCCTATAGCTTCACCTGAGGTAATTGAAATTTCAAGATGTTACGTCAAGAAGAGATCCACTGCAATCTTGTCAGCAAAAAATTTCATCTATAAAAGAGCATGCAAAGGAACACAAAATGTAAGAAAGTCGAGTTAAATTTTAAAGAGAGCGGTTGAATATTGGTACGAACTGAAGCAGATCCGAAGAGTAAAGGCACAAGGTTTAACTGGAGAACAGATTTGATGCAAGATCCCCAAACCTCAAGCCCATCGAGAATGTGTGGGATGATCTTGGAAAACAGCTTTTAAGTCTCAATCCAGGGCATTTAAAAGGCTTAGAAGACTCATTTCAGAAGAGTGGCCAAAATCCCTTCAGAAATGATTTACAAAGTTATGAACAGTACGAGACAGGAATTGTGGGTCTTTCATAGCTGTGTTAGTGGGAACATAATCCCCCTTATTCAGTAGTAATAGGACATCTTGTGTGTGGCCAGATTTTTTTCACATTTCGATGGACCATCTTATCCAGTCGAGGATACTACTACTCAATAAGAGTGTCGACCATCTCTACCTCTTTTATTAACAGAACCTTTTTGAAATAAAGAAATTACAATAAATATTATATATAAATAGTTGAATTAATAGGAAAATAAATATATAAAAAGTTAATTTTTTAAAAAAGATAATCACAGTAAATGTCATCGATGTGAAATGGAGAAGATACATAGATGACATTTACTGTGAATATCATTCAGAGAGATCAGGAATACTCTCAAAAATACCAAAACAAAGGCTCTTTTATGAAAAAAGGCATCTCCTTATTGCGCAACTGAAATTTGCTGATGGCTTGCGCCATCTATCGTAATAAATATAAACTATTCTCATTAATTTTTAATTATTCCAGAATTGGCCAAATGCCCATTCTTGATCAATCAAGAAAAGCTAACCACGGACGCGTTTCGGACTGTTGGCCCTCATCAGGGTGGCGCAAGCTGTACCTCAACGACCAAAATACTGGTCATTCAGTCATCCTGAAAAATCATGAAACGGGTAGTTAAGGCCAGAATTGCGTGAGACCGCGACAAAGAAAAATAAATGGTTCGAATTTTACTCTTATTTGGATACCCTAATCACAAAAGAACAATTTTTTTTACACACATCACTGTTTATTATATTCTAATCATTGTGAAGAACTTGAGCCAATTGATCCTAGGTTAGGAAATTTTGTTCATGGCACCTCAATTAGCGGGCTCTCCAGTGAGAAGAAGTATAGAAATACACATCATTGGTAGTCTTGCGTAAAGACCACGCCCAAAGCTGTCAAAGCATTTGATAAACATATGCAGTTTAAGCCTTATGATTAGACGAATATGGCCATGTTTGTATATAAAGGAGGTTCCTATGTAAGGTGTGAACTCTTCCAAGGGCTATTGTGTGGAGATGCTTAAAGCGTTCTCTGCGTCCGTGTCTGATAATCTCCTCGCATACCTGTGTAACCCCGGTCCGCTCCTTATCAACGCTGCAATAAAAGATAAGTACTGGTTTTGTTATAAATAAGCGTGTGCTTTTTATTTACGTCCTTACTTTTTATTTTAGTTTTACCTTTGAGTGTTTGCGATGCACTAGCGGGCAGTAGAAATTGTTTTATTTTAAAAAAGAATATTACGCGTCTAAAATAGTTTTGTAATTTGATAAGTTACTTTTACTTTAGGCTCTAGTACTTCTTACTTTGTGTGTAAACCCGTAAAGTAACATCTGTCAAAGCCTTTGATAAAAAGTTTGTATTGAATCTGTGGTTCCATGGGCACATTAAACTCATTGTAGAGATGAGTAGCTGCTATCCCTCTATGGCCCTTACCAGTCGGAGTCAGTGCCCTTCTTGGGGTTCAGTGGATATTTCTCGACCATACTCTGGTCTATAAGTAATGGATTCGGTTTGACCGAATTGTTTACAGATCTGGAAGACTACATTTGTGGACAGTAAGTCAACTTGTTATTTCAATGTGGGATTGGCCCTGCTTTCAATCTCCCAATAATCACCATCAATAGGTATCGAATAAGCAATTATGTGAAGCCATTATGTGAGATTTCTTTCAAAATACGCAATATTTTAAACATATGTTATCTAACAGAGTGAGCGTTATCAAAAATTATGAAAAAAAACGATCATATTATATACAAGTTAAATATATCAAATTATTGTAACTTGTACATTTTTAAGAGAATTCTGCAAAGAAGTTTACCTCACACACAATTTTGGTCTTTTAGCTTCAATAAATATAGAAATCTATTTTAAAAATCCATTTTTCACTTTCTCATTATAAATTTTATTTGCACAAAAACAGCACAGATAGAGAAACAACGATAAGATTCAAATACAAGCCAACATCGATATATAAATAGATCTACAAGACGCGAATATTTATTTACAAAGGTATATATAAATTGATGAAAGCAATATGCAACTATTGATAAAGGTGTGAGTCAAGGAATTCCAGAGAGATCTCTATCATTAGTTATATTTCGTTTGATGGCATTTTCTTGCGGTGGTTTAAGAGGCGATCGCTGACATACGCTGAAATTGTTTTCTAAATATTCTTTATTAGCATGGACTGCGTTTTATAGATCTTTATAATAAATATTGAGTATATTAATTCTTGTATTGTATAATAATTTCCGACTTTCTTTTCTCATTGTTACTTGGTCCTTACGAAAGGTGAAATTAAACTTGGGAGTTGGGGTTAATTTTAAAAACCAAAGCGGGCAATCTCTGGTCACAGGTTGGCCAATGTCGAGCGGGGCACTGGGGCACTGCCCCTCGTTGCGGCCAAGATCGCAACCACCGGTTATAGCCGCCATGTCTTGCGCCACCCCCTGCAATCACTTCCTGAGACACCGCCCAGTTTAGGGACTCCACATCCCCCCTCCCCCAAACATCTGTTAAGAAAGAGAGATAAAATGATATTCGAAATATATAAATATCTACATGGAGATAATAGGAACTCGTCCCAAAATGGCTTTTTTGCTTTTTTTTTCAAATTAAAGATAAAAAATATCTCAGAAGGTTAACCTGAGAAGATTATTTTACCTTTACGCCATATATATTCTTTTCTACTGTTCGATGCAACATTTTCAAGGAAATGAAAACAAACTACCAGATGGTATAGGAATATGGATATATTGTTAAAACAATGCATTATGTTTATCACTCCATTGAAAATTTTAAGATGTTGATAAAGAATGAGCCACAGTACCAGTTTTGGCAAATTCAGGCTAAAGCAAACCTGTGGGCTTTAGACCTCATTCTTTAAGGTGGTGATAAAGTTTTTCATTGAGATGATAAACAAAATGTGCATTGTTTTATTGCATATTTAAAGAGAGAAATGCATCTTTTGGTACATAATAGCATCCCCCCCCCCTTCCCGCAACTCTATGTTATATACACTGCGTGACATTGAAAGTGGAACACCAAGAAATAGTGGCCAGAAAGTGATGAAACTCGGCAGATAGAGAGAGACAGGGACGAACAATAAGTGATCTATATTTCAAAATGATAGTCATAATACAGAGCGAGAACGGCGTCGGCTTAGTAGCAAGTAGGACCACCGCGGACGGCGATGCACGCAGCAACACGTCTAGGTAGAGAGTCAATCAGAGTACGGATGGCGTCCTGAGGGATGGCTCTCCATTCCCTCTCAACCATTTGCCACAGTTCGTCTTCTGAACGCGGCTGTGGCAAGGCATGCAAACGGCGTCCAATGATGTCCCAGACGTGCTCGATTGGTGAGAGATCAGGAGAGTACGGTGGCCAGGGAAGCATCTGTACATCTTGCAGAGCTTGTTGGCTAATGCGAGCAGTGTGCGGTCGGGCGTTATCCTGCTGATAAAGGGCATTGGGTACCCCCTGAAGGTAGGGGAGTGTCACCGGTCGCAGCACATCATCAACGTATCGTTGGGCCGTCATAGTGCCCTGAATACGAAGTAAAGGTGACCTGGAATCATACGCGATTGCGCCCCAAACCATGATTCCACGTTGTCGCACGGTGGGGCGTTCCACAATTGCTGCCGGATTGGACCTTTCTCCACGTCGACGCCACACGCGTACACGGCGACTATCACTGGACAAGCAGAAACGCGACTCATCTGAGAACACGACCCTGTGCCATTCCGTCATCCACGTCGATCTAGCCCGGCACCATTCCAAACGTTGGCGCCTATTCGGTGGGGTCAATGGGAGTCTTCTTAGCGGACGGCATGAGTGCAAGCCATTAGCAACCAATCGACGGGAAATGGTTCTGGTCGAGATGGAATGATCTAGGGTGTCTTGCACATGTTGCAGGATGGCGGTACAAGTGGCTTGTGGGGCCGCCACTGCTTGTCGAAGGATACGCCGATCCACACGTGCTGACGTCACTCTGGTTGCACCGGCATTCCTATAAATTGCCACATTTCCTTGTTCCAACCATCTTCTCCACAGTCGGTGCACCGTGGACGCACCAAGGTGTGTATCAGCTGCGATTTGACGTATGGACCAACCTGCCCTTTTCAGTCCGATCACCATGCCCCTCGTAAAAGCGTCTGTCTGCTTGAACTGCCTCCGTTTACGATGACCTGGCATTCTCTGTTATTACACGTGTCTTTTGACACAAGAACAAAATTTCTACAATGATTTTCCTTGAAGAAATAACGACACGAATACTGTCCTTTCTGCAAGTTCCTTCCCTTATATCTTACTCCATGTGCGCACGAGAGCTGCGCATTTTACATCATTTGCATAACTCGGTTAGGCGCGTCTACCCTGAAATTTGCATAATTTTCTGGCCAGTATTTCTTGGTGTTCCATTTTCAATGTCACGCAGTGTATATATACTAGCCGAATGACCCGGGCAACGCCCGTGTTTTACCCGATTGAATGTTTTTATTCAAATACTATTTGTTACAATTATAAATTGGCGCCTTAAATAATTGCATATATTAGTTAATAACTATAGCCTATGTGCTTTATCTGTCTATGTACTGTTGGCTTCCGTAGGCGTCTCTTACTGGGTAAAAGAAAGAGAGGATTCCATTTAGTTATCAACTAATATATGCATTTATTTAAGGAACGACCCGCTCCAACACAATAGTTACAAAACAACAAAGCGAGTGGGGGGGGCATGATGGGGGGGGGGGGCAAAGGTGGCGTGATCGTAGCCAATCAATAGGAGAGCGCCATTCCAAAAAAAAGCAAACGGTGACAGAGATGAAAAAGAATTGATGACGCTCGTAACTGTATATAGAATAACACATCAACACAGAGAACAAACAACAACACAACATAAAACACAACGCAAATACACACCCACAAAATAATTTAGATTATAATGATTTTTAAGTTTCATTCTTGTGAAAAACAAGAGGTTAAAACTTCAGGTAAAGAGCTAGTCAAAACCTAAGATTGAAAAAATCTAATAGATATGACCCATTACTTTAACTTATAATCTGTTGAAACACTTTTCAGAGTTTCATATGAGTTTTTGAACGCTTCTTGTCCGAATTGAAAGTCGTTTTAGAATGCCAATTTTCAGTGCTAGTATCAATTTCTCAAATCCGCATTTTACCGATTTTCGGAGTTGAACCTTATCAGTACGTTGGAGTTTTTTTTATTTGAAAATTGCGTCATCGTATTCGCCCCATTTGATGTTTTTCATCCTTCAATATAAATATCTTCTGAGGATTCAGAGGGGAAGTTTTGGAGGTCACCGAGTTGCCCACGGTCAGCCCAACCTTCCAGTTCTTCTATCCCCAGAATGGAAACTGCCATCTCTCGACCTTTATCTCGACCGATGGCCTTGGGAAATTTTTCGAGCTGATCATAAAAGTGGAGTGAAAACTGCCGGTCAAGGAAATCGATCAGAGAGAGGGGTTAAAAATGGGGGATTGACCATTGATTGATTACAGAATGGATATTCTTATATTTCCTCTTCATATACATATATAAGAGAGAGTAATCTATCTATCTTTTGCGAAAATTCGTTGTTTTTGAAATTGTACTAATTGCAGGTGCGCTGCGATCAACGAACAAGCACATTACGGGGGAACACATCCGAAAAACATTATTTATATAATTAGAAAGGTTTTTTTCCGTTAAAATTGACTCAAAGTGTTGTGCCATCTAATGACCGTCTCTGTAAACTAGCTAACTCGGGTCAGTGGCAATGTTAGTGTTGTGGCCTTATCACCGGCTCGAGTCTGATAGTCGGCACTGTCAATCGATGGCGTAGAGCTTTTGCGTCTACATTCATGGACAAAGCTTAAGGAATTTTTATCTTTTAGCATGTATATCGGAATTCAGGAAATAAATCTGAGAGATATTTGATACACAGTGATCTTTATTGAAGACACACAAGATAACTAAGTGTGAACAAAACACACTGTTTAATTAAAAAGGCATATATTGAATCAAAATATCATTTATTTTACCAATATTGATCCAATTTGATCCAATATATGCTTTTTAATTAAAGATTTATTTATGGATTGCTCTATTTTCAATATATATATGTGCGTGTGTGAAAAAGAATAAAATAACTGCTTATTCTTCCTTGACATTAAGCATTATATAACATAAACATATTCTCCTTATAACAAAATGAATTAATCATATTGAATTGCATATCAAAAGTAAAGTAATGAAATGAGAATTTATCCCCCACGACGAGGACAACAATTCCGGCCGTGAGATAATGGCTATACGTCAGCATTCATCACCTTGCGGAAGTCCGCAGCTGTCTGAAACTTGGGCAACTTAAGGATGGCGATGTAAGAGGAATTATGCAAGTTGTAATGATTCCAATTTTTTATCAGTTTTATTGATTTTAGTATTGAAAGAGATGTAAGCTATGGATTATCGAAATATTAAACGAGCTAGATTAATTTCCACACTGTTCTTCCTGTAGGTTTAGATTCTTGAAAATAAAGATACTTCGGCCAGTAAATCTTTTTATTACCTCGACGTTTCGACAAAAATCTTTTGTCCTCGTCAGGAACAAACAAAATTAAAATATTTCTCAAGGCGTTAAAAGAGAATAATTTTTAACGCCTTGCCAAATGTTTTAATTTTTGTTTGCTCCTGACGAGGATAAAATATTTTTGTCGAAACGTCGAGGTAATAAAATATTTACTGGCCGAAGTATCTTTATTTTCATGAATGCCGGCCAGGCAGCCTCTATCTTTACGATAATGTAGGTTTAGAAGTAAAACGTATTATAAAACTCTGATTTTGTTCTAAAAAACACATCTTTTCACAGCGCGATGATTTGACCCAATCATTTTCAGACATGTAAAAATATTGTTAGCTTCTTCAATAGGAAGGTTATTGATATTCTTTGTGACACTACGTAGTTAATGTTATTGAGTTATGTGATAGAGACTACTGGTATAAGCTCTTCATTCCTTTCTTAGAGATAATTAACTCCTACTATTTTTCCATTATTAAAATATCCGAATTTCACCATCGCATTTTAACTTTCCATTTTATATTCTATTCAACTTGAATCCATTCAATGTAAGGTCAAATTTAGAACATTGTCCACTAATGTCCCAAAATAGTTTTAAAATATTATAACATATAAATATGATATATAATTATAAAATATAAATATGTAAATCATACTTTATAACGAGAGAATTCATGACCTTGTTGATAAAGAGCTAATAAAGCTAAAGGTAGTTTCTAGGCCAGTAAATTCGATGACAATTATTCCGCCTTCTACATGCTATCAGGTTAGACCAGTAAATTCGACAAACAGTTATAAAGTATTTGTACTTACAAATAAATAAAATGTGGTATCTCTCTCTTATATATAAAGATGAAAAAATGAAAGAAAAAATAAAAGATAAAAAGATCAGGTGTTGAAATCAAAAATGAAAATGGCATATCCTGACCAGGAGCACATGTGCTTTACAGAAGGCAGAACGCCATCTGGTGGAACAGAAATCAACTAATCATTGGCGTTCTGCCTTCTATAAAGCACATGTGCTCCTGGTCAGGATATGCAATTTTCATTTTTGATATATAAAGATAAAATCGCTAAAAAAGATTAAAAGAAAATGGCAAGAAAGATTAGCCACGAGTTGCTTTATTAAAGCGCACAACTGACGAGCTTTCGAGCCAGGTTATATATGAGCTTATCACATATAGGAAAATTGAACTACCCCCGCAGTACATAGCTTTTTGTAATAGCATGGATCCCGCATAAGGAATTTTAACCTCAAGTGTTTTCCCGATTTATGTATATATTTTATTTATTTTAAACTTATTTTAAACTGGATTTCTCGCTCGCTCTCTAGGTGTGTTGATACGTGCTTGTTCGTGGCAATTCCGCTTCAATATTCAAATCTTACTTAGTTGGGTGTATATACCTCTCCACACATTTTCTTGGATTACCTGAAGAAAAGCGTTTTGCTTGAAAGCTTGTATTTTCAATAAAAAGAAACTCACCACGTTATATTTTCGTTTTCTCTTTTAACTTTTAAAACGTGGCTAAAGTATGTCTTATCACATATATCAAATATGGTAGTTTTTATATATTATCGTTTCTCTTCTTATTATTATTATTTTTAACCATTACTAATTTATTTCTTTTTTTTATTATTATCACTAGTACACGTGATACATGCTATGATAAGCATGGTGGGTAGAAGTTGCAACTGTTTTTATTGTAAGTGCGCCACATGTCCACACATGTGAAAAGCAGTTCGACTTTGCACTTAAAAGTGAGCTAGAGCCCCGATTGGTTACTTGCACTCGCTGATGGGTTTGGACTTTTGCAAGAATCGGGGGCCATTGAAGCATTTTTTTTTTTTTTAATTAGAAAAAAGTGCCCAATGCGGGATTCGATCCCGGGTCATAGCGGTCGAAAACCAATGGTTTTTACTAATTTCTAAGTGGCATCTGTCAAAAATATCCTCGCAATATTCACAGAGACACCAGTGGATGGTAAGCAGTCTATCCCGGGGGTTGTACGTCTACTTACAGAGACAGTTCGTTTTCAGTCTTCGTGGAATTCTTATAAAGCCAAAATCCTTTTTATAAAGTTAAAATTGTTTTGAAAATAGAGCAATCCATAGATAAATCTTTAATTAAAAAGGCATATATTGGATCAAAAAATTATTTATTTTACCAATATTTCAGCTGGCTGAACGCCAACCTTTATCAAGGTGTTATATTGACACTTTAAAATGTTATAACACCTTGATAAAGGTTGGCGTTCAGCCAGCTGAAATATTGGTAAAATAAATAATTTTTTGATCCAATATATGCCTTTTTAATTAAAGTTAAAATTGTTAAAGGTTTGTAAAAAAGCGTTCAATACGTAATAAACAATCACTTTTCCTTCATCGCGACAAACACAAGCAAGGTGTCGAGCCAAGTCGCCCCCCACCCCTTCTCCAGACTTATCTAAGTTATGATTTAGAAATAGTTTTTATCTTTCTTCTCTCTTTGATCAGCCCGTAGAAAAGCGGCTTTGCAAGAAAGCTAAGCTTTGTATCACAATAAAAAAAAACTTGCTGTTATCATTTTCTTGAAAATGTTTACAAAATATTTTTGTATGATTGATTACAAATAGCCGAAACTTTTAAATAAAGTTTTCAAAAAATTGGTTATTTTCCTAATTAAGAATGAATTGGGTAGAGAGAGAAAGTTGCCTTAATATAGATGTATTTAAAAGTTTATTCTAAACGCTCTCAATTAAAAAAAACACACATGTATACTAAGAGTTTGAATTATTTTTTTAATAAAGGTATATTCAAAAGTTTTTAAAAAATCGAATCGGAGGTGATTCGAACTAAATACCTCTCCTGATTCAGACGCGCTACTGTTGCACCTCTAAGCTACCAACAAATCTGTTCGGCCGTGATGACGTCACGGAATAGTGGGCGGGAAAGCCGGACCAATAAGAGTTGGCATAACTCACATTTAAATTTAGTTTTCAATAACCTAACTTTTGATTGGTTCATAGGGTGTGTCAAATTATCTCGCGAAAAGATTTTAAAAAATCAAGTTATTAAATTTTTCTATTAATAAAAAATGTCACCATGATTTTAAGATGTATTTTAGATTATATATATACACCTATATATAAACATATATTTAAAATAGATTGAACTTAAATTCTATTAATTGCTCAAAGACCTTAACAAACTTATGCCTTTTCGCCGGAAAGTGACCTTTTTCAGACATCGGTGTTGAAGTTTCTGGCACGCGCACTTACAGACCCAGCCATATTGAATATTATTTCAAAATTGTTGAAATCCGTCATGATACAATCCGTCATTCATCTATAAAAAAGAAAGAACACCTCTCCCGTAAAGATAGACGAATAAATTGCCCCATCTATTGAACGTCTCTGCAAATTATAAGTCTGTTCGATGACAAAGTTACAACACCAACTAGCTTTGACAAATTCAAAATGCCTCCCATGAGTCTATGGTTTCGGTCTAATGACCATCGTGAGTCCACGGTGGATTTTGATTTAATGAAATCTACTAGATTTATGAAATATTCAGAATTTGTGACAAAAAGAGGTGTTTAGAATGTAAAAAGTGGCAAGGCCAGATTTTTTTCATGTGGACAAAATATAGATGAAATTTTATTCAGGATGAATTTAGTAAAAATATATAGATGCAAAAAGAATGTACCATCTAAAAAGGCTGCGCGGGTTTCTTCAATATCTGTATAGGGCCTCTTTATCTTCGCCTGGAGTTTCTCGGGCGAGGAAAGTTCTGGCGTAGGCTGACGATATAGCCGTATTAATCTGTAAATAGGAATTGGTTGAATTCGTCAAAAATATATTCGACGACTTCCGATATGTCATCTGGAGTCTGTGTGACCTTCAGATAGAACCATGGCCTTTAGTCCAGCAGGTGGAAGACTCGCACTGACTTCCTGTGTGACATATACTGGAGCAATCAGAAGATAACTATCCTAAGGACTCTCGAGACTTCAAATTATGATGCCTCCGCACAAGGCAAACACATTCACGTGCTGATTAATCTGGACATTTTACGGTAGACCCCTTCGTCCGCGGCCTCTCCCTCGCGAGAAGGACGAGATCTGTCCTCAGCCTGCTAGTCTTATCGTTCCTCTAACATCGACAGGCCTATCTGCCTAGTGAAACGACCCTGTCAAGAATTCAAACAGGCCTGGAGCGTGATTGCACCACGTGGCTTCCTAGCGACTTATTTGCCCGGCCGATCATTACTGGAGTTGCGGGACTCCTTAATATTGTCACTCAGCTCAAAGGCGACAAGCCGCGCTGTGTGGATGTCACAACGCCCACTCTTGGATCGACGAGAGCGGTATATGGCTGTCTTTTGCTCCCAGGCTTGGAACCTGGACTTCACCGCGGCGTCCTAGGAGTCTTTACCTCTCCGAGGCTACCGCGGAGGGAGAGGATCAAGTCGATCAGGACACGTGGATCATACTATCCGCCATTCTACTATGTTTCCAGAACACCGGTGAATGCCGACCTCCTTGCCCCCGGGAGATTACTGGTATCGCTCATCGAGATCGGTTTGGATCATCATCAGATCTCTCGCTCATCAGATTTTTCGCTTTTTATCTTTTACCATTTGTAATTATAGCGCATGGCGCGCGTTTGATCTCCATATTCTCTAATGGTAAATTTTACAGGCGTAAGAATAGTTCGAATTTATTGCACACAGCGACACATTTTTAGGTTTGATTATTTTTTAAATGTTCCGTTACATGTGCAACACGATAATGATCTGGTATATGAATACGTTTACATAAAATCACCTCTCCTTTTTAATGAATTATGATGCATTAGCGCGCCATCTGTTATGAAATTTCAAAACTATTATAGACGCGCATGATTATTTTAAAAATAAAACAATTTCTACTACCCTTACTGCAATGGAAAAATTAATGGGAGGGCCTGGCTCTTCAGTGGTTAACCTTCCCAGCGGTTTTGCCAGCTTAATCTACCATACCGCTGTTATATTGCATTTTTCGATCTTCCTTTTATAGTGATACTGATGTTAGACTCTTGGAATAAACTGGCGAAACCGCTGGGAGGGTTAACCACTGATGAGCCAGGCCTTCCCATTAATTTTTCCATTGCGGTAAGGGCAGTAGAAATTGTTTTATTTTTAAAAGAATCATACGCGTCTATAATAGTTTCGAATTTTTAATAAATACATAAAATACATTTGTTATATTGCAGTAAAAGAGCACATGTATTTGTTCTCCGAGTAGAATGCGCATATTCGAATCATTTAGAATAAAAGCCACAGTAACTTTGGTAAATTCGAGCATAAGCAATCCCTGTACTCTGGCTCTCATCCACAATGGGGAGGTACAATTCCTTCCAGCATACAGGAATTTTGAAATCTGCGAATCCGCCAAAAGGTGATTCTGCTAGTGAAGGGAGAGATGCTTTCGGGTACATGATTAACATCCTCGCGCACGAGCATAGAAAAATAAGTTTAACTTCTTTGAAGGTCCTCTGTTATGATCTCTCAAGAGGTAGCAGATTCGGCTCTGTTGGCAAAAATTAGCTATAAAGCTAAATTTTTGGTGGACTGTGTTGATCCAACATTAATTCTTTTCAAATCACATAAACATATAAAGTAAGAGAGACAAGCAGAATTTTCACAACACCTCAATAAAACCGCCGAATGAGGCCAATCGCTCAACCCTGCAAGCACATATTCACATTAGTGACAAACTTGAGGAAATGCAGTGATCGATTGACCTTAAGTCCGAACCCTAACGATCCGAACCATTGCGATAGGACGGCCTTGAAACATGTCGATGGACTCAGAAGGAAGGGCTCCGGAAGCTGCAACGTCGCGTCCGCCCTGAAAATCCAACGGATTTACGTCACACAGGAAGTGATAGCATAATCCAGAGTAAATCGATTTAATAAGAATTTTCAAAAAATTACGAAATCCTTTGCTTAACAATGCGACATGTAAATGTGTGTTTAATAAAGCTTAATAAGATGAAGCTTTCTGTACGTATTCTAATATATATCGATTGCAACCTATGTGCTTCTATCTAATAAATGCATGTAAGTTAGTTCTGTGATTTTCTTGGGCCCCTTAAGTCAGGAAATTTAGGAACAACTAAGAGCGAATTCTTTTAAAATACTCAAATGGGTCAAAAGGTTTCTAAGTGTAGAGTACTATCATGTAATTTTGAGAGTAAATAAAATGCAACTGCGCAATTACTTTATTCAGAGAGAGTAAAATCCTATATAAACTCTTTCTTTACTAGTTAATAACTCTTCTTAAGATATTTGAGATAGAAATTTCTCCAAATCAATATATGTTTTGGATATTAAATTATTGAACTCGCAATCACGTGTAGTGCACTTTATCGTAATAGCTTAAATCCACACGTGATGAGATCTAAAATGTTACCTCATATATATATAATCCACAACTTAATTCAACAATTTCCAGAGAAGCACTTAAAGACTTACTCGATCTATGTTTATCCTTCAGTTATTTCAGTTGAAAAACCAGTATTATAAACAGATTAAAGGCCTTCCAATGGGCAATCCAATTTCTTCTGCACTCGCCAATATTTATATGAATCATATCGACAATATTATCTTTGCAACCAAACACACACATCTCAAAATAATAACCTGGAAACGATATATTGATGTTATCATTAGTGAAAATAGCAACGTCGACAATATTTTAACATTCCTTAACAGTTTAAAGCCATTTTTAACCTTTACAAACGAAATAGAAAATAACAGATCTTTGGCATTTCTAGACATTAAGTCTACAAGAATAAATAGTAAAATAGAAGCCAGTATATATAGAAACCCAACACAGACAGGCAAATATCTCAATTTTAATTCATTTGGCCCCATTAATAATAAAATATCCATTATAAAAACACTATCTAAAAGAATTTCCACCCACTGTTCCTCAAATATTAAAAATATTAAAGCTGAAAAAAAAACTTTTTTACAATGAGATGAAAAATAATGAATATCCTCTAAGTTTCATCAAGAAACATATATATAATTTACTAATTTGAGCAAGTTTTACCTGCTGTGGCCATTTCTTTATGTTTGGGAACAAATAGAAACCACACGGGGCAGATCGGTCGGTTGGGTTTATATCTCACTTAAATTGCTTCCAATATCGCTTTAAAGTTGGAAGTCGCATCTTCCTGTTGTCCTCAGTGAACAATAGCAGAGTCCATTGTGCCGATAACGTTTTCGTCTCCAACCTTCATGTAAAATATAAAACACCGTTATCGTTAACACACCTATGGCCTCTGCTACTTCGCACACTTGCGGTCGCGGACCTGCGACAATCATACCGAGGTCTGTTTCTATGATTTCCTCGGTAACCACATCTGCTGGACGTCCTGGGCGATCCTGACCAAATTCCGATGTTTAACTTATTTTTAATTCGGTGAACCAATACCTAACTATATATAGTAATGGATGAAGAAGAGTTCCCATAAACGGCATCCACCTTGGTTTTTATCTATTCACATGTTTTCCCATTCAAAAGCAGTGGCTAATATAACTGGACGAGAGAATGCACTTTCTCCATCTCTCTAAACAATTTTTTAATCATTTTTTTCAACATAGGAATCAATTGTTTTTCCAACATTTCAGGAGTGATATATATACATTTCAGGAGTGCATACTTCTTCCAACGTTTGTGCCATTTTTTCATCCATCCAAAATAGGAATTGTCGAGGTCTCCAAAATACGCCTCCGTCTCAGCGATGATTTACTCATTTGAGCCAGTTTTACCTGCTAGCCATTTCTTCATGTTTTATCATAATAAAATAAACTCAATGCGAAAGGTTGTATTTTTATTTTTATAATTTTTAGCGCAATTTTTTCGTTTACTTCTCTAAACAATGCGGAGAATTCACTGAAATGGCTCCCGAGACACACCAATCTCATGAATCAGGGTGAAATTTAGCGCGTGCACGCTTAAAGAATGCCAGCGTTTAGGTGGAAGCAACAATTTACTTTCCAAAGCCTTCTGTCTCTAAAAACTAAAACTAATTTAATAAACCTAGTATATTATAATGCATTAGCGCGCCATCTGTTATCAAAATTAGAAACTATTATAGACGCGTATGATTATTTTTTAAAAAGAACTGGCAAACCGCTGGGAGGGTTCACCATTGATGAGCCAGGCCCTCCCATTAATTTTTCCATTGCAGTAAGGGCAGTAGAAATTGTTTATTTTTAGATAAGAATCATACACGTCTATAATAGTTTCGAATTTTAAAACCTAGTATATATAGAACAATAGACAATCTAATAGTATAAGTATGATGTTCGGCTTATTATAAATTTGTGGGGAGTCTTAAAAATGGGAGAGAATTCAATAAACTTAAGAGATGAGAAGTTACGAAATAGTTATTTAGCGTATCGTTTCGCCATAGTAAGCCCGGAAAGTAGTTACAAAATTGTAAGTCAATTGATGCATTTGAATAAGTGTGCTATATAATAATCTCGAAATGTGTGTGTGATACTTGCGGATTCTTTTATACTCTCTTCTAAATTTTAGTGCCTTGTGTTTTGAATGTTTGATTAATATATTAGTAAAAACAAGGCGCGCGTGTGATCAGTTTGCAAAATTATTTATTTTTCTTTTTATATACAATACTTTGCTGCGTTTAATAATATTCATATGAAAAACTCTCTTACAAAAAGACATTAAATGCATACATTGTGCAATGATTTTAATAATATGATTATAAGTATAAATATGGCTTTTTATAAATAATGCAATGTGGTACTAAACAAATTTCCTAGAAATATATATTTTTCTGCCTCTATATGAAGCAATTAAATATGATTCAAACATCTTCTCTCCAATTATATCGTGAAGCTAAACTTTCATAAAACAAATTTGAGGTCTAGGGGGATAATCGCAATTAAATATACGTAATAAACTAAAATAAGAAATATTTGAAACGAATTTATTTTATTATATATGTGTTTTTTTTCTTATTTTCCATAGGATTATTCAAATAATAATCTGTATATATTTATCATGTGTATATAATCTTTCTCCATTTTTACCCCTTTGTATATTTCCCACTTTCATAGGTTTCTCCGTCTTGTAACCCCAAGGAGAATCCTCTGTAAGACCTGTGTGTCTTAATAAAGGCTTTTGTGTGTGTGTGTTTTATTTTATATGTGTATATGTTTCAAAAATAATAATATATAAAAATAATAATATGTATAAACTATTTACATCGTTTATTATGCACATAAAAATAAACGAAATTATTTTTCTGGAACTTAAACAATATACAAATACACTCATGGACAAAACTTAATGAAGTGGAAAGAGTTATTGTCCTAATCCCGATATATCTGCCAAAAGGCACAACTTCCTTAAGTTTTATCAATGAGTGTTCAAAAAATCACATTAATAATATACGTAATAAACTAAAAGAGGAAATATTTGAAACGAATTTACTTTATTATATATGTGTTTGTTTTAAAGATAATAATATATAATAATAATATATTATTAATAATATGTATAAACTATTTATATCGTTTATTATGCACATAAAAAGCAACGAAATTATTTTTCTGGAACTTGAACAATATACAAATACACTCATGGACAAAACTTAATGAAATGAAAAGAGTTATTGTCCTAAACCCGATATATCTGCTAAAAAGCACAACTTCCTAGTTTTGTCCATGAGTGTTTATAAAATCACGTTAAATTTAATGTTGGTTGTCATATACTGCCCGCAATGTGTCAAGAAGAATCCCAACCCGTTGATCACCTAGATGACCATATTATCATCTCCAGAGATTTCAGACTGCTACCTTCCACGGTGTCAACATACTTAACTCAAAGACGTTAAGGGACCTCCCTGAGAGAGAGAGAGAGAAAAAACAAATCAGCCTGGCGACATCTGATAAACTGAAGATAAACCGGGATAGTTGGCGACTTCGGTACGCTCCAGGAGTCCATAGTTGAATTGTTGATCGCTTCCAAAAATCACTTTATTAGGTACCGCTCAAAAAGAGCAACCTAGTTTATGATAATTGTAACAATGAATAATATGTAAAGGTTATTCACATATTAAACAAAATGTTAACGCGGGATTCGATCCCGGTTCATGACTGTCGGGAATCGAGGGTGTTACCCACTCGTCCACCTTTGATTTGTTGAGAGAGAAAACACACATATATATATAATATATGTGGATGGCTTTTCTTGATTTATCAAGGTTGGCCAAATATCAGGGAACAGGCTAAATCAATGTTTAGTTGATTTCTGTTCCACTAGATGGCCCTCTGCCATCTAAAAAGCACATGTGCTCTTGGTCAGGATATGCCTTCTTTATTTTTAATATCAACACCTGATCTTTTTTATCTTTTTTTTCTCCATTTTTTATATAATATATATATAAAGAAAAATCACATGAGCATTTTTAGATGGCCGAGTGCCATCTAGTGGAACAAAAATAAACTAAAAGTTGATTTACACGTGTTTCTTGATATTTGACCAACCCTTTTTTTATTGATGGAGAAATATATGGAAGGAAGACCGGAAATAGGAAAGGTCGAGAATAGAGTTCATGGACAATTTCAGCAGAACACTCTACGGTATCATCAGACGACTGGCCATAGAAAGGAAACTTTGAGATGACAGAAATTCTGTCTACTAAACTATGAGTTAAGGAGAAATAAATATAAAGAGGAATTCTACCAACAGATTTAGAATGACAGCAAACGAAGTTTCACTTCAATAATTTATTTTAATGACATTGTCGTTTGTTTATCCTCATCAGTTTCACTTCAGACGGAAAGACAGTTATATAATAGGATATTTTAACTGAAAAGTCCCATGTGTGGTTAGCCTATAGCTCGAGTTTGACCATTATGCTTGCATGGGTAATCCTCCAAGAAGCTTCTAGCGGTTCTACATCAAGAAAAATCAAATCTTCCAAGGTAAAGATGCCTGCAGAAACTGATCAATAGAAATTCCTTCGTCAGCCCTCTCAGCCGAAAGACCGACGACTCGGCCTGATGAATATATCCTTCAAATGATAAGAATAAATATTTGTATGCCAAGGAAATATCAAACTTTCTTTCAACCTATCGGAGTGACCCATTAATCCGATGATAAAGAATGTTTACAATTCAAGCAGTTTAGTTTCTCTACTCGTATTTTAAAAACTATAACTGAGTTCTTTTAATGCGCGGCGAAAGAGAATGATTTTTTATAAGAGCTTACCAGGATAATAGAAAGACTTTTTTTATATAAATTGATACTCCTGTTGAAGGACTGACAAGTCCGAAAGCTTGAAAATAAAAATTTGAACAAGAAATTCAGCCCTGGAAGCTTTATTTATTTTATAATATAAATTTATATTACCAGGATAATAGAGAGTGCGAAAATTTAAATTTTACCACTGAGACAAAATTTCTTTTAAATCTAAGTTTTAATCATATACACAAAATAGCTTTTGTTTCGTTTAAAAAAAATCTAAAAATCTAAAACTCAAAAATGATTTATTTTGAATGTCGTCTCTCAGAGTTAGACCTAATTATTCGCACGTTGCTAGGTTTACAAATGTATTATGAACTCCCTCAGAATAATTTAATCTTTAATGTCCGTATTCAATGAGACCCATAAGTTATATGGAATGGAGCTTTCAAAAAGACAATATCAAATAGAATAACAGCCAAGAGCCTAGTTGTCTGTTTTCTTTACACTGTATTTATCAAAGGAGTTGCTGTTATATAATTCACTCCTGTTCCAGAAAACCTCCCACAAAACTCAAAGTAGTATTATATAAACACAAGGTAATAAGACCAAATCCAAATAAATAAATAGTGTGGGACGTTTCGGTAACAGCGTTGTTACCATCTTCAGACAAAAGTACTGAATGAGAAACTATACTTTTGTCTGAAGATGGTAACAACGCTATTACCGAAACGTCACACACTATTTATTTATTTGGATTTGGTCTTATAACCTTATTATCTTATAATCTATAATCCAAATTGTGCTTTATCAATTAGTATTATATAAGTAAAAACAGGAGCGCGCCCATGAATAAACTGCCTGTTCTAATTAATTTGTTTAATTTTTGTTTCTTCTCCCAATCTAACAATTCTGTAAAGTTGACTTCGTAGCTTTCACAAGAGAAATTTAAACTCCTAGAGCGATGGAAACCTAAGTTTCTAATATTCCAAACATGTCACGGTAAAAATATAATTGCTCGCAAAATTTATGAAGAGTTTAGTTACACCAAGATAACATATTTTAGGAAATGCAATTATGAGGAACACACACTCAAAAGCACAATTATAAGGCCGCACTTATTTTTACGCGTTCAAATTGTATATTTAAAAATAATTGGATGTTAGAATTTTCAAATAAAAGACACTTCGGCCAATAAATCCTTTTTATCATCTCGACGTTTCAACAAAAATATTTTGTCCTCGTCAGGAGCGAACAAAAATTAAAACATTTGGCAAAGCGTTAAAAATTATTCTAGATTATAAATTATTAATAATTTTTAACGCTTTGCCAAATGTTTTAATTTTTGTTCGCTTCTGACGAGGACAAAAGATTTTTGTTGAAACGTCGAGGTAATAAAAATATTTACTGGCCGAAGTGTCTTTATTTTGAATAACTACGAATGCCGACCAGGCAACCTCTATCTTTATGAATGTTAGATGTTTGGATGTTAGGTTTCTCTAATGGAAATTTTAGGAAGATGTGTTTGAATGTTGCACATTCCTAGTAAAGTACAATACTCCATACCGTCTGTGTTGTCCCCAAACAGAGCAGTGCTCTGACGTCGACTTATCTAGGCGGAGTTCCCGTGTTGTGCTGCGACGGTTTACCCTTGAAGTGGCGCGGCTATGACGTCGCCGGAGATCCCCCGACCGGTTCGTGACGCAACTCGGACGATAAAAGCCGCGAGTGCCGGCCGCTGCCGCAGTCCCGATGGCACCCGTTCCCAACATCGCAGTGAAAGACACCTCGAGCCGGTCCCTGACTCCCGGCTCGGTCAACCCCCGCATGGTCCAGGCGCGCTTCCCCCTGCCGCACCCGGTCTTCGAGCGGGCGGCGGTCCTACAGAGGGAGCTAGACCAGGTAGGTACTCGCCACGATTGACAATGTTTCGGATTGTCACATTTCCTATTGTATATACAATCTATTTTATTCTGATTTTGGGTAGAAGAAATCCTCTGAATGCCTTCAGCCTTAAAGAAATCAAAAGTATTTTGACTTACTTATCCATTGAATATGTTTTCTCTTTTCAATTATCGCAAATATTTCTGTTTTGCTGCTATCAAGTTCGCTTAGAAATATTTTGAAAATGTTTGAAAAGAAGAATTAGCATCTTGGTATATGTAGAAGTGATTGGTATCTTAATATATTTTATTTGCTATTTTAAATATATTTTCAGTTTTTCTTTATTATTCTCAATATTATTTCCGTCAGGAGGTTCAAACATTATGAGATTCTTAAATTATTTATTTATTCCACAAGTAGACATGTTGCACATCATCTATAAATTTAGTGTCAAATCTATATTTTTAATAATAATATTTTATGAAGGATATTTCGACATTATATGTCATTTCTCTTTAAAATATATATACCATATATGAAAAAGTCATTTTTATATTAAAAAACGTTCATATATTCTAACATTTATTTTACACTCATGTAGAAGTCATTTTTGAATTTGACTCGAAAATTTGAAATGTAAACGTTTAAACATGAAAATATATTTTTTACATTTTTCATTAATAAGGATTTAATTGACACAATAGACAGTACCTATATATATTAAGTTAGCTATTTTATGTATATGAATCATATACAGTCGAATAATTATTTGTTAAAGTTTCTATCTGCTTGAAATTTCGATAGGATCAACATGATTCCAAAATGTTATCTCCGAACAAATATTACCATTATATAAATATATTCACTGGTAAAAAACTAGTGCAAAATAAAATATTCCTATGACCAATCATACGAAGTTAATTTTGAAGATAAATTATTTACATAAATATATTAAGGACTCTTTTTATATATACTATCTTATTAGAAATAATTTTTATTAGCACCAAATTCATAAAATATGCTTTATCCCCTTCAGTCAAATACATGAAAGTAACATTTTTTCGTGCTAAATGAATATTTGATATTAAAATATAAAGAGCAAACAGAGATCCGTTGTTAGAACGTGTGAGAAGTTCTTTGTGAGAAATAATCTTCATGTATTTATTGAGTCTATTTGGTTTATCTCTATAATTTAATGTTCAAAAATAAAAGTGCTCAAAGCAGGTTATGTGGGTTCCAGGGTCAAGTTAAGCCGTTCTCCCATGTCATCATGGCCCATCCAGGAGACCCTCAAGGACTTGGGCAGTCTCCCATCTCCTTCTTCCGACAGGTCCTCTCCGCCCTGGTCCGGCCCGCGGCGGTTGACAAGCTGCCTAGCGATGCCGCGGAACGGGCCCGGGAGCTTCTCGGAGCTTGTCTGGGGCAGACCATCGGTGAGTTTCATGGTCCTCTTCATGGACAAGTAGCTGTTTTGAAAGAGAAAATATACATAATCCGTGTTCCTGGAGTACCTAACGTCAACTATCTGAGCTGTCTAGCAGTCTAGTATAACGTCCTAGTCACGGCCTAATGGCTGATTTAATTCTGGATAACTTTCTTCCACCTTGGTTTTGTCTAGTATATTCTGTATCTCTGCATTTACTCAATGTTTCATAATGAGTTTATGTTTTTGTATTATAAAATTATAATTATTATATATCAATTGATTTAAATCTCCTGGATTTGGATCAACGATGAAACTTATTTCCAGAAACCTGTTGCATTATTTAAATTAATAAAAATATACATGAAAGGCATTACTTCTCAATATACAGGTTTTATCCGATACAAAGTTTTTAGAGATATATCTATTCAAAAAAGATGCATATATTGGATTTATAATTATTTTAATGTTCCAATATTTCGAGGGGCAACTCGCCTCTCTTTATCGGGGATGTTCGTGTTTTTCACTAGAACATTATCTATAATCAAGAACTAGAATTATTTTTAAACTATTCTTTTTCAATTAAAATAGGGGCAGTTAGAAAGTATTTTTATTTGAACGAAAGAAGTATCATTAGAATAATTTCAATTCTTAAATATGGTTTTTATAAAAACAATAATAATTATTATATATTTATTTATTTAGAAAGCAACAGATAGATTCATATTTTAGAAATAGTATTGGTATATTCTAAAAAGAATATATGCCTCCCTAATAATTCTATTGATGTGCACTGAGCATCTCGAACCATTACTTTATAGGATGATATAGAGTGTCTCCACAGATGTAGCAAATAATACAAAGGAGAGACAATGGTGAAAATAGAGTAATTCTTTTTTTTTATTTTTGCTTATTCCTAGTACAAGTTGTACAGGTCATGATAATCATGATGGGTAGAAGTAGGCGAATGCTTTTACTGTAAATGCACCACATGTCTACACATGTGAAAAGAGATGTGACCCGTTTGGTTACTTGCACTCGCTGGTGGGGTTGGACATTTGCAAGAATCGGGGGCCATTGGAGCATAGTGATTCTACTTTGGTATGAAGGCTTTTAAAGTTTGAACTTGAAAATAAAAGGAGTTTAATTCTTAGTTGGTAACTTTCATGATCTCAGTTTGTCAGATTTAGTTATTAAGTAATTACATGTGAAACATTGTCTTCTTCTAAAAGATAGTATATGGCTATATATGAGAATATATAATAGTTTCGAATTCTCATAAAATATGGCGTGAAAAATAGGCGAGGAGATAGTATTTTTGAGAATATATATATATCGGACTCGGGGTTTAACTACAATCGACCAACAAGCACCTATGTTAATGATGTGAGATGATATTGAACGAACACTAATAGGATGAAACTATGTGATCACTCATTAGTTAAAAGCGGAGGAGAGAGAGTTCTTAAACAACACAAAGCAATAACGCGCCATCTATACATATAAAATGAAGTGCTGAGTATATAAGCAGAATCGTCCAATACAGTATTAGAGCTCTGAGAGAAGCGGTCTGGTGGATTAAAATGGCGAAACCGCTGGGAGTGTTCACCACTGATGAGCCAAGCCCTTCCAATATATCTTTTCATCGCAGTAAGGGCAGTATAATTTTGTATTATGTATAAAAGGAACATTCGTGCTTTTAAATCCTTTCATTTTATATGTTCTTGAATATTTATACTAGGTAAATGTATAAACAAATTTATAAACAAACGTTCTTCCCTGATTTATAATATTATAAAATAAATAAAGCTCCCAGGGCTAAGTTTCTTGTGCTTAGCCATGGAAACAAATTACAAGTAAATTTTAATTTTAAGAATAATTTTAATCATTTTGAGAGGTGAGAGCAAAAGTGTAAGGTGTATTTTCACTCTAATTCGACATGCACTTGTGGGAAGGTCAAACTTTTGAAATTATTTTTCCAACTGACATAATACACTTAATACACCCGAGTAAAGTAAGCCTTATATCTTTATAATGTTAATTTGTAACACATTTTTATTTATTATGAAAAGGGCATCTCCTTATTGTGCAACTGAAAGTTGCTGATGGCTTTTTTCACATTTTTATTTTATTAATTTCATAAATTTCCTCATTTTAGGTTTTAAATTTTAAATTGTCTTATATGATATAATGCGAGCGGAAAATAATCCTAATATATATTTTTTATAAATTGTTTATAAGAGGCATGTATGCATATGCTTTTTTTACTCCTAAATTATTAAAGGAAGATAATTTAGATGTAGTTATTGTTCTATTTATTTATTTTTTGTTTATTCAATTAATTTTCAATGATCTCTATATTCGCGCATAAATCATGACCGAAAATAAATATTTTAAAGAAAATATTTAAAATGCCGATCATTCACAATAATAATAAAAAAATGTGGTTCTAAAAATCATACTTCTAATTAATATATATATATAAATACATCTATAAAGCATTGTTTTATACCACAACTTTCCCACGCAAGAGAGCAAATATAAGTACAATATATAATGATCAAATCATCTTTCTTTTTAAAAAACTGAATAATATTTGCTTATATCAACAATTAAGATTAAATTTATCATTTCGCTCCTCCCTGGTCAATTTTCTTGTTCATATACTTTATTAAGGCATAATTTGTCCGTATTAAGTATTGTATCGTCGATGTGGAGGTAATTAAGGAATGTGTCCAGGCGCCTACACCAAGACCATCGGCATTGATCTCGTGCGCCACAAGCTGGCCAAGTACTTCGAGCAGCGAGACGGCGCGCCCTCAGACCCCCGCGACATCTTCCTCTCCAACGGGGCCACGGGCGCCATCAAGGTACACCCGACTTCACCATGCTTTCTATCTGATGACTTCACCACATAGTGGTAATTTATTCAGTTTCCCACTTCTACAAGTTCTTGACCCACACTAATTAATTTTTGCCATTCCGTTCTGTGTCCGGTCAGTTTTCATGCTTCTGTCTATCTGGCGATTTGTTCGGTCATCTTCTTCTAAGTCTACATATTGATATGTTTCAAATACTTTAAAATATATCTTCACTTCAAATTTTCAAAGGTATAGATCTCAGGACACACTGCGTGTTAACAAAATAGAGTTTGTAAAATTTGAAAACCTTGCTTTAAAGAGCCATACTATACGAAAGAATTTCTCACATATATATTAATAAAATATAAATTTACATAAGGAGAAAAATTAAAAAAAAAATTATTTGTAATTTTAAAAATATTATTTATTCATATTAAAGGGATACAGAGAAATAACTAATTGTTAAATCACATTTGTTAATTTTTTGTTCTAAAACCTAAATTTTTAATTTGGATACTACGTAAAAATAAAAATGAATATCTCTGAGATATAGCGATATTGTTAACTCAGATGAAAAGTGTCTAAAATATTGTACAGAGCGTAGATATATTTGATTAGGTAACCATATTTATAATTACATCTCATAGACCACTTACTTAACCAGTGGCTGCAAGGAAGTTATGCAATATGCTTTGCAATGTTGTGAAACCCTTGTATTATGGCCAAAGAATTACCTTCCGCATAGTTAGCTCTTTTTTGAGGCCCGTGATTTCCTGAAGTGCGTTCCAAGGCTCTTCCGGGAACTAATCTAACCTTGACCGGAAAATTGCACCAACAAACATAACGCCGCGCAACATTCGAATCTCCGTGGAGCAAAGAACTCTTCCTGGCTATTTGCAATGTCTTACTTAGATAGTCCCACGGCTGCCACGAGTTTTTTACGCTATTCTGTCTAAGGCGGTCGTTTGGGAGGAAAGCGTCAATTTGGAATATTTCTTCTCTGTATTTACTGAAATCGCTTTTTAAATATTTTCGAAAATTAAAGAATTATCTTTGGAATAACAATAATATGAGCATCCTTTAAGTATATATTTAATGGATATATATTAAATTATATGGAGAGAAATATTTACATATGTAGACATATTTCGAATTTTGCACTTACAAGGTGCCAAACATCGATTAAACATTTTATTTCTGAGTACGTGCTATATTGTTTTTTATTTTATTATTCTCGGTGAATTCCTATTTTCGATAGCCATATAATTTTGATCGAACTGGATGAAAATACGTTCAAGAGAAACCTGCGCTGGTTCAGAAAGTGCTATATGTTGGGGCGTGTTGTCCAGGCCGTGCTGAACCTCTTCAACCGCCCCGGCGAGGACGGTCGTCCCCCTGGCGTGCTGCTGCCCGTTCCCATGTACCCGCTGTACTCGGCAACGCTCACGGAGTACGGCATGCACCAGGTAATGCCCCAGCATCTCTTGTTTTACCCCTTAACTCGCTCCGTTTAGCAAAGATAGACTTTCTGAAGATCAATAATTGCTGAGAATCACACAGGGAAGAAAGTGAAAGCTCTGAAGACTGAAATGATTCGTGTAGGTGAACTATTACCTGGACGAGGAAGACAACTGGGAGATCCGCCTAAGCGAGCTCCGCCGCGCCATCCGCAGCTCCAGGAGCGTCTGCAACCCCCGGGCCATCGTCGTCATCTCGCCCGGCAACCCCAACGGTAGGTCGAGCACCACGAAACGGAGGGTAGGAGGTTTTATAATATACTATTAATAGAAAGTGTTACATTCAAAAGGAATTAAAGAAAAACATCAATTGATCAATGATGAAAAACTTTATCAATCATTAATGCATTCTAGTGTGTCAAACCGACATATATATAAACACGTGAGAAAAGGCAAAGTTGAAAAACATATTATCTTATTCTGTTATATAAACACTACCTTATAACTCTTAGCACTTTTCATGCGCCTACACTTCAAAATACCTTTCAACTTCTACAATTGTTTATTTTTACTTCAGGGAAATATCTCGTAGAATAAATATCAAAAATGCAATATAAATTAATCCCCACATATACTGCATATAGATTTGTTAAATAAAAAGTATAAAAAATAAACAAGACAAATTTCCCATCTCTGAATGTTTTGATTTCTTTGTATTCCTATAACTTAGGCAAATGTGTTTGCAGGCTCAGTACTTAGGAGAGAAACAATTGAAGATATCATCAAATTTGCATATGAAGAAAATCTCTTCATCCTGGCTGATGAGGTAAAAAAAAACCTTAAATATAATTCCATATTTTATTTACTTTAATCATAATGCTAAGATAAATTAGAGATTTCTTGCAGTTTTTCTCTCTCTCAATTTACATCACATGTATCTGTTCCTTGATATATATTCTCAATCACAAAAAATCCCTTCATATAATATCAAAAGGAATTCGATCTTGGATTTGCACACGCCTCAAGGTCATTTTAAAAAAGAAAAAGAAGATTTGTTTATTTTTCAGAGTTTTATTTTTAAAAATAAATTCCCTCTCTTATAATATTCTCAAGCGAATATTCGAACTAAATCTGTACGCTATGCATTGACATGATTAACCAAATTCATTCCTTTAATGCCTATATTAAAGAGATGCCACTTTTGCCCATGAATAAGATCACCAGCAGTTTTGCAATAAACAGATACATACTATTATCAATGCAATATTAATTTTATATATAAATTTAACAATAAAATTTCGTATTTTTAACGACATTTTATCTTGTCCTAGGTTTATCACAACAACCATTACGGAACAGAAGAACCCTACGTGACTTTCAAGAAAGTGCTGTTTGAGATGGGCAGTCCTTACAGCGAAGTTGAGCTCGCTTCCTTCATCTCTGCATCCAAGAGCTATTCTGGAGAGTAAGTTTCTTTCTAGCCTTCTCTTCATTTGTCTTTGACCAACCTCATTCCTTCTGTTTCGGAATGCTCATCGGAGTGGTTTGCAGATGCGGCTTCCGCGGTGGCTGCTGTGAACTTGTCAACGTTGATCCTGACGTCAAGGACTTGCTGTACAAACACGTGTCCTCTTTGCTGTGCCCCAACACCATCGGCCAGGTAAAACTGTGGTAGACATCAGCTTTGAGTCCATTCTCACACGTCATTTCTGTGGCAGGCGATGATGTACCTACTGGCTAACCCTCCCGTGCTCGGAGACCCATCATTTCAACATTATATGCTGGTGAGTGATTTCTTCAATATGTTCTTTTTTTTCAAACGAAATCTTTTGCTAGTAACCTAGAGGTAAATTATCGTTTGAATAACATAACATTGCACAATTTTTAATATATGTGTGATGTTTTATATTAAAATAAGTCTATATATTTCTATTTAGGGGATTTTATATATTTATATAACCTATATAAAATTGAGAGGGTTTGAGTAAAACGTTTTTCCTCAGGTATATAGTTTTGTTTACCATAAAAATGTGTTATTTCAAAGCAAATCTATATCTCTTTTAGTTTCCCTTTTATATAATGATTCGCATTTATATATATATAAGAGAGATCAAAACAATAACATTTACACAGGAAATCCTAAATATTTCTTTATTATTTTGAACAGTTTTTCTTTCCTAAAAATTATTCTTAAAGAGACTCGGTATTAAGTCTTGTAATCGCATAATATATAAAATCACAGCTTCTTAGGATTAATATTTTAATATCAAACACAAAGCTGAAGTGTTAAAAGTTATTTTCTATTACAATATTCAATTACAATTTGACTAATCTTTATTTGTATGCGCGTGTATTAGGGGGGGGGGGGGTTATTTTGGAATTACAAATCATGAATTTTTACGAATTTTGTCCATAAATAACTCTCACGTGATCCTTTTTCAGAATGTAAAATATTTTAAATTCATTATATCAGGAAAAAACGAGATGTTTTTATTGAAAGTGCGTCAAATTTCCATTACTTTCTATTTCTCGTGTATCCTTGAAAAGATAAAAATGAAAAAGCCATTTAAAAGAAATTAAAACTGATGACCTTGGGAAGAACTTGATTCGTGTGCATTTTTTAGAACAAAAACTACACAACTTTAAAATCATTAATCAATCAAGACGTTTTCGCTTTCAACGAAACTACATTTAGCCATTAACCCGCGACTTTTTACACAATAGTATTGCGTATTTCCTTCAAATTATTCTTTATATAATATATACTCATTTATGTAATAAACCTGTTGGCAACCTTTTAAAACCCATCTAATTTTATAGATTCTTTATCAAGTTTCTTCAGTTTCAAGGTCACGCTAAAATAATATTCTTTTTTTTTTTTCAAAAGAACAGAGAGAAATGCTATAATTTCATAAAACCTTACTGAATAAATTAAGGTTCTCAACGTTCCTCTGTGTCCAGGAACGTTCCTCGATACAGCAGGACGTCGCGACCAAGGCCAGCATGTTCGTGACAGCTCTCAACGCCATGCCCGGAATCCAATGCAACCCCATCAACGCGGCCTTCTACGCCTTCCCCCAGCTCCTCTTGCCAGACCGGGCCGTTTCTAAAGCCAAAGTAACTACCATTTTTTAGCATTTCTTGTCCAACAATATTCGATAAATCATCACATCCATTATATTTATTTTCCTATTTGAGATAAAATGCGATGGTATCAATTTTTCATAGTGCACAACATATGCTGTTTATTTTTCATGATGCAGTATAAAATCACGCTTTAGAGATTCCCCAATTAAACTTAACTTTTCGTATTCACTTTATAATTAGATTAGAACTGGTAACTATTTTCGGCTTGTTATAAGGGGAAGGAAGGTTCGTTATATCTCGAAGTTCATGTTAGCGTGGGTTTTTTTTTTTTTTTTTGGTGTGTGTGTGTGCATATACTATGCATGGCAATTTCATGGCACTTCATTAAAATGTTGTTTACAGCTGAAATCGTTGAAAATATAGGCTGATTAACTAAAAGTTGTAATGACATAATTTAGGTGTTAATTATTGAAAAATGTTGTGTGTATTCTAATTCTAATTCTAACACTCTATGTGCTTGTTCAACATTAATAATTGTGCTTAAAAATAGTTAACAAACAATTCCACTTTCAGAATGTTCTAGAGGATGGTGATGCAAATATTTTATTAAATATGCGTATAAGCATAGAAACTTGACCCTACTAAATCACAAATTGTATCTAGAATACAAACTACTATCAGGCAGTCTCCTCTTTAGGCAGAGGATTAGGCGAATTCTGAAGATGGTTGCTTCTCTCTCTCTCTCGAAAGCAATACGATTTTAGTTTAAGAAGTAATTTATGTCGAAGAGATTACAATTCTTATCTTTAATTGATAAATGTTCAGCAATTTAAATATATCACAACAAGAAATCAAAATCCAAGATGCATCTATTCTATAAAATAATTTGGATATTTTTGAGATTTTCTATTGAGTAATCAATAACCGACTAATGGTTATTGTTCTTGCCTACTCCCCGGGACTCTGGTGTTAAATCTAATGTCCTGCTCAGGCTCAAGGCGTGGAACCGGATCATTTCTACGCAATGGAACTCTTGGAGCACGCCGGAATCTCTTGCTGCCCAGGCCACCTCTTCTTCCAGAGGCCCGGAACCTACCACGTGAGGTGAGGATCATGTCTCTCTTTTCTTTCTTGGGCTCTTGATTTTTCCTCCTTCCAGAAAATAATCTTTCTCGTAACTAAATTTTATTTTCAATTACTTACAAATTTTGAGATGAATACTTTGATTTAACTATGTTTGGTTGATTGACAGGTCGAGGCAATCTCCTTTTATCAAAGATTTAAAAAATGCAAATTTTGTGCCTAAAATCAATTTAGGAGTAAAGGATCATTATCTTTTGTCAAGTGCTGTTACTTAGATGATAAAGGTTTGACCAAAAATGATAAACATGAGAGTTATAGAGGTATTAGCAAATCAAGAAGAATGAGATTTAGCAAGTGTTGAAGTCATCTAAATCAAGTCGCAAAAAGATATGGTAAAAGAGTTAGTAATGAGAGGTTTGCCCAAAAGCAAAATTTTTAAAATGGTTCTTTTGAAGAGAGGTATATTTGTAAATATTGAGACTTGGTCTAAAGACTAAGTATAGATTTAGAATTGAGGCAAAATTGGTTTGTGTTGCTGTACAAAATTTGGGCTCGTATGTCGTGTTTAGTTTGAGATTTGTGAAAAGGCGTAGGTTTTGTGTATTTTGTGAGGTAAGCAAAAACCAGCAAACATTTATAATACCTGGAGGAAATCAAGAACTCAAGAAGGTGAAGAAATATTTCTAAATGACAAATTTTCTCAAATTGTCTCTTGTTTTTGAAATCAACATAACCGTGTGGCGCAGAATTGTCTTTGCCATTGCCATGGAGAATTTGGTTGAGATGATTCGCCGCATGGGGGAGTTCCAGAAGTGGTTCATGGAGGAGTATAAATGAAACTGTTCAAAATGAGAAATCGCAAACTGTAAAATAATTTCCTTTTTTGTCCTAGTAAAAGGTATATATAATGCCTATATATAATTCAATTTTGGGAAAAGAATTTATATTGCTTAATAATGCTTTCTTAACAAGAAAGGCTGTTTCTATTTGAAGGGCATGTTTTTTTTTTATCCAATTGATTATATATATATATATATATTGAAATCACTATCATTTTGTAATATAGATTTCATAGTTTCATTAGTCAAATATAAATACATTTTTCTTGTAAATAGTGTTTACTATATATTTTGTATTTGATTTACTTTTTATGTGTATAATTATGACTGAATAAATACTTTTATATAAAATAAATTCGTGTTTTGTATGGTATTTAAAAGATATACATGTTCGACGTATGCTCTGGTTTTTACACCTCCCATCTAAATCAAACAGTATCAGCAACAATAGTAAATAATTGTATGAACACCTGAGATTGACCATCTACTAGAAATATAGTCTTATAAATGGAAAGTGAAGGATGAGTTTAAAATAAGATTCATCTTTGCAAAGAAAAAATAGAAATTTGAATATCTAATTACATCTTTGGGTGTTATTATATTAGCGAAGAAGGAGAGAGGTTCTCCTCAAAAGTAAACGACAGCCAACTTACCACAGTACAAAGTATTTTAACCAGAGCCTTATTAAATCGAATGGTTTTACAAAGCAGTAAGTAGGAAAAAGAACTTAGATTCATCGATTTATCCTCCACTGCATGATGGCGATTGATCATTGTGAGGATATCGTTGCAAGCCGGCAATGAGAGAGGAGAGAAAATTTGAATAAGACTGGTGCCTTAATAAAAGCTTTGTGTGTGTGTGTTTAAGATAAGATTAGTGAGAATAAGTATATTTCTTTTTTTTTTTAGATTTCAAACTGTTATTTTGACAACTGCAAAACGCACATCATGCCCACTAATTTATATTATTAATGTATAAACAAGACATGTACAATTAGGTACAGTCGAGGAGGCTCCCCCAACAAGGAAGAGTCCTTCTCCGGATATATATATATATATATATAATTAGGGGTCTTATTTAATTCTCCTCACCTCAAGGCTTAGGAAAACTTGTACATAGAGTCCTTGGTTGACACGAGAATAGAGTTGGCGTAATCATCCATTCCTTGCCTGAGCCAATCCTGCAGATCAGGTGATCACTGGATGGGTGTATTCAAAAGAAGGAAGTTCAAGTAATGAATAAAATGACAAAAAAATCCAGAATGAGATGGTGGCAGAAAAAAAAAGATATGTTGAGGAGCAAATAGACTTCGGAGGATGACATTTGACCTGACAATACCTTTTGATATTCATGCTCAAGAATATTGCAAATTTTAACAATAACAAATGAGCAAAAGATTACGAACGGGGGGAATTAATTTTATTTGGAAGAATTAGAGAAGCTTTCGGGCATGAATTTATTGAGCTAAATAAAAATTTGTTTTGATTGTGTCAGCTAAATAACGAGCAGACAACCCAGTTTAAAAAAGAGGGATGGAGTTAGAAATCGTGGATGAGCTCTTAGAACAGTTTTGGGGGTACTTGCTCTTGAATTCGTTCAGTCTGCTGAATAAATGAAAAGATGATCACGTACATCATGTATCATATTACTATAGATGCATAAGCCATTTTGTGATGTTCAACACCATATAGGGATATGTTTTATTTTATGATGCATTAGCGCGCCATCTGTTATGAAAATTCGAAACTATTATAGACGCGTATGATTCTTTTAAAAATTAAACAATTTCTACTGCCCTTACTGCAATGGAAAAATGAATGATGCACGTGATCATATTTTCATTTATGTAGCAGACTGAACGAATTCAAGAGCAAGTACCCCCAAAATTGCTATAAGAGCTCATCCACGATTTCTAACTCCAACAATAAACAACTAAATGAACAATGAATAAATGAAGGCATCCCCCCTTCCTTTTACTAAGTTCACAAAAACATTTCATTTATTCGATCTTCTTCAGGCAGAACATGAAATTTCAGAACAATAAATAAGCCGAAGCACCAGCTTTGGTAAATTCGATCAAAATCCAAGCTCCATACCATGGTGTTGGACAATGAACATCATCAGTACAGTACTTACAGGAGGAGTTATGAAATCGGTTGAATATGCCAAAAAAGGCGTTTTGGTTAGTGAAGTGGTACGGCTATTCTTGGGCCAAAATACATTGAAATAGTACGGGAAAATGAAATTTTCTTTCACAAAAAGGCACCTCTTCTCTTTAGTAAATACGATTCTGCTAATAAAGATATTAATACCTAAAGTAGAAATGATCCTACTAGAGTTTTCACGTCGGTTTTCTACCAAGTCCGACATGAGAGCTAAGTCAGCAGCCTAACTATCAATATCCTGGTAATGCTTGTGGTAATTGGCCGCTCTAAATTTATTCAGACCAAAAAAAAAAAGAGCACAGAACTATGACATATTTTCGTGTAACACGATTATGCGCCTTCCTACAGACTGGAGAACATATATTTGATCGATAGGGTTGCCCGCCTATGGGCACATGGAGGCACAGGAAGCTCTCCGAACTTACAGGAGATAACTCTGGATAATAAACCAACAAAGAATATGAAAAAAGAGCAAGAAAAAGAAAAAAGAGAGAAAATGGAAAAGGGATATGGGCAAAACTTTAAGAAGTGTGTGTAGTGGTAAATTCTGAAGAAGTTTAAGGTAGATTTCCAGGTTCCTGACTAAATCACAAGATCTTTCCACGAATCATGTAATCTTCCTATCACATGTTCAGGCAGGAAGAATGTAAGGTTTCTCTTTGGGCGGCCAGCTCAGGAAATCCCATGATGTGATGATAAAAGCTTTCTTTAGTTTCATGGTAGAGTTGGCAGTTGTCATCTTCTGTTTTTTTTTTTTTTTTAATTCTTTCTGAGTGTTTTCTAAGAAGGCTGTGTGTTATCAGTAGCTTGACAAAGGTGGAGTTTCCCATGTTTGTAAAGCTGCTTTTGTTTTTAAGCTCTTGAATTGTTAGGAAAAACTATTTGAAATAACGGCCCTCTTCTCTTGAGAGTTTGTATCTTGTTTCCCAGACCTTGTAGATATGCTCTTTTTTCTCTCTTTTACTTACTACTTGAAACTTTATCATAGTATGGTCGTAGTTTTACTTCACTTCCGCGTATTGCATGTCCTTTCACCTATTCAAAAAATATGTTTTGAGACCGGGCTTCCGTAAAGATTTTGTTTATAAGAGGGATATTTCGGCTTTGGTTTCCAAAAGGCTTTAATGAGTGATATAATTTCACTGTGTATGAGTGTGACTTTATTGGTTTCTGAGGCCTTCATCATCCATTCATAAGAGCTTTTCTTCTCTAAATGTATCTCCTTCGTAGATTATTACTGCGCATCCTGTTCCTTGGTCATTTTGGAGCCGTCTGTGTAGATATTTTCCAAGGAACAATATGTGTTATATTCCCTCTGATGAATCATTGTCGATGTTGTTCAAGTTTTTTTTTTTTTTTCGATATGGAGGGTAGGGCAACTAGTAGTCAAGTATTGGGGCGTTTGTCTTTATACATTTTCTGAAATTATAAATTTGCATTTTGGTAGAGATTTTCTAGGTCTAATGGGTAACGTTTGGGAGAGGGCAAAAACTGTTGAGAGGCACCAGTTTTTCTTCTTGCCCTGCAGATATTCATTATAAAGGCATTTTGTAGAGAAGTAAGACTGCTGGCAATTTTCTTGTTCAAGACTGCTGCCTTTCCCCAGACTCCAGATCTATAGCCGATGTATAGAACTATAACTTGATTATAGAAACTTCTTAAGGATTTTTTTAAAGCATTTATATCGGTTTTAAGTGATATTTATTGAACTAAGAAGTTTACAGACATTCTCGATTGTCCTTTTTTGCGAGTTCGAAGTATTTTCCCTGTCTGTCTAACTTTATCCCCATGACTCTAATGTCTCGAATGTCGGTGGTAGAGTTACCTAGGTTGATGCGTGCTACCAGCAGCGATTCTACGGCGAATGAAGAGACAGGATGGGTTTGGCTTGTGTTGATAATATGTTTGAGTAGTTCATCCGATTCACGGATTAGCTTGTAGCTTTTACTGGCCATGTATTTCGTCTCGTGAATGTTTTTCCTAGGATATCCAGAATTAAATCATCTGCGTACGTCTGAATATAGCACTCACGAAGAAGTTTTATGTTGAAGAATATTTCGATTCTTAAATTTCTAAATAGTGGGCTTAATGAGGAGTTTCTAGGGCATCCTCTTTTTAAAATACGGGATTGCAAGACTGTACTATTTTGGTAGGATACTGTTCTAGTTTTAAATAGTCTCCTATACAACAACAACAACAAAGCCTTTATTTAGGGTCACTGACCCTATACAGGATTCACCAGAGGTATGCATAAGAACAAAGCAGTGAGACAAAGGAAACAACAATATAAACAAAAGAAAAAGAAAGAGAAAGAGGGAAGCAAGAAAAACAACACAAAAAGAGTAGCAGTAAGAAAGTGAGGAGTGAGTGTCACTTGGCCTTCTTCTGAGATATGGACTTGTGGAAACCATAAAACGCCGTAGCAATGTACTTATTCTGGGTCATATTGTCAATTATTGATGGAAGTGAAGCACAGAGTTGCCCAGTTTTGAGCATAAGGGTTCTTCTTTCTTCTTTCAGAGCAGAGCAATCAAAAATATAGTGAGTGATTTCATTTTTTAGTTTTGAATTACAGAAGGTACAAATCGGATCCTCACCGCATAGCATCTTGGTGTGGTTTTCTCTAAAAAAACTTGAAAGTATTCTAACTTGTGCAAGTAGTCTCACAACCGGGAAAGGAAAATCCCCTTAAAGGTATCCCTCCGTCATGAAGGATATGTAAATGTCTTTGTAGTGAATGTATAGCTTAGATTTATCCATTCTTGTAAGGTCGTTTTGTATAGATTGGTCTGCCGCTGTTAAAAGAGTCTCCTATACGGAGGAAGAGGTTTTTCAGGCAATTCTTGTGGAGGCCACCAGGCATTGTCGAAGGCTCACTATATATCAATTGAAAAAAGTAAAACTTTTTCTTTCTTTTTCACAAATTTGAATTTAAAAAAAAATCTTTGAGAGCATCTTCTGTCGTGGTCCCGGGTCGAAATTCATATTATGTATCTGATATTCATCTTCTCTATTTTGAAAGACAGAATTTCATTTTTTTATAGAAAATGTTCAAATATCTTCATTATACATAGGTCTGAAGTTATTGAGTTTGTTCTCTTGTGTGTTTCTTCTAGGGAGAACAATGATTTTTTCCTGTTTTACAAGCATCAGGGAATTTATCCTTTGAGAGGCAATAGTTTTCAAGGTTCAAGTATTTAGCGCTGCAGACCTTTGTAGCCTTGATTGTCAGAAGTGTTGGTATATTATCTGGGCTGAAGCCTTGTTTGGGTTTATGAAGTTGATTTAATTTTTAAAATTCATTAAAGGGGAAGTTGGATCATTCTTTAGGAAATCTGTTTCTGCAAATTCTCTGAGAAAATATTTCTCGGAACTATCGAGTGAATCTCTGGATCAGCATTTTCAACCGCTGTTTTTTGCAGATGATGTTTGGATCACTGGTTAAACTTCCTTCTTCTATTTGTAGTATGTTAATTTCTTTAGGATTACAGTCGTGTTTATATCTTTATTAATTCACCCCAAGGGTTCAGAGTGTGGAATTCGCAAAGTTTGAACCAATTAGCATTTTGCTTTTTTATTAGATTGTTGACCTCTTTTTTTGCTATCTCAGCTTTTCCCCTGTAAAGAGATCTTAATGCTGGCCTGCCATGTCTAGCTACATTTAGAAAATGGTTGTTTTTTTACTTATATATTTATTTATTACAATGAATAAAAACCAATGCGCATCTTGGGACGCGGTGAAACCACGCAACCGCTTCCTTCCAGTTGAATCTGGCTCAAGGGACCAAAAATGTCAGGATGCAAGTTTCGTTATAATTCAGGCACTCTCCAATTACAGGACTTGTAATTTATTGAATCCAACCAGATAAAAGCGAAAGATAAACATCCAAATATTTACAATAAACTCACTTATAATAATTAACAAATAAATAAAGGTGATCGCTAATTTCCTTACTAACAACAACCAAGCCTTTTTGCTTATACGAGTGACTTTCTTCTTAGAGTCCCAATAAAAACATCTAAAAATGAAAATTTAAAACAAATAACTTGTAGAATAATAAACAAACGAATAAATTTACAAATTCTAAACTCCAATGGCCAAAGACTAATAGAGCGCCATCTATAAACGGAAGTTGTAACTATTTTTCTTTACGCTAACACACTTTTTGTAGCAATATAAAAATAATGATATTTATAGAATTTAAGTGATATATTATTTATTTAAATATATAAATATGATATTCAAATAATATATAATGAAATTTTATTTATAAAATATAAAGCCAAATTACATATTTCTAGAGTATTACACATAATGCCATTTTGAAAAGCTTTTATTTAACTTACATCAGTGGTCCAATGCCATTTATAGGATAAAAAATGAAAAGGCATTCTTTTAACTTGCCCTCTGACTAATCAAATTGTATATAGATACTTTGAAACATTACCAAATTCTCTTTGTATATATACTCTATCTTATGAGAACTTTGTTAAGTTTAGAACTATTTGTACAATAATTTACAAAACACTACTAATCCATCGTGTAAATAATTAATCATATATATGTAAATAATACTAGCACAGCACAATAGTCCTTTGGACTTCGTGCTTTTGTAACAATAAATAAAAAAAATAAAATTCATGAAATATATCACAAAATAACATTTTAAGAATATAAAAGGAAGTGTCATTTAGTGGATATATATAACGTCACACGAACGAAATATATGTGCATAAAAATTCCAGAAGGTTTTCAATTTCATTCAAAATTTATGCTTTATCAAAAACAGAAGCAGAGTACATCGTTGTAGCATATTGCATTATGGAAATGATCATCTGAAATCTACATTTGGAGAGTTACTTGGCTGAACCAAATAAAAGCCAAACTTAAAGTGAATAATCAGACGCCTTATGATTCTTACAAACAAGTTAGCCAGATAAAAAGATTAAGCATATTGTCAAGTAGCTCTGCAACTCCGGTCACAAGAAGCTCCATGGGACACCTGTCAATCATCCCTGGACTATCGGGTGGACCACAGGTGTGAGGGGTTCTCGGAATCTTATCGGCAAATAAGGAAAACGGGACGCCTCGGTGGCTGACGAATATCATCATAATTATCTTTACCTTGGGATAAGAAGAAGTTATTATATTATATTATCTCTCTCCCTATAAATTCCTCTTGTAAATAACTTTATTGGAGAACTAAAAGGTAAATACCCTTTATAATAAATTAATTATCCCCAAATTTGTCCTTGCTTTATTTATCTCCGCGACAATATAGATGTGAGATACCACTATGTAAAAGACCAGACCAAGAGAGAATAAAGTGAAACCGTCATATTGCTCACCCAACACAAGAACAGATTGTTGATATGTTAACCAAATCCCTTCCAAGGAAGACCTTTGAAATAAACTGAGAACAACTATTGAAAACCATCCCAGGAATATTAATTTAAAGAGAAGTTTGAGTCAGAAGGCGATCCATCAATTAAGTTTATATAAAAGGGCGTATCTGGATCTGTAAAGAAAAAAAACATTTTTTTCTAAAAATATTACGAAAAATATTATTGTACAATAAATTGATAAAGAAGGAGCAATCTCTCAAAATATTTTTAGAAAAAAAATTTTTTTTTTCTTTACAGATCCAGGTACGCCCTTTTATATTGTAAAATAGTATTTATTAATTTTATTTATGTAACAAAGTATTTATTAATTCTATTTTTTTATTAACAGAGTGGTCATTTTTATGTTTATATCTTGCGACTGTAAATTTCCCTCGTGTCTTATCTTTTGTTTACAATTCATAGTTTGTCCTTGCCTGAAATAAATTTTGTTTCCTCCTGAAGTTTCTGTCTTCCCTAATTTTCCACGTGGCATTTTGGTGGAGAGGCTGGGTAAGTAAGGGAAGACAAACTGAAGATCGCCGAGAAGAATTTGAAGCCATGGGTGCTGTAATCCACATTTTAAGAGACTGGCTCCAGGATTCCACCGCCGTGTCAAAGCCAAGACTTCCTTCCATGATGACGATTTCCCTATAGACGACGATACGACGACCACGCCGCTCTTCACGCCGCAAGAAAATGGACGCAAAGGTACTAGGGACAAAGTTCCAAGACTTCGATGGAATCCTTGGCAGGAGCACGTCAAATCCACGTCAGTATCTACAATAATTGCTAGCTGTGGGTCACAGCTCCCATAGGGAAGAAGCTATGTATAATATAGTTAATATCGTACTCGGCAACACAGTTGAGTTCGATATAGAATGTAAATAAAATAATTAACGCTATCTAATACTAACAACAATCCTGTAAATAAATAAATATATCTAATACCCCAATAAATAAATCTTATAATACGTTTGCTAATTTTATTACGTAAACAAAGATTTTACATGGTGTCAGAAGTTTAAAATTTAAAATAAATAAAAGTAGCGTATTTCGCTAACCCTAGTTGTAAACTGAAGGGGTTAACAAAAGTTCCAAACTTAAAAATAAGCGAAAATAAATAGCTTTGAGAATAATATTTAAATAACTAACCATGGAGGCACCAAAACATTTTGATCCTAATAGAGAAAGGTGGGAAGATTGGCTTCAACAATATTCTTGGTATGAAACTACTACGGAGATGAAAAAGAAAGAACCAGAAGTTCAAGTCGCGTCGTTCATGACAATAATAGGAAGCGATGCCCAAAAAAATTACCGTACATTTGTACTATCTCCAGAAGAAACTAAAAAAGTTGAAGAAATCAAAAAACGTTTCACCAACTACTTTTTGCCAAAAAAAATTATACCATGGAACGTTATAACTTTAATAAATTACAACAAAGCATGGTTGAAACAATTACAGAATTTATCACAAGATTGCGCCTACAAGCATCAAAGTGCAAGTTTGAAAGTTTGGAAGATGAACTAATCAAAGACAGGGTTGTTGTTGGTATTCATGATGACCACACAAGAGAAAAACTTCTAAGTGATCCTGATTTGGACCTGGATAAGGCAATACAAATATGTATGGCTGCAGAAAGGACAAACAAAGAAATAAAGGTCATGCAACAGCGTTCGGATCAAGAAGTATCAGTCATTAAAAAGAACTTCAGGCCAAAACAGAATGTAACAATGGAAGAAGTTCCAAAATTAATAGACAATTGCAAAAAATGTGGCGGCACACATCCAATTAGAAGATGTCCCGCATATGGAAAAATTTGCAAAAAATGTAAAAAAGCAAATCATTTTGCAAAATGTTGCAGATCAAATTTCAGGTATAAAAAGAAAATCAATACCTTAGAAGAAGAAGGAACAGAAAATGATGAATTTAGTCTTCAAATTAATTCATTGTCGGAATTCACTAGTGAACCAATGGAAAAAATCCAAATAAACAACACTGAACCTTTCAAAATAAAATTGGACACTAGAGCTCAGTGCAATGTCTTGCCTTGGAACATTTTCAAGAAAATAAATTCAAAACTTAACAGAAGTTCAGTGAAAAGTTTAAAATCATTCTCAGGCCACAGAATTAAGGTGGAAGGAGAAATTATTGCCTCATGCATAATAAACAACATCAAGGCAGACATTAAGTTCATTGTCACCAAAACAGGGACCACACCAATACTGGGCAGTGAATCTTGCTTTATGCTAGGACTACTCAAGAGATTAAATGAAATAAAACTGGTAGAACAAGAGTTTCACCAGCTGTTCAACGGAGATGGTTGCTTAAAGAATTTTGAATACAGAGCAGAATTCACAAAAGGGGACCACAAGTTGGAAATAAAACCACCCAGGAGAATACCCCTTAAAATAAAAGATGAGGTCAAGAAACAACTAGACTTAATGGAGAAAAGTAAGGTGATAAAAAGAATGGAAGAACCGACACCTGTCTCAAGCCACATGGTGGTAGTGAAACAAGGCGGGAAATATAGAATTCGCATTGATCCATCAGATTTAAACAAGATCCTGCTAAGAAGACACTACCCACTAAGAACGATAGAGGACATAGCTTCCAATATCAAAAATTCAAAATACTTCACAAAGCTTGACTTCTTAAAAGGCTTTTGGCAATTGAAGGTCGCTGCGGAAACACAACCTTACATGACCTTCAGCACACCTTGAGGGCGTTATGCTTTCCTTAGAGTCCCATTTGGAATTAAAACTGCCCCGGAGATTTTACAGAATACCATATCCAAGATTGTAGAGGATATACCTGGTGTAGAAAACGCAATGGATGACATACTCATCCATGCTGAAGACATCCAAACACTGAGAGAAAGAATTAAAATAGTCATGACTACTCTTCAGGAAGCTGGAGCAAGACTCAATAAGGACAAGTGTGAATTTGAAAAAACAAAAATAAAGTTCTTGGGACATATCTTCACCAGTGATGGAATAAAAACAGATGAAGAAAAAGTCAAAGCCATTGACAATATCAAGTCACCATCAAACAAAAAAGAACTACAAAGACTTTTGGGAATGGTTCAATACTTACATAAATTCATCCCAAATCTCTCAGAGATAACATACAGAATGAGATTGCTTCTGAAGAAAAACACAGAATGGCAATGGGACAGCTTGAGGGACAAGGATATGGAAAGAATAAAAGACTTAAAACAAGCGCCAACCCTAAAGTATTATGATCCTAACAAAGATGTGGTACTTTCGGTCGATGCAAGCCAACATGCCATTGGAGCAGTATTACTCCAAGAAGATCGACCAATTGCGTATGCTTCTTCTGCATTAAATGATGCTCAAAGGCATTACCCTTAAATAGAAAAAGAAGCTCTGGCAATTGAATTTGGTTGTAAGAAATTCCATACCTATATATATGGTAAATCTCTTTTAATAGAAACAGACCATCGACCGTTAGAATCCATTTACAAAAAAAAAAAAAAACAATGGATAAAATGCCACCAAGACTTCAAAAAATATTCAAGGAAATTAATCAATATGGACCAAATATTAAATACAAGAGTGGAAAGGAGCTCTTGATTGCAGACTTACTGAGTCGAGATTGCAAATCATATGAGATTCTAGAAGAAAATCCAATAGAAATCCTTTTAATTACTGCAATTGACAATAGATCAACAACCAACATCATGAAAGCTACAAAGGAAGATGCAGAATTGCAAGAACTAAAAGAAACAATAATCCAAGGATGGCCAGACCAAAAGTCACTAGTTCCTCTATCTTGCAGAAGATATTGGAATATAAAGGATGAACTTTCCATTCATGAAGACCTAGTTCTGAGGGGAACCAAAATAATAATACCAGAATCAATCAAAAAACAAGTTCTCAAACATGAAGGCCACCTAGGCATTACTGGTTGTACCAAAAGAGCCAAAGACTCCATTTATTGGGCAGGAATGTCCAAAGATATCTCTGACATGGTAGAAAATTGCAAGACATGCATAGATACACAAAGAGACAAACAAAAACAACCCCTAATGTTAAAAGAAATTCCTGAGCTCCCATGGGAAATTGTCGCATCAGATATCTTTCAATTTGAAGGGAATGAATACATTGTGATTATAGACAGTTATTCTGGATTCATAAACTTTGAACCTATTAACACTATAAATTCAAAAGATACCATTGGATTTCTCAAAAGAAACTTTAGCATACATGGAATTCATAAAGTTCTGGAGACAGATAATGGAAGAAATTATGCTTCAAGAGAGTTTAATGAATTCAGCAACAAATGAAAGTTTAATCACAAGACTTCAAGTCCACATTACGCTAAATCAAATGGACTGGCTGAAAGAGCTGTGCAAATAGCAAAGAACATTCTCAGAAAATGCAAACAAAGTGGAGACGATATCCAGATTGCATTACTCAACTATAGAAATACTCCAAGAGAAGACATGGGATCACCAGCACAAAGACTACTTTCAAGAAGAACAAAGACAATCTTGCCAATCAGCAAAGAATTGTTAAGACCTTGCATCCAAAAAGATGTCACTTTAAAGCTAAGAAGATCCAGAAACAAGCAGAAATTCTACTATGACAAAGGATCAAGAGAAGAACCAAATCGGACAAGAAGTTTATCTAAGAGAAAACAGAAGAAACTGGAAACCAGCCGCAATAGTTCGAGAAGATGGTCCAAGGTCCTATACAGTCCAGAACAACAAAGGACTCTACAGAAGAAACCAATCACATATTACAACTAACCAATCCCAAAGAGACCATGAAAGCATCCTTGAGAAAGAACCCAGTGGAAGTGCTTGTTCAACTATGGAGCAAGATCAAGAAACTCAGCCTAAAGGTTCTGACAGGATGGAGCTGCAGTCGGAAACTGATAATCCAGCTGGAGAGGGGGAGACCAGAGAGGAGCGGAAGTTCACAAGAAGCGGTCGCCAGGTGAAGCCACCAAAAAGAATGGATTTATAAAAAGGAGAGATGTAATATAGTTAATATCGTACTCGGCAACACAGTTGAGTTCGATATAGAATGTAAATAAAATAACTAACGCTATCTAATACTAACAACAATCATGTAAATAAATAAATATATCTAATACCCCAATAAATAAATCTTATAATACGTTTGCTAATTATATTACGTAAACAAAGATTTTACACTATGTAACATAGTATTTATTAATTTTTTTATTTTTTTATTAACAGAGTGATCATTTTTATGTTTATATCTTGCGACTCTGTAAATTTCCCTCGTGGCTTATCTTTTGTTTACAATTCATAGTTTGTCCTTGCCTGAAATAAATTTTGTTTCCTCCTGAAGTTTTTGTCTTCCCTAATTTTCCACGTGGCAATATAAACTTAAAGAGAAGTGTTCTATAATAAAAAATAATATTCTTCACCGTGAATTCTCTTATAATAATAATAATAATATAATTTTTTTTCAAAATACTTTTGTTTAGGTAAAAAAAAATATTTTTTCTAATCATACACATATGGTTTTTTAATATTTGACCAAAAATGCTTGTTGTTATTCTTCGTTTAGAAAATGCTTGTTCGTGATTGTTAAATATATTGTCATTTAACTACCTGTTTTATTTTTAAAAAATAATGGGTTTATTAAAATAAAACACTTCAATCTTTTAATTTCACACAACATAATACATGTCTAGATATATTTATTTAAAGTTTTATCTTCAGGAATATGATGAATTTTTATAAACAGTTAATATACATATATTAAACACACTTTTTATTTTATTATTAACGAATTGTCGTTTGATCAATTGTGTACAGCGATTGTAAAGTTACAATTGTAAAATAAATGGAGTAGAGAGAGAATGTAAAAGAAATTATGGTTAATTTTGGAAATATGTGATGGGTTGATTATATTAATTTGCAAAGGGTATACACATATAAAAGTTAATATTTTTGCGTAGGTATTTTTATTGAAAAAATCATTTAGAATTTTATTATTATTTGTCCTCTCTTTTTTTTCTCTAAATCCAGACCTAAACAAAACTCTAAAAACTTTCAGTGTTGCCAGCTTCTTTCTTCTAGAAAAAGCCGTGCCCCCCTTTAATTATTTTAAAAATATATATTAAATTTTCTTACTCTTTTCAAAATTCAAAAAAAAATTAACATAATAATAAAAATCTAATAATCAATTTCTTGTTTTATATATGAGTGCACAAAATTATTCTGAAAAAGTATTCAAGTTTAATTAAAATAAAAATAAAGAATCATACACACAGATAAATAATATTTTTATATTAATTTAAAGAGACAATTTTAAAACTAATTCTGATATAAGATTTAAACATTGCTAAATAAGTTTATATTGACTTCCTAACTATTGTGTAAATGTCAGATGTATCACTAATTTAATAGCACCAAGAAAGATGAATAGTCTTAGGAAAATAAATCATTCTTCATCTTATTTATTTGATATCTAACTCTAGCGTTTCAAATTTCTAATAAATATAATTATTTTCTGAAAATATCGAATTGATAAATCATCAAGAGGTAGGCGTAAGTGAGGCCTAAACAAATATACACATATATAAAAGCCATTGTGTCTTATACATGGATTTACCACTGATTCTCTGCAAAGGAAAAGAACAGCGAGGCCTAAACATTTGACTGAGGTACATTTCTACCCTGAATTACTATACAACTTTTGAAATAATCTGTTATATACAAGATTCTGTCTGGTGGGTGAGTAGAAATGATTAGATGCTAAAGGAGACTATAGATTTTCAGCATCCCACGTTTGCTCCAAATGCTCATGTTTGAAGTGCAGACCCTTCCAAGGCACTATTAATCCACCTTTGAGTCCAGGGTACTCCAAACAGTGGTCGTTGGATCCTTTTACATCCATCTGCCAAGGTAGAGTGTACAGGTCACAGCGGCTCAAGTCCAGAAAGTCATGACAAATTGCCAACACCTATCTGGATCAATCTGAGTCCAATTCAGCACAATCAACAAGTGTATGAGTTAGTGAACCAGATTGTAGGATAAAGCGATTCTGTGTCTCACAATATCCTCTCAGAGAAATAAATGCTCAACACCTTCAATAAATATAATATGTGTTGTTATTTCTGAGAACTGCCTCTTGAACAAGTTATGCCAAAATCAAAATGAAATGATACTTACGCGTCAAGCTCACTATTCTGCTTCTATTTATATATATATATAAAGCTGATTCTAAGCGACATCTAAATACATAACAGAAGTTTAATCTCCCTCACTATCACCCTATAGATTCCCAATCCTCGATTTAAGAATATGATAGCTTTAAACAAGCATAAAATTACCTTGGTATTTATAGCTTTATCACACTTCTTTAATTACACATTGAAAAATTTGTATTAGACTTATGGATTTAAATATAAAGCATTTAAACTCATAGCATAAGCTTTAAAAGAAACAAGTAGTGATTAAAGTATAACTTTTACTTTGATATAATTAAGAATAAAATGCTAATTCTCTTTTTAAAAATATTACCATTTTTTCCCTTTTATAATATTATTGCAAAGTGAACGAAGCACTTTTGGAATTTTTCAGCTTAATTTTCTAGCACTACTCTTCTCGTAAGCTCGTGTGCTTCGTCTTGCTCATTTAAAGCCTTTCATTCTGACGCCACCTCCATATTGCCGAAAAAGCCAAAAGCTCCTTCTTAACTGTAAGTATTTTCGCGTTTATAGTGTTAAATATCATTTAATAACTCAAATAGAATCTCTAAACCAATGTTTCTGTCGAAAAAATACATTTTTATGAAAAATATGAAATTAACTTTTGACAGTTAGGCACAGATATCTCTTTCGCCCCCGCATATGTTACTTTTGCTATTTAATGTTTCAAATTTACTGAATGCTTTAATTATCTTTACCTTATTGACCTTTAAAACATTTCCTTTTATGCCGATGAAGATTTGATTTGAAAATCTAGTGTGGTAAGTTTATTTACTGTCATTTTTGGCGACGATCTGTCACTATTCCCCCGGTGTCTTCATAGCACTTCAACAATCGACTTTCAAACTTGATTCGCTCTGTTTATTTATTTTTTAACAAATAATATTTGGTGTGAGGTACAACTTGAATTAAACATAAATCACAAGGTAAAAAAGGCCAAAATCCTAATAATTTATTAATGACGTTTCCGCAACAGACTTGTTACTATTCTCAGAGACAAAAATACTGAATATCACATAAATTATTTATTTTTTAGATTGATTGTTGTTACCTTGTGACAAATTGATGTTAAAATATTTTTGAAAAAAATATTTATTTTAAAATATTTAAAAAATAAAAGGCATCTTGAAATTCTTGAAAAAATGCTTCAAATGTTTTTGTTGTGTACAAGTTTGTCAGATAATTTGCTTTTTATTAAAAAAAAAGTTTACTAGAGCAGACCCAAAATATAAAACTATGAACAATTATGTGCCTTTATTGTGCTTATTGTTTTTAAAATTTTTAAATTCATAATTCTAAAATATATGAGAATTTTATAAGTTCTTTTGAAATATCATTTGTGATATATATAAATTAAGCTGAATACATTAATAGGGCAATATAAGTTAAATACTTAATAAGGACAATGTAAATAAACCACTTCTAAAATTCCTGAATTTATTAAATTATTCAAGCTCAACCATTCTAAATTAGACATAAACACTTAACTTTATTTCAAGGGAATGGGTGAGCTTGAAATATATTTCTTTAAAATTTAATAAGCTTTTTTTAGTACCTTTTGTATATATAACTAAAATACATTTCTTATATTTAAAGATGCCTTTTTTATTGTTGGATATTTGAACTATTAATGATGCATATATATATTTTTAAATTAAATATTTTCCTACTGCCCTTTCTGTAATGATTAAAATAATGGGAGGGACTGGCTCATCAGTAAGGGCAGTAGAAAATCATTTTATTTAAAAACAATCATACGCATAATAAATAGTTCAAATTTCCAATAACATATGGTGGGCTAATGCATCTTGTTTATATTTTTTTATTGTAGTAGCATTTGGGTCTTCAATATTGGGAGACTCCATGATGAGTTTTGGACACTGCTGTCATTGGTTGGTTATCCAGGTTGCACCCAGCCTAAGGCCTTCTATGGCAGTCAGATTTACTTCCCTTGCTATTAATCTGGCTTTGACTCATCTGAATGGATCAACAGCAGAAGACTCTTCTTCCTAGATTCTATGTCAGCATTCAGGCCCTCACTTAATGCCACACAAGTTTTAAAAAATCAGGAGAAACATTTCTGCTAATATAGATAAGCTACACCATGATTCAACCAAATATTCCAATGGAATCACTCACACATTGAACTGAAAGGAAAACAATGTGGATGCCCTGGCAAAGACAGCTGCTCAACCTGATGACAGCTTGAACTTTGACCATATCAAGTCAAGCCAGAAGAGGCAACTGAAAGAGGACTTCTTCAACCTCATTTATTAATAGTACCTACCTGAGAGACCAGGGCTGATCATCAATGCCAACTTGCCCTGTGGAGATGCCATGTGCTTGCCTCATCCCAAAACGGTACATATTAGGCAAATGGAATTAGAGGGCAAATTGAGAATCTTCCCAACCTGTCCCATCTACAATAATGAGGAGGCAGTCCCAGAACATCTCTTGGGCATGGTGTGACTAGGCAGGATTTGTACTATAATACACAATAAATCTTGGATAAGAGAAAGGCAACAGCCTGAATTTCATACATGGTTAGCATTTCTTGATTAATCAAGAAAGGTTATTTGGCCAATTCTGGAAAAATTTATAATCAACAATTAGATGGTATTTATTCCGAAAGATGTGGCAAGCCATCAGCTACATTTATTTGCATGATCAGTAGATGCTTTGTCTCATAATTTATCAACCTGATCCCAGTACAATTTCACTTTTGTACTATTTTTCATATAGTTTGGCATTCTCATGCCCTTATGGCCTTAAATACCCATTCCTTGATTTTTCAGAATCCTCAAAGACCAGCTTTTTTGGTCAGTGTAGATGTAAGTAGCAAATGACATGAAGTTTGACAGGTTGACAAGACAGGAAGCAGTTTGAGGAAAGTATGGGCTCGAAGGAAGCACAAGTACAGTTCCAAGTTGCAAGAAAATTGGGTTCAGCCAAATGATAGTGGCAAGATTTGGTCCAATGGAAAGGATGTTCAGTAGATGGGTAAGGGTAGAAGAAAAGGTGAAAAAAATCAGTATTTCATTGTTTGGATGTGGATGGTAAGGCAAGTGGAGAACCGGCCTAATGGTAGGAAAAAAATCATGGGATGACAGTGGGCACATTTCAGGGTATGAGGGTCAGAGAGAGAGAGAGAGAGGGGTTGTTGAGTCCATAATGATCTCTGGAGACACAGTGGAAGCATTTGAAGAAGAGGATGGTACATATGGAGGCACTGTATTCAAAGTTGCAGCACCTGAAGCAAATCCTGACTCAGAGGGATGTTGTGCATGATATGGTAAACCCCAAGCCAACCATGAGGGCCAAAGGTATGGAAGGTGTCTTGGTTCATCTCCAGGAAGGCAGTGAAGGAACCTTTGTAGGAGGAGGAATGGTGGAAAGACAGACAGTTCTAGGGCCAGTGAGGGAGTAATAGCAGAGATGGAGAGAATGGTGTCCATCAGATTGAAGTCGGGAGTGCCGTCAGCCACAGTGAAGATGCAGATGCGAGGCAGGAGTGTGCTAGGGGTGCACACTTTGAGGTTGGAGTTTAACTTAGAGGAGAGGGAGGCACACAGGTCATGAGCTCTGGGCTAGTGGCATGGAGGACTAGGTTCTCCTTGGAATGGAGGGAAGCCAAGATCTTGGAAGGGAGTATAAGATGGATGGCATGGCCCGCTGAGAGGATGTCTGCAGGGTCAGTCTCGGGATTGAAGTACATGATGACAGTGTGGGCAGGAAATGGAGCGAGGTGTGTGGTGGTGCAAGGAGGCTTGGAGGAATATATTGTGAGTGAAGTTCAAATGTAAGCAAGACATTTTTCACATTTTAAAATTATAGCAGTGCGTAACCAATTTGCACTTTTCTTTCTGTATTTTTTCTCTTGGCTTATCACTGCAATCACTCTGAGAAAGTGATTTAACAAAATATCAACATTCCCTTATTTTATATTTTGAAAGACTTAATATAGCACTAAATATATGTATTTACTATGCTTTTTTATATTTATTCAAATGTTTAATGTTTTATTTGTTTTACAGATAATGGCAAGAATACCAGCAATTGGTATTGATCTTGGAACAACTTATTCATGTGTGGGAGTCTTCCAACATGGAAAAGTTGAAATTATTGCCAATGACCAAGGAAACCGGACTACTCCATCCTATGTAGCCTTCAATGACACAGAGCGTATTATTGGTGATGCAGCTAAGAGTCAAGTTGCGATGAATCCAAGCAACACAGTTTTTGGTATGTGGCAGCTTTTATGTTTCTATAAAATACACTTTTTTCTATTATAGAAATTGCCAGAGTTTTATTTTTATGATTTGAAACACTTCTTGTTTTTTGTGAATTAGCAAGCTCATTTTATTATTTCATATTCCCACAATAATGGTGTCTGATAGAATATATAAACATAATTGTTGGTAATGTTTCAGAAATACAATGATTTCCTCATGATTGTACTAAGAATACAAGGTAATAAGAATAAATATAAATAAATAAATAGTGTATGACATTTGAGCAACAGCATTGTTACCATCATCAGATACTGTAAAAGTACTGAATGGGAACAATGCTATTAACGAAATGTCACATGCTGTTTATTTAGATTTGTTCTTATTACCTTATGTTTCTAATGCATAATTCATATTTTTCTGCATTATTTGTGTTGTACTAAATTGATGTTAGAATGCCTGGATGCACACAAATAAAAAAGTACAAATAAACTGTGAATAGTGTTTTTGCATTTTGTACATATTGCACAACTTGATGCTGCTAAAATGAGGTTTAAATGTATATGAGGGAAAGGCAAAATTAATCTCAAAATTATGCAAGGAAGTTTATTGCCTTTAAAAATAGGTGCAGAGCTTTAGTGGGAAAATTACAGAGCATATAATAGGATATTTTAATAGTTGCTTTAATTATTTTTTCTTCTTTCTTATCTTCACTCAATCATATTAGGGTGTCAAGCTTGTAAAGGAATGTTAGGAACGGCCTCAAACTACAGGCAAAGTCAGACTTTCACCAAAGTGTGCCTGGATCATGGTGCCATGATCAACGAAAGCTGCACCCCTATACCCCATTCCATGAGATCAGATGTTGATTTGCATGCTGCATCGCTTGAGACTTTTGATGGTGTATGTTGACAACCATCATGATTGGGTGAAGTAGAATGCGTCTGCCTTTGTCATTAAGACTGGCAGTACTACTCAGTGGCAGGCCGACTTAGCTCCAAAAGAATTGGCCGCCTCTGATATGAGGAACAGACGCCATGTGCAGCCGCTTCTAACATGGAGTACAAACGCTGCTCATCCTGTATCCCTGGATTAGGAGCCCTTACAAGGTACTATCAGTCAGGCCAGCTGAGCCCAGGTTTTTTAGTAAGCTTGTTACTGCTCCCCCTCCTTTTTCATCCGTGCTTGGGACCGGCAAAGGCGGAGTTCATAAATTTAAATGCATTCATCTTTAATTTTGAACATCTTTTCTTGTAGCTATATCTCTTCAGAAAATAAATTTTTAATTTTCTCTCATATATTTTTGTTTACAAATCTAAAACTAGGCATTAAGAATTGCTAAAATCCATAGAAAATATTTTTATTTTTATACAGTATATATTTTTGCCAAATAAAAACTAATTAAAGCTGTAAAACATTTTTATTGTTGTCATATTTTTGTAAAGATTTGATTGAAGAATGAAAATAACACCCAGATATTTGTGTGTAGATGCCAAAAGGCTTATTGGACGAAGATTTGATGATGCTTCAATACAAAGTGATATGAAGCATTGGCCTTTTGAAGTTATAAATGATGGTGGTAAGCCTAAAATTGCCATTGAATATAAAGGTGAGCGAAAAACTTTTTACCCAGAAGAAATTTCTTCAATGGTCCTGACTAAAATGAAAGAAATTTCTGAAGCATATCTGGGAAAAATAGTTTCTAATGCTGTAATTACAGTGCCAGCATATTTTAATGATTCCCAAAGACAAGCAACAAAAGATGCTGGCACCATTGCTGGTTTGAATGTCCTTAGAATTATCAATGAACCAACTGCTGCAGCTATTGCCTATGGATTAGATAAAACTGATTGTGGGGAAAAGAATGTCCTCATATTTGATCTTGGAGGTGGAACATTTGATGTGTCTATTTTGACCATTGAAGATGGAATTTTTGATGTGAAATCTACTGCAGGTGATACTCACCTTGGTGGTGAAGATTTTGATAACCGAATGGTTAATCATTTTTCTCAAGAGTTTAAAAGAAAGCACAAAAAAGACCTTACTTCAAATAAAAGAGCATTGCGCCGTTTGAGAACTGCTTGTGAAAGAGCAAAGCGTACTCTTTCCTCTAGTACTCAAGCGAGTATTGAAATCGATTCTCTTTTTGAAGGGCTTGACTATTTTTCTACCATCACTAGGGCAAGATTCGAAGAATTGAATGCTGATCTTTTCAGAAGCACCCTGGAGCCTGTTGAAAAATCTCTTAGGGATGCAAAATTGGAAAAGGATGGAATTGATGACATTGTATTAGTTGGAGGCTCAACAAGAATTCCAAAAATTCAAAAACTTTTGCAGGATTTTTTTAATGGAAAGGATTTAAACAAAAGCATTAACCCAGATGAGGCAGTGGCCTATGGGGCATCAGTTCAAGCAGCCATTCTTAATGGAGATAAATCTGAGGAGGTACAAGACTTATTGCTTCTTGATGTGACTCCTCTTTCACTTGGTATTGAAACTGCTGGTGGTGTAATGACCATCTTGATCAAAAGAAATACCACTATCCCGACAAAAAAGACTCGGACATTCACTACTTTTTCTAATAATCAGCCTGGTGTTTTAATTCAAGTATATGAGGGTGAACGAGCAATGACCAGAGACAATAATCTTCTTGGAAGGTTTGAATTGACTGGCATTCCTCCTGCTCCAAGGGGAGTTCCACAAATTGAGGTAACTTTTGACATTGATGCCAATGGGATCTTAAATGTGTCTGCAGTTGATAAGAGCACAGGAAAGGAAAACAAAATTACAATTACAAATGATAAAGGTAGGCTTTCAAAAGGTCAAATTGAAAGAATGGTTAAAGATGCCGAACAATACCGGGATGAAGATGACAGACAGAAATCAAGGATTTCAGCAAAAAATTGTTTGGAAAGCTATTGCTTTCAGATGAAATCTACATTGGATGAGGAAAATATAAAGGACCAGCTTTCAGAAGAAGAGAGAAAGGAAATTTTGGACAGCATAGATGAGACCATAAATTGGCTGGACAATAATCAGGTAAGTGAAACTATTTTTGAATTTAAAAAGTATGCTAACTATGAGTGATAAAACAGCTGGCAGAGAAGGAAGAGTTTGACGACAAACAAAAGAACCTTGAAACTATTTGCCAGCCCATCATTTCCAAGATCTATCAAGGTGGTGATATGCCTGAAGGATTTGCTGGAGCTAGTGGACCTGGTTCCAATGCCCCACCCACAATTGAGGAGGTTGATTGAGCACTATAGCTCCTTTACCCTATACCTACTAGCTTGTTCCTGTCTGCGTGTTTTCATTGTTAGCGACACCCAAAAATCGGAATTTTCCCTTCATCTTACTATGATGTCTTTAAGTGATGTAAAGCTAGCTACTTGATTCATGTTGTGCAATAAAGTGTAATGTGTGACAATATTTTTATTGAATGAAATTATTTTTAAAAAATACAGTCCTATATATTTGTTTAATAATTCAACATCACAAGGTATCAACATTTTCAGTTTCATTAAAGTTGGTGCTGAATTATAGTGAATTTTAAATTAAAGTAAATAGACAGCTTGGCAAGTGAAAATTTGGCCAAATTAAAGTAAGTGTTGAATTATAGTCTCTTAAAAAAATTGAAAAGGTTATACTGTATATAATACTAAAACCTTTTATCACACACACACAAAGGCCTTTATTAAGACACACACTGGTCTTATAGAGGATTCTCCCAGAGATTACAAGAGAGACAGGCCTGTGAAAGTGGGGAATATACAGAAGAAGAAAAAGAAAGATTATGTAAGTATGATATATACATACACATACATATATACAACATACCAACAATAAAACCTTTTATCACAATGAAATATTATATAATATGGATCATAGATAAAATCACAAATTAGCAAGATCAAAACCAAATAAGTTAATTATGTTGTTATAGTGCCCATCAAGTTGAATTCCACATTTTGTGATTATATGGACAAATATTCTCCAATAAGTGAATATTCATCATCATATTATTTACTTATTTGGATTTCGTCTTGATAAATTGTAATCCTTTTGGTCACAAATTATAAAATTTCTTAGAAAATGTTTGAAATTCTTAATGGAGTCTCAAAAATTAAGAGATATATCAGTAAAGGATTAATATATCAATTTATTTTTCTCTCTCAATGAAATTACTTACTTCCTTTCACAAAATGAAATGGTCCAAGTGAAACATATGGTAACAAGAACACATCCAAATCAATAAATTGTGGGTTACATTTCAGTAACTTTGTTTTGCCTAAAGATAGTAACAGTGCTGTTACCAAAACTTTACCCATAATTTATTTATATGGAGATATGGTCTTGTTACCTTATTTCTAATCTCTATAATCCAAATTGTAACCTCTCAGTGATCCTAAGTGAAATATATTCACATTTTAACACTCAATGATATTAGCCCAACTATAGAATTAAATATGATAAAATTAATGGCTATTTTATAACTAGATTGCCACAATGTTATACTGAATTCAGTTATTAATTGTTCTATATACATTTCAGTAGAACCTCCATGAGATGAAAATCTTGCTAGAGGACATCTCTCTACAAAGGACAGTTTTCATCACTAAAATTGCCTATTTTACTATTAACAGCTCTCCAGTAAAAGGACACCTCTCCCTAAAGAACACTTCAGTTCTGCAACTGGATATTTTTTACAGAGAAGTTCTACTGCATAACCTCTCTGTAAAGATACCTAGTTGCAGAGCCAAAGTGTCCTATAAGGAGAAGTGTCCTCTTACCGGCAAGTTGAAATAAGTAAAAATGGTAATTTTGCTGATGAAGTGTTCTCTAGCCAGAGTGTTCTCTCATGAAGGTTCAACTGTACTGTAATAGAATAGAGGCATGATAAAGTACAATTTGTATTATAGATTAGAAACCCAAGGCAACAAGACCTAATCCAAATTAATGATTTGTGTGACACTTCGGTAACAACATTGTTGCCAAAACATCACACAATTTCTTAATTTGGATTTGGTTTTGTCACAGAAATTATAAGGTATAATTTAGATTATAGATTAGAGACACAAGGTAATAAGACTAAATCCATATTAATAAATAGTGTGTGACATTTTGGTAACAGCGTGATTACCATCATCAGACAAAAGACTGAATGAGAAAAAATATCCCAGCATGTTCTTAAACAGTTAGTACTGTTATCAAGTGTATAAACAAGATAACAGATAAGAAGAAAATTGATTTCTGAGAACTCTAAGATATATTCTTAGAATTAGAAGTGGAAAAGCTCTCTTTTTAGATATAATTTAAAGCTTATCTGTAAATGTCATTGATATTTCCCTTTTCTTCCATTCTGTTAATTGTAACACATTTCTTTTGGATGATAAATGCTTCTTTATATTCTCTCTCTCTCTCTCTTAAAGTAATTTTTCTCATGGTTTTCCATTCTTTCTTTTAACGTTCTAAATGTTTGTCCTACATAGCATTGGTCACTTTTCACATTTCACTTCATAAATTATACCGGCTCTTTTTGATAATTGGGTGTCTTGTGTTTGTTGATATATAGTAAAAGCAGTAGCTTACTATCCACCATGATGAACTGCCATCTGGTGAATTATTATAGTTATAGATGAGTTCCTCTCCTGCTACCCATTAAAACACCTTATGGCCACAGCAAAACAGCTACAGATGCTAAAATGAAGTATTATACCATGCCTTTTATGCATTTTTTAAGCATAAGAACAAAGAAAATTTACAAAGAATGTTTTTTATATATTTTAAGTTATAAAAACTTTGTTATATTTTATAAAATTATATATAACTCAACCCTACCAGGCTGTCATCAGTGTCAGTGAATTTGATTTTTGGTGACTATATGTATTAATATTCTCCAATTTGATCTGTTAGTGACCATCACTTGCAGTTTGTCGAGGCTGCCCCTCACATTTCACTTTGTTATTCCATGATGAATAGCAATTAAGTATTGTGTACCAAGTTTGTAACTCTAAAGTGAAGAGATTGGATTAATTTTTTTTTCAAGCGGTAGAATGTAAAATTGAATGTAATATGAAAAATAGTACAAAAGTAAAAATGTACTGGGATCAAGTATATATTTTAAGAAAAAAATTCTCCTAATTGTAAAACTGAAAGTTGTTGATGGTGTAAAAAAGAATTAGAAATTTAGAAATTAAATGATAGGCAAAATTAATAATTTAAATAATCCTTGTTTTTTCTAACTATTGTAATAATTTCTGTAGCGATAGGCTGGTATTATTCTGGTAGGAAATGATGTCGGATTTGATGATCTTTAAACATATGAGTTTTTATTCTACATATGGTAATCATACAAAAAATGAACTAATTTCAATCCGGTCAATCCCGTTCTATTAGGGCAAGCTTGCTTCAGCTTCTTTAACAGCCCTTTTTTCTACTTCAGTCTTCTTTAACTATCTTCTATTAGGGCAAGCTTGCTTCAGCTTCTTTAACAGCCCTTTTCTCTACTTCAGTCTTCTTTAACTATCTTCTTTACCTTTAATTTTATCTTCAGGCTTCTTATAAACTTATCAGGCCTTTTCACTTGAGCTCGAGTTCCCTGACTTCTATTAGGCTCAGCGCACTCCAATCTTTACTATTCCCCTTTCTCTCCCAATCTCCACACTCTTACTCTTCCCCGATCTCATACCTTTTTCACCGGCTTTTATAGTCTTATAATGCCACGTGGACGGCACTGTGGTGCACTCTGTGGCACATCCCTTGGCGCGCGCCATCTAGATAATCTTCCTGAATCATTTCCAACATACTCCCACCAATTTTGACAAAGAAATAGTCAAAATTAAATCTTCGGCAAATATTTACACTTAATATGAAATATTTACACAATTCATGAGCTATATCTGTCAGGCAATTTTCTCTCTCTCTCCTGTACCTGCTTTTGTAATTCCCGGGGAAGAGTCTCTGGCCCTTTTCCCAATATAATGTCGGATTCTGGATTTAGAGACAACTTATCTGATCGGTCTTTCCCTTCATTCGATGAAATCTCAAGAGGATATAAACGCTGAACATGGGCCACCCTTGCTATCCCATCTTTACCAGAAATAAGCTCTACTATTCTGCCTTTAGGCCAAAACATCCTTTTAATGTTTTCCAGGCCAATCAACACAATATCTCCTATTTTTAGATGTCTTCCATCAAAATTTTCTGATTTTTGAATTAAAGTGCCTAAATATTCTTTTAAAAACCTTTGCTTCAATTCTTTCTTTAGTTGCCCTAGTTTTTTATACTTCTCATGCAACATTTCTGGTTTCAAATTTTCAAGTTCCGGGAAGCTGGGTGCTGGACCATTTTGAAGAAACTCGTTGGGAGTTAAGGGCTTTAGATCATTGTCATCTTCAGAGACATAGGTGAGAGGATGATTATTGATGAGATGTTCAATTTCACATAAAATCGTTTGCAATTGCACATAATTCAGCTTCCGATGACCCAACATCTTAATCAACATTTCCTTTATTGTTCACACCATTGGCTCCCAGAATCCTCCCCACCAAGGAGCAGCAGGAGGAATAAAAATCCATTGGATTCTTTCATTTGAAGTTTCCTTTTCAATTTTGGCCCAGTTCAAATTCTTGAATATTCTATTAAGTTTTGAGAAATTGGTGCCATTGTCGCTATATATTTTCTCGGGACGTCCTCTCCGATAAATAAATCTATGGAGGGCCATCATGAAAGCTCCTGCCTCTAAATTCTCAACCATTTCCAAATGTATGGCGCGATAGACCGCGCAAGTATAGGCGGCTACCCACACCTTTCTGCCATCTTTCAAATAAAGAGGTCCCAATAGATCAACTCCAGTATTTTGGAAAGGTTTTCCAAGTCCAATTCTACTCGCAGGCAGAGCTGCCATTGGTCTTTGCAGAGCCTTTTCCTTGAACCTTTTACAAACTATGCACTTACTAATGATTTTCTTTATAGTTTTTCTTCCCCTGATTATCCAAAAATTTTCCCTTAATGTTGACAAAATGAATTGAACTCCTGCATGACCCTTTTTTGTGTGCATTTCCCAAACTAGTTGTTCCACAAAGGGATGACCTCCAGGCAGAATGGCTGGAGTTTTGAACTCTTCTGGGACTTGCCCATGCAAAAGTTTACTTTCAACACACCATAGGCCCTCAGAGTTCTTAAAGATCTTCAAACCCTTGATAGAACTCAATCTCTCTATAGACACCATCTCTTGAATCACCCCAACAAGTCTCTTTTCTGCAAATTCCAACTCAGACACTGTCAAAGGATCTTTTTCTGTGAACTGCTTTTTAAGTTTCCCTATGAATCTTGAAACATAAGACATTATTCTGATGTTGAGATGATAGTCAGATCTTCTTTTCAACAACCAATCCTTACAATCTACGTTCAAATTAATATTTGTATTCACAATCTTCTCCTCAGAACAGATTTCTTGCTGATCTATCGTGGGCTCCAATTTAGGCCATGATTTTTTAGGTTCTTTCAACCACCCGGGGCCCTCCCACCATCTACTTCGCACAAACTGGCATGGAGAGCATCCTCGAGACAAAAGATCAGCTGGGTTCAAGGGTCCTGGTATGAACCTCCAATCGTTCAAATTGGTAGTAGACTGAATTTCTTTAGCCCTGTTTCTTACAAAAACCCGCCATTCTATATCTCTCTTTATCCAGCTCAAGGCCGTAGAAGAATCAGACCAAAGAGTTATTTTACATTTTCTTTTCAGAGCATTGTGAATAGAGTTGGCCAATCTAGATCCCAGTATCATGGCCATCAATTCCAGTCGAGGGATTGTAATCCTTTTTATTGGCGCCAATCTTGCTTTACTCCATATCAAAGCTGTATTACATCTTCCATCCACTTCACTCCTTAAATAGGCGACTACCCCATAAGCCACTTGACTGGCGTCACAAAAGATGTGAATTTCCGTGGGGAACACAGTATCATTCCACATATATCTAGGTATCCCTATTAAATCAATGAATTTCATTTGCTCACACCAAGTTTTAAACTCACGAGCCATACTTTCAGGCAATGGTGCATCCCACCCTATTTTTAAATCTCAAGATCGCTGCAGCAATAATTTTGGGGCTACGAGTACTGGAGCACAAAATCCAAGTGGATCAAATATTCGCTGAACCACTGACAGCACTATTCGTTTTGTTAATCTTGAGGGAAGGCTTACCTTTTCAGGGAATTCACATTTTAATGTATCTTCCCTTTTGTTCCAGACGATCCCCAATACTTTGGTTAAAGGCTCTTCTCTTGAGGTATCATCAAAGGAATACTCCCACCCTCTTAAGTTCATTTTCGCCTCTCCCATAATCTCGGTGGCAGACCTTTGAAACTCTTCGACCTCTTGCTTTGTTTCAAGAGAGGCCACACAGTTATCCATATAGAAGGACTGAGCCAACATCCTTGCCATCTTTTCCAGAGAACCTTTTATCGTTTGAAGATGGTATTCAATTACGGCATTCAGCAAAAATGGACTACAATTTAGGCCGAAAACAAGTCTCTTATGCCTAAAAGTCATCAGTTCTCTATTTTCCCTCCTTTTCCACCAAAGAAATCTGAGACAGTCTCGATCATCCTCTTGAATGGCTACCATTTGGAAAGCTTTCCTTATGTCTGCTAAGACCCCAAACTTATTTTCCCTAAATCTTATCATTATTTCAGGGATTCTTTCCAGTAGATTGGGTCCCTTTTCTAAACACTGATTCAAGGAGAGTCCATTGTGTCCTTGACAGGAAGCGTCAAATACTGGCCGTATAGGCGTAGTTTGGGATTCACACTTAAATACAGGGCGATGGGGCAAATAGTATCCTTTTACTTCAGGTGGCTTTTCATTAACTCTTTCGATGAGCCCTTCATTCAACCAATCTTTGAATACTTGATCATATTCCATCAACTTATTTTGTTGAATCATTTTCTTGGTACCAATCTCCAATCTCCTTTTCGCCAATTCATAATTATTTGGGATTGACACCTCCACCTTCCAAGGTAATCCTACAGAATATCTTTGATCATTCTGTCACTGGATTTGTTTAATAACATTTTCTTAAAAACTTTCTTAAAAACAATATTTCTTTCTTAAAAAAAATTCTTAAAAACATTTTCTTTTAGTTCTTGATATCTGGACTCTTTGGAGCAGGTTTCAATAGGATCCCTAATACCTAATACCTCTAGATCCCATAATTCTTTCAAATCACTTTGAACTGTGAGCAAATTCAAAGTTTGTTCTATATGCCCATTTCTATCAATACTTGGTGAATTGCCCATCAATGTCCATCCCAACCTTGTTTCCATCGCAGTTAAGTTTGTTTCAATTTGTACAACTTTCCCTGTTAAAAGCATGCCCATATAATCAGCACTGATCAAAATATCAATCTCTTTTCTATTAAAGTTATCTTCCGGAATGCTTTTACCTTTACTGCTTAACTTTCTACACCAATCTCCTCTCGGTAAAGGCAGTACGTTATCGCAAATCTTTGGTTGGTCCAAGGCTTTAACCTGGATTTTTTCCCTACTGTCATTCAATTTTTCCAAGTTCAGGATGTATCTTCCATGCCTTTCCTCTTCCACTCTTTTACCTCCAAATAGGCTTTTAACTATTGTTATTTTTCCAATATTTTTCAATCCCATATACTCTACCAAAGATTGTTTTACATAAGAGTACTGGCTTCCACTGTCTAACAGAATTCTTACCTTCTTCGAAGCTTTTGGGCCTCTCAACAATGCCACTGTCGTCAGCATCAGAATTTGACTCATACAAGCCTGACTCGAAAAGGAGGCTATTGGCTCAGGGGTATCTTTTCTTAAATTCTCCCTTCCATTCTTCTCCCTTATCTCCTTCGAAGAGCTTCCCTGACACAGAATTGTTATGATTGATCCGGCAACACTGCCGACTCGACTGGTAAACACTCTTAGATATATAACCATGTTATAATAAATAGATGTTAATAAATAAATACATAGTTCAATTGGCGAAGGTTCAAACAGCGATTAATGCTTTATCTTGAAGCAACAGAAAAAGCCACAAAGCCTGATAAACTGAAAGTTGCCATTTTATTAAATTTTATTGGCGAAGAAGCCTTGGAAGTTTTCAACACATTTCATTTAAAAGAAGATGAAGCAGAAAATTTCGATCTTGTAATAAACAAATTTGATGATTTTTGCGAGCCTAAAAAGAACGTCATTTTTGAAAGATTCAAATTTTTTTCAGCGACCCAGAAGGATGGTGAATCCATTGATAGTTTTATAACAGAACTAAAAGGATTATCCACATCATGTGAATTTGAATCACAAAAGGATAGTTTAATTAGGGATCGCATTGTGTATGGAATACAAGACAAGGCTTTGCAGGAAGGCCTCTTAAGAGAGCCCAATTTAACTCTTCTAAAAGCCATTGAAATGTGCAAAACAGATGAAATAAGCAAGCAACAGATCAAGATCATGCAGAACAACCAGAACATCTGTCAAATAAGAAAATATGAAAAGAAACACAGTCCAAAACAAAATCAAGAATCTGAAAAAGAATTCAAATGCCAAAGGTGGGGGAAGTCTCACAGAGCAAAAAATTGTCCTGCATGGGGTAAAAGATGCTCCAAATGCAAAAAGATGAATCATTTTGCAGCTTTCTGTAAAAGTTCAGCTATCAGAAGTCTGAATGATGAAACAGAAGAAACTGTATGGTCAATACATGAAGCAAAAGTAGTCCATACTTTGGAATGGAAAAATTCCATCATAGTGAATGGAAAGGAAATATGTTTCAAGTTGGACTCTGGAGCAGAAGTAAATGTTTTGCCATACACATTCACCAGACAAATGAAAGGTTTGGAAATATTTCAGACTAACCGAAAGCTAACATCATATACAGGACATGAAATCAAGATAAAAGGAATTGCCACACTAAATTGCAAAACTAAAAATAAGACGGAAAGTCTAGAATTTTTCATTGCTGATGGATACTATCAACCAATTTTAGGAATAGAAGCTATTGAAAAGCTTTCACTAATTAAGAAATGTGATGCTGTCCAAATACAGCAAAACAATTCAGCAAAAGAAATTTTGAACAGGCACAAAAATATATTTGAAGGCATAGGAAGACTGCCAATTGAACACAAGATTAGACTAAAAGAAAATGCAACTCCAGTTATTGCTCCAAGCAGAAAAATTCCTTTTTCCATTAGAGAAAAAGTTAAAGCAGAATTGGAACGGATGGAAAAACTTGACATTATTGAAAAAGTTGAAGAACCAAGCGAATGGACACACCCTATAGTAGTGGTACAAAAACCTTCTGGGGATGTCAGAATTTGCATGGACCCCAGGGAACTGAACAAATATGTTCAGAGAGAGCGCTATATTCTGCCAACAGCTGAAACAATATTTTCTGAATTGAAAGGTGCTACAGTTTTCTCTGTATTTGATGCATCATCAGCTTTCTGGCAAGTCCCATTAGACAAAGAAAGCACCAACCTGTGCACCATTGCGACTCCCTTTGGAAGATTTCGGTTCAAGCGACTTCCCTATGGATTGAACAGTGCATCGGAGGTATTCCAGCGATGCATAAACAATATTCTTTCAGGTCTCCAGGGAACTGCTTGCTATATGGATGACATCTTGATCTATGGAAACACAATGGAAGAGCACAACCGAAACCTTGAAACAGTTCTTCGAAGGTTGGAAGAAAATAATGTCAAGCTCAATGCTAAGAAGCAGCAGATAGCTGTCGACAAAGTAAATTTCTTAGGCCATATAATCAGTCGAGATGGAATAGCCATTCAAGCTTCAAGAGCAGAGGCAATACAAAAGTTGAAAAGACCTGAGAACAAGACTGAAGTCCAAAGATTCTTAGGTATGGTAACGTACCTTGGCAAATTCATTCCTAATCTGTCTGACAAGACTGCACCTCTAAGGAAATTGATAAGCAACAAGAGTGAATGGAAATTTGGAGGCGAAGAAAATGATTGTTTTGAAAAACTCAAGAATATGGTTTCGAATGCTCCAATATTGACATTTTTTGACCCAACCAAGCCAATCACCATTTCATCTGATGCAAGCCAATATGGTATTGGTACAGTGCTCATGCAAGGGGGACAAGCAATTGAGTATGCGTCCTTCAGCCTGAATGCAACTCAAAGAAAATACGCACAGATAGAGAAAGAACTTTTGGCTATAGTCTTTGGATGTGAACGCTTCCAGTACTATATTTGGGGAAATTATGTTATTGTGGAAACTGACCACAAACCTCTCCTGAGTATTGTTAAGAAACCTTTAGAAAAGCTTTCCCCAAGACTGCAAAGAATGGTCTTACGTCTCATGAGATTTCAAATATCTTTGAAGTTTACACCAGGGAAAAACATGTTTGTAGCTGACCATCTGTCTAGAGATCCATTAAAAGATGAGGTGGACACAAGCTATTTAGAAGGTCAAACTGAATCAGTGCACATGTTGCTGGTTACCACAGATGAAAAAATAAAGAGACTACAAAAGGAAACTCATGGGGACCACACCTTGATACAACTAATAGAGTATGCGAAGAATGGATGGCCGAAATATAAAACTATGGTCTGTGATGAAGCAAAACCCTACTGGCAATTTCAAGATGAAATTCATGTGAGTGACGGAATTGTTTACAAAGGAAATTGCATCATGGTGCCATCGACTCTTCGAAAAGAAATCCTGCAGGTTGTTCATTCATCACACCAGGGCATAGCAGCTTCCAAAGAAAAAGCAAGATCAGCATTTTACTGGCCCGGCATGATAACACAAGTAGAAAATGAAGTGGAGAAGTGCAGAACATGTCAGGAATATTCAAGAAAGAATCCTGAGGAGTCAAGAATAGCTCATGAAATCCCTGAATTTCCATGGGAAAAAATTGCTGTAGATTTCATGGAGGTGAGTGGAACCAGTTCCATCTTGGTTGTCGATTACCACTCAAAGTTTGTTGAAATCTGGAAATTATCAAGCAAAAGAGAAACCGAAACCATCCTGCAGTTGAAAACCATTTTCAGGACTCATGGAATTCCAAGAACTCTAGTTTCGGATAATGGACCCCCTTTTAACTCTACTGGATTCAAAAATTTTGCTCAGAAATATGAATTCAAACACCAAACCTCCAGTCCCAAATATCCAAGATCTAATGGACAAGTTGAGAGGACAATTCAAACCATCAAAGGACTGATAATTAAAGCTGTGAAGTCAGGAAGAGATCCCAATCTGGCTTTGATGGAGTTCAACAACACACCTAAGTATGACTTGCCATCTCCGACCCAAATGCTTATGGGAAGATCTGTGAGAACTCTTTCGACATACACCCGACAACAGTTGAAACCACTGTTTGACACAACAAAGAATTATCAAAAATTGAGAGACCATCAACAAAAGTATGCAGGAAGTCCAAAGAGAATTTTGAGACCTTTGGAAGTAGGAGACAACATCATGTTGCAGGAAAGGCATAGAAAATGGGTTCCGGCAACAGTGACCGCAAAGCATGAAACTCCACGCTCATATATGGTGAAAACACCAAGTGGTTCTGAATACCGCAGGAACAGGTCTCACCTTAGACCGAGAAAGTTCAGTGTAGAAGACTCTGCCCCAACAAGTCAAAGTCCAAGCATTCCTGGATCTCAAGCAGGGACAGCCATGGATGACAACATACAAGATCACGGAAGACCCACTTCTGAAAACAGAAGAGCATATGATCCAAGGGAGAACGTGGCCAAGAAAGGTGAAGAATCATCCACTTCTCCTAGTGTGCGAACCCGCAGTGGTAGAACAGTGAGAAAACCTTTGCGTTATAGAGACTAGGAGAACTGCAATCCTTTTTATTTTTGTTTAAAGGAAACATGTTATGATTGATCCGGCAACACTGCCGACTCGACTGGTAAACACTCTTAGATATATAACCATGTTATAATAAATAGATGTTAATAAATAAATACATAGTTCAGTTGCATTCTGCGTGATCAAATAGACAGAAGAACAACATAAACAACAAGAATATCCAGGCGATTCATCCCACAATTTTTGCATTCTAGTTGCCTTTTGTACTGTCTCCTGAAATGTCCTGTTCGCAAGCACCTGAAGCATAGATGTGCTTTCCTAATCTTTTCCATCCGTTCTTCCAATCAAATTCGAGCAATATGGTAACATTGATGGCTCTCATGACTTGTTCTTTCACAAAAGCAACATTTCATTGGAGTTCGGCTCCCGAACAAACTAGATACAGTGGCAGGTCTAGGATTGTTCCATTTCCTTGGCCTTTCATTATAAAACTTCCTCTGTGGCACTTTTACGTTGAAACCTTTTTCTATGATTTTCAATCTTTGAGCACTCTTGACTTCTGCTCTTAAGAAGTCCATCAACGCCTTTAATCTTTCGGGGATCTCTCTAGTCCTATCCACTGGGTCTTCTATCTTAAAACTCTCCTGTCCATAACCCGAAGAAGGATGTCTTTGCCATATTTTCAATACATCCGATGGCAGGGATGACTCTACCAGAGGATACAAGAAAACACCCAACAACTGTGGGTCTATTCCAAGTGTTTGCAACGATCTCAAGTGACTTGATAAGTCATCGTACAAATTACTCAAATTTCTATTTTCCTTTCTGACATTGGCCATGACCAAATTCAAAAGTCGTCTAACATAGAGCTCCGTCAGAATATTCGGATCTCCAAAACGCTCTTGCAAAGCCTGAATAGCCGACGTGTAATTATCCCCCGTAACAGGGTAACTGGCTATAACTCTATATGCCTCTGAATCAGGCAAAATCGCCTGTCGCAAATACAAAAATTTATCACTATTAGATAAATCTTCATTTTCATGCACCTTCGAAAACTGTGCCCACCAAGGCAACCAGTTTTCCAGAGAACCATCATACGTTTTCAACTCTAATTCTGGTAGTTTTATATTCAATTTTGTATTTTTACTACTATTTGAAAGAACTTCATCTTTTGCCTGATTTCGCAACATGCAGATCTTCTGCTCCATGTTGAATCTCTCTTGAATATATTTCTCGCAATCTTCATATTCCCGATCAATCTCTTCATCCGTAATATTCTCTTGGGCCAACAAAACCAGCTGGCATTGCTCATTCAAAGCCACAAGTTCTATATGTAGAAATTCGAGCCTATTATATTTTGCATAAATATTTTCTTTATCAATAGAAGACTTTTTAAACTCGGCCTTTAACTCATTGACTGTCTTGGTAAAAATTCCTCGTACAGCTCTTCTACGTTTTTTGTTCATCTCCTCCATCTTAACACCAAGCCTATCGCGTCCGGCTCACCAGAAATGTAAAAAAGAAGTAGAAATTTAGAAATTAAATGATAGGCAAAATTAATAATTTAAATAATCCTTGTTTTTTCTAACTATTGTAATAATTTCTGTAGCGATAGGCTGGTATTATTCTGGTAGGAAATGATCAGCCGGATTTGATGATCTTTAAACATATGAGTTTTTATTCTACATATGGTAATCATACAAAAAATGAACTAATTTCAATCCGGTCAATCCCGTTCTATTAGGGCAAGCTTGCTTCAGCTTCTTTAACAGCCCTTTTTTCTACTTCAGTCTTCTTTAACCATCTATTAGGGCAAGCTTGCTTCAGCTTCTTTAACAGCCCTTTTCTCTACTTCAGTCTTCTTTAACTATCTTCTTTACCTTTAATTTTATCTTCAGGCTTCTTATAAACTTATCAGGCCTTTTCACTTGAGCTCGAGTTCCCTGACTTCTATTAGGCTCAGCGCACTCCAATCTTTACTATTCCCCTTTCTCTCCCAATCTCCACATTCTTACTCTCCCCCGATCTCAAACCTTTTTCGCCGGCTTTTATAGTCTTATAATGCCACGTGGACGGACTCTGTGGCGCACTCTGTGGCGCCATCTAGAGCTGTCTTCCTGAATCATTTCGTTGGTATATTTTGATTTTTTTTTTTGAAGGAGACAGAGACAATTTTGTTTACACTTCATTATATCATATGTCTTCAATAAAGGTGATTTTTTTTATCAAATATCTTTCAGAGTTATTGACTGAATCTTGATATACATGCTAAAAAGTGCAACTTATTCAAGTTTTGTCCATGAGTGCATTTTGAGGATAAAATACAGGTAAATCCCTGCCAAACATCAACCAATTAATAAGTTATGATGCATTAGCGCGCCATCTGTTATCAATATCCAAAACTATTATAGACGCGTATGATTCTTTTTAAAAATAAACAATTTCTACTGCCTTTACTGCAATGGAAAAATTAATGGGAGGGTTCACCACTGATGAGCTAGGCCTTCCTATTAATTTTTCCATTGCAGTAAGGGCAGTAGAAATTGTTTATTTTTAAAACGAAATGAATCATACGCGTCTATAATAGTTTCGAATTTCAATTAATAAGTATTAAGAGCCAAAGCTCTTTTCAGCAAATAAAGGAAGTGTTTTTGAATTATTTTTTGAATTGAGCACAGTAATTTTTTGGAACACTACATATCCAGAAGAGAGACTTAGAATCTAAAATATTAGATCAAATTACATGGCCTCAGTATAAGTGCTTTGTTGCAACATGAGAATAACCAATTTTATGCAATAAATCAATACATTTCATTTCAAGCTGTTGTCCTCGTCAGCATGATGCGAGCTATATGCTATTTTTCATAAAGAGATTAATATCTTCAATTTTGAGGTCATATTTTTAATGTTATTTTTTTTTATTGTTAACACACAAAAGAGAGCGTTCTTGTTAATTTCTTAATATTATTGGGAGTATAAATAAGTTTGCGCGGGTTATTATTATTATTATTCCATCGTATCACTATCATTTTGAAGCATCATCATAAGGCTTCCTTTTTCAGTAACCATACTTGGAGTCACTCAACCAGCCATTTTTCATTGCTTAAAAGAAATGTGAATGATCTGAAAGGTAGAAAATTGGGTGTCATATGAACTGAAGCAAAGAAACGATGAACGCCATTTTTTCATGTGTGAACAACTGTTCCAACATCAAAAAAGAAAGGGGGTTTTGCATCAAATTGTAACTGCCAATGAAAAGCGGGTCCATTACAATAATCCAAAATGTCAGACAACGTATGGATACCCTGGCCGTGCCTCATCATCAACAGCCAAGCTAAATATTCATAGCGAGAAGATTATGCTGTGTATTTGGTGGGACCAGCTAGAAGTGGTATATTATGAACTGCTACAACTGAATGAAAGGATCACAGGGGAGGTCTACTGAAGACAATTGATGTGTTTGTGCTGAGAATTGCGAGAAAAACAGCTTCAATACGGCAATAGACACGACGAAGTTATTTTGCAACATGATAATGCTCGGCCATATGCTGCAGCACCCATTAAAATGTACTTAGAAACGCTCAAATGGAAAGCCCTACCCCACCCGCCGTACAGCCCAGACATTGATCCTTCCGATCAATGCAACATGGCCTGGCTGGCCAGCACTTCTCCAAATATGATGAAGTCAAAAATGGATCGATGAATGTATAGCAGCCAAAGAGCCGGCCTTTTTCTGTGATGAGATCCGTCAATTGCCAGAAATATGACAAAAAAGTGGCTAGCGATGGACCAGGTATGTATGAGTATTTAAAATAGGTGAAAAGTTAGAGATAAGAAGTAGAGAAGAAAATCAGGCAGTAAAATGACTAAATAGGAATTTCCTGAACACTCAAAAGAGCATTTTAGAGCAAAGCGCCATTTCAATCTAAATGTATACATGTATATTAACTTAATTGTTGATTTTATGTTATTATACAGATTATTGGTCAAAATATTTACATAATAAATCAAGAAAGATCAATTGCATACACATTTGAGTCAGTGGCCCTTGTCAGCATGATATAGGATACACCTCAACAAATTCCAATTCACAAATGACTTTATTAGGTTCACCTCTCCAAAAGAAACCTAGTTAATAAATTTGTCATATTATGCAATCACTATTTACCTATATTGGTTAATTAAAAATTGTTAATCCTTTGTTTTCATCAATCATATTAGTAATTGGCTTAGCTCATGTTATAGAATCTTTTCCCCCTATTTTCATTATATTGGAATATTTTATTTTGGAGTGTATAGTCATATATAATATTTCATTGTGCTGTTGAATTAGCAAGGTTAATTGTTTTCCAAGTATTTTATAAGGTAATAAGACCAAATTCGAATAAATAGTGTGACGGTTCGGTAACAGCGTTGTTACCATCATCAGACAAAAGTGTGGAATGGTGTGCTGAATTTGTCTGATGATGGTAATAGCGCTGTTACCGAAATGTCAAAACTATTTATTTGTTTATTTGGATTTGGTCTTATTACCTTATGTTTACAATCTATAATCCAAATTGTGCCTTACCATTCCAAGTATTTTGAAAAGAACCTTGCAAAATTTAGGATTACTCCCAGATATATTGAAAACTGTCCTCCCACTGGCCACATCAATAAAAAAATTTGGCAGGCTCTTTATTTATTTCTTGGATGAAAGAAAGGAATGACTTCTGTCTTTTGAGGGTTCATTTCTATTCATTTTTACCATAAACATAGGCCTCATGCATTTTCTGAAAACTGGTTCAGTGTTATAAACAGAAGCTAAAATAGCTTTACCATCAGCAAATATGTGGAGTGAGGTTCCCTAAAAACCATGTTATGGAAGCCCTACCAGTTATCGTTATTTGTGCACAAGAATGGCTGGCTCAAAAAAATATGTGGGTTCTTTCTGTATACAGCATAGTATAATTTGCTCCTTCACAAGCTCTTCCAAATAAAAATAAGAGAGAAAGTGACAAAATCAATAGAAAAAGGTTTGCCTCCAAACCCCACCTCTCTGCCACCACATGTTACTCTCAGTTATTACCATTCTGAATAGCTCTCTTGGTGCTCCCACCGCCAGGTAATTTTATCTGCCATGCTGAAGAACCCTCCACTCCCATGTCTATGCAGATGTCACTTTCTGCCTTGACTATCTAGTTCTTAAAAACTTGAGTGCAGTGCAATATCAGCAGACGCCATTCTTCCCAAAACTTTTTTTACTTCTCCCTTATACACAAACATTAGAACCTCCCTGTAAAGGACACCTAATTGCAGAGCTAAAGTGTCCTTCAGGGAGAGGTGTTCTCTTACCGGAGAGTTGCTAAATTGTAAAAATGGTAATTTTGCAAATGAAAACTGTCCTTTGTGGAGAGGTGTCCTCTAAAGAGAGGTTCTACTGTAGTACAAGCCATGATAATCATGTTGGGTAGTTACAGACTGCTTTTACTTTAAGTGTGCCACATGTCTACATATTTAGAAAGCAGTTGATTTCTGTATTTAACAGTGTGTCAGGGCCACATTTGATTACTGGTAATAAGACCAAATCCAAATAAATAAATAGTGTGTGACGTTTCGGTAACAGTGTTGTTACTGAAACGTCGCACACTATTTATTTATTTGGATTTGGTCTTATTACCTTGCGAGATATGTATTCTGTTTCATCAGATACATTAGTGACTTGAAACTTTCATTTATTTTCTTTGAAATGAGAAGGTACAATTTAGATTATATATATAGAGAGATTAGAAATAGAAGGTAAAAGACCACATCCAGATAGACACAGTTTATTTGCTATTGGTATGCAGTTATTCGCATTTCAAATGTAAAAAAATATTTTTAAGGTTCTAAACTTTTAGACCTTCCTATTTTTGGTGTGACTCTCATGGTTAAAGCTCCACACATTGATAATTTATAATGAATGGATTCATGACAGTCTGACGTATTGTACATTTCCCCACAGGGATGTTAGTCAGATATCAAAATCCTGAATTTAAACAGCATCGTTGCAACATCATCGTTGCAATGCCTGGGAAGAGTAACATCAGGGTTATTAAATGTCATAAATTAACCATATGGATTCAAGAATAATTATTATTAAAATAATAATAATAAAAATATAATTAATAATTATTGTTTTTATTGGGAGTTGGTGAAAGGATGGTCTAAACCATTGGTTTTCGACCACTATGACCCGGGATTGAATCCCGCATTGGGCACTCTCTCTCTCTCTCTCTCTTTTTTTATAATTTAAAAAATTCTCCAATGACCCCTGATTCTTGCAAAGGTCCAACCCCACCAGCGAGTGCAAGTAACCAAATGGGTCTCTGGAACATTTGTAAGTGCAAAGTCGAACTGCTTTTCACATGTGTAGACATGTGGTGCATTTACAGTAAAGGCAGTCGCTAACTACCCACCATGATTATCATGGCCTGTACCATGTGTGCTAGGGATAATTAAAAAAAAATGATTTTATTGAAATCTGTAGCCAATTTGTAACATTCTCATTCAAACACACATACACAACCTCTGGTTTGTTTCAATATCATATAAAGCTGATTTTAAAAATAAATTATTTGAGTTGCTAATAAGGAAAAAAAAGGTGATTTTTTGCAAATTCTTCTCTATTTTGAAAATAGAGCAATCCATATTTAATTCATTAGATAATAAAAAGGCATATATTGGATTTAATAAATATTGACAAATAAATCTTTTATTAAATCCAATATATGGCTTTTTATTATCTAATTCTTTTCTATGTAATAAGGTACAATTTGGATCATAGATTATAAACACAAGGTGATAAGACCAAATCCAAATAAATAAATAGTGTGTTAAAATTTACTTTTATTTATTTGTATTTTGTCTTATTACCTTGTGTTTCTTCTCTATGTAGAATTAATAGCTTCCACAGGAAAGACAAAATAAGTAACTTGAGAATAAAACAATAAGGAAAGCACAATGAAAGACTCCAGGTGTAAATAATTGAATACTTCAAATAAAATAAGATAATTGGAATTATTAATTGATCTGATTTGGGCTATAATGAGAAGTATGATGCAGTTTAATTTATTTCAATGCCAGGAATAATAATAAAAATGTTGGCTTAAAATTTAATAAATTGTGCAATGTGCATTTAGGTTTTGGAAAAATCCTTTTTTTGTGTGTGCAAATATCTATTTTAATTGCATTAAGAGAGCTAAAACATTAAAGTCTCAAGCTTTATAAGCTTGATACCCTAATATGATTGAGTGGAGATAAGAAAGAAGAGAGAGACCTATTGATTTGATCAACTTATATATAAATTCAACTTTGAAACCATCTAAATTAATGTTAAAAGATTATATATAAACATAAATTTATATGTCTAAATATATATTTAAAATATAGATAAATAATATATATATATTAAAAACCTATGTATATTTAAAAATATTTCGATATAAAGAAAAAAGTGAAATATACTCTAGATTTCAATTTTAATTCCATTCTTCGTACATAGATGGCGTTGATAGTCCACACTGGGCAACTATTGCCCAACTTTTTTTTTTGTATATAAGAAAATAAATGTTTTATTTTTCTGACAATCACACATAACTAAACCTAATAACTAAACCCTTTTATATATTTAAAAAAAACACAATAAAATGAATAAATATATTTTTTAAAAACTTCATTATCGCGCATTACCGTACAAAAAGGACCACGTTAAAAAAAAATAGTTTTCAACATTATATATAGAAATTTAATTATTAAGATGACACATACAAATAGAATAGAACACTTGTGTATGTGGGTTATTTTTTTCGTTTTGAAGTCAAGGGTTTATCTTTTTGCATATAAGTTGTAAATGCATTATCTTTTGAGATTGCGTATGGAACGTTATGTTGGTAATGAAAAGTGTGCCACAACGCGCCAGTTTCGGCAAATTCATTAAAAATCCAACATTTATACCATGGTTTCATGCTATGGCCCTCGTTAGAATAAGGGCAATTTCGATTTCATAACATCCTACGAGCGGAATAATGAAATCGGTCGAATTTGTAAAAAAAAAAAAAAAAAATGGTGTTAAGCTGGTGAAGTGGCATGGTCAATTTTCAGGCCAGAATACAACATGAAGTTGCGGGAGGATGGTATTCATGTACCAAAAGAGGTACTTGTTCCGTTAAAATGCCTTAAAATAATGCAGGTGCATCTTATTCAACATGTTAGTAGTCAGGTGTCATTACCAAAACAGGTAAAATATCAAAGATTAATTTTAGAATCTCGTGTTTCCTATAACTACAATAGCATCAAAAGCAAGATTTAGTCACCAAATAAGTTCTGGCTCCTTAGAAAAAGACAATATATTCATTACATTTCCAGTTTAAATTTACTTCCCCATAATATATTAACATGGAATGATCGATTTTAATATTTAGCTTTAAACTAGCCCAATAAACCACCACACGTGCACACGCCGATATTCTCCTGTCATATTTATTATAAGCCAGGTGTCATTACCAAAACAGGTAAAATATCAAAGATTACTTTTAGAATCCCGTGTTTCCTATAACTACAATAGCATCAAAAGCAAGATTTAGTCACCAAATAAGTTCTGGCTCCTTAGAAAAAGTCAATATTTTCATCACATTTCCAGTTTAAATTTACTTCCCCATAATATATTAACATGGAATGATCGATTTTAATATTTAGCTTTAAACTAGCCCAATAAACCACCACACGTGCACACGCCGATATTCTCCTGTCATATTTATTATACGCCCGAAAAAGAGCAAATTTGCTTGAAAGCATGCTTATATGCTTTAATAAAAAGAAACGAATTGTTAATTTTTATTGTAAGTTTATAAAATATGCGTAATAATTGAAGTAATGTTTTGTAAAGAGCTTCTTTTTATTTATTGTGTTTAAAAACATCTAACTTTCACGCGGTCACGCTTCATCATACCAATGGATCCACGCCACCTCCACTTAATAATTTGAGACTCTGGTGAAAATGCCGCAAAATTGAACTTCCCTGTCTTGTATTGAACTATCTTGATTTGTGGGGAGATACAAGTTATGGAGTGGTATTGTTCAAAGTTGGCTCTTGATGATGTGCACAGTTCGATTTTTGAAAGACATTGATTAATGATGGTTCAGTTATCACGATGAAATGGGTCAATGATTGGTGGAGGCTGGTAATTGTTGGTCTTCAAAATAAAATGGTTGTTGGAGACTCAAGTTGGAACAGAAATTGTCTCGTTATAATTCTGGGTTGAACTACACCACTATAATAATTAGTAGTATCTTTAAAGAGGTTGAATTGTCCACTGGTTTATTTCAAAGAATATTTATGATATCTTACAAATACAGTCTACTATAGCTCTCAACCAGCGTATTTTTTCTAATAAAAATATTTTAAACGTATAGAAGAGTGCCGTGTGATTGGTCGTCGAATTTTGTTTTTAACAAATATGTAATTGTTGCTGTTGTGTACCAGCTTTAGCAAACATAGTTCAGAATTGATCGGATCGTGGTTTTATATGTGTGAACTTTATTTTTGAGACTCAACGGACTTTTCCAAGTGGTTTACATGCATGGATTTCGTTTTCCCAATTTCTTCTGGCTAAAAGGCAACACAAAATTAACAAGTTACACTAATGATGAAGGAGAAAGTGGATCTTGGATATTTTTATTAGCAGAAAGGAAGAATTATCAGTGCATATATATTCAAGAAATTCTGAATATCCAAAATTTTAATCTATTAGTGTATATGTTTTTAAAAATAATTCCCTACCTCAATGATAAAATATTGGGAGGATCTGTTTAATCAAAATTTGATTCAAATATCAAGCGCCCCAAACCCTTTATATTATGTAATTAATCTACTTTTTTTGTTTGACTCGACCAAAATATAATATAGGGCACCGAGGACGATCTGTTGGTGGTTGGACCATTTTTCTTTCCGTGGGGAAGGGGAGGGAGCGGGCAAATAAAAGCTGCTACTATTCGAGGAACATTATCAATCATCATAAACACCGTATTTTTAGAGATGGATAGCCATTTCCTCTCTTCGGTAGTTCGTCCTTCTTTAGTAGCAGAACGGATCAATCATTTCTCACAAATGGTTTTAATATCAGCTTTTTTTTTTCTTTAAATACTAACCCTAATATTATTTTTGCCTAAATATGATGCACAAATTACATTGTATTGATGAGTAGACAGGTGTGTATAAAACACTAAACATTAAACTTGAAAGTTTTATAGATGGCGTCTAGTTTTGACGTTTAATTTGACGGAATATTTGACTTGCTTTCTTAGTTGAAAGTTTTATGTAGCGACAGATAACATCGATTTCTATCGTAAAATTGACAATTATCAGGAATTTTGAATACAATTCATTTTAAAGAGAATTTCTCCATTTTCGTCATACAGAGGTATCTCTCTTTCTCTCTCTCGGAGAATTATTTGAATTATTCAGCGCATTATAATAAGGAACATTAAGTTAGGCGGTCCAAACTTAGCATTCATCAACAACAACTGAGCTGCTTTGCTCGCGTTATCCGACTCAATACCAGCGTTCACTTGCTCGAGGAAGAAACGAAAAACACTGACTCTTAGTAGAAAAAAAAGTTACATTCCTAAACATATTTTAATAATGATATTAGTAATTAGGAAAAGAAAAAAAGGTATCTCCTTATCGTGCAACTGAAAGTTGCTGATGGCAATATTCCAGAATTGGCCACAATTGATATGTATTCCAATAGATGGCGCAAACCATCAGCAACTTTCAGTTGCACGATAAGGAGATACCTTTTTTCTTTTCTTAATTTCTGAACCTTATCCCAGTACAATATCACATTTGTACTATTTTTTTCACAATATTAGTAATGTTTATAGAAATTATTATTTTCCCTAGTACAACGTGGTATGATAATCATGGTGGGTAGTTAGCGACTGCTTTTACTGTAAGTACATGTCTACACATGTAGGAAACAGCTAGACTTTATATATTAGTAATGTAAATATCGCTATTTAAAAATATATCGGTATTCAGACAATAACTCTGAAAGATATTAGATACACAGTGATATTTATTAAAAATACACGATATAACCAAATGTGAACAATATATTAAATATAAAAGAAACATTTGTGCTTAAATCATTTCCTTTTATAAATATAGATGGCGCGCTATTGCTTTGTATTAATATTACACTGTCTCCTTAAAAAAAAAAAAAAAAACAGACGGGGCTAGCAAGATCAAAGACTTTTCACTTCCTCAAGTTTTATTCATGAATGTATATGCTTGAGAGTAGCTAACCTTGGATGAACTAATTTCCTATTTAAAATATTAAAATAGTTACTTGAGAATAATAATATGGAAGAGATATGGCTTGCACATTTGTTAAAAATAGATAATAGTATAGTAGATAGAGTTATGTGTTTTGACCACCTGGTTAAGGAATCGTTATGGATTTCTGTGTGGATGCAAAATCCACAGTTTAGATATTCGAATTTGAACAAGCCTTCAGAATTGTTCTAGGTTCTCTTTACAAATCAGGGCCTGGATGAAAATAAAAGGCTTCCAACATATAGTGCAATAGAAGATTTCGTAGCATATTATTTTCACTCAAGTTCCAGAAATAATTTACGATGTCAAACCTTTGTTTTGAGATTTAAGAAATGCTATTTTATATTTAAATCTTTATACACAGGCCTCTCTGCTGACAAATATGTAAGCCATATATATGAAGCAGCTTTGTACCAACAATTATAATGATTATTTTATAATTTAATATATAAATACAGTCGAACATTTGGATAATTCGAGCCGAAGGGACCAAAAAAATTTTCGAAATATCCAAAAACTCGAATTAAAAACGTTTTGAATAAAAGGTTTAAAATTCTAGGAACCAAGATAAATATTCGAATTAAAAACGTTTGAATAAAAGGAGGTTTAAAAGTGTAGGAACCGAGATAAATATTCGAATTAAAAACGTTTGAATAAAAGGAGGTTTAAAAGTGTAGGAACCAAGATAAATATTCGAATTAAAAACGTTTTGAATAAAAGGTTTAAAATTCTAGGGACCAAGATAAATATTTGAATTAAAGACGTTTTGAATAAAAGGTTTAAAAGTCTAGGAACCGAGATAAATATTCGAATCAAAAACGTTTTGAATAAAAGTTTTAAAAGTCTAGGAACCAAGAGATAAATATTAGAATTAAAAACGTTCGAATTATCCAAGATCTACTGTATCAATATTCACCTCCAAAATTATGCGAATATTTTGTTAAAATTTATCAAATTATATACCATCAAATGATTCTCGTTGAGCCATTTTTTATGCAGTATTAGATAATTGAAAGTTTCTACAGAAAAATTGCATTTAATAAATTTGAAAATCTTTTTAAAACTATGTCTTGACCCTCTCTCTCATTTGTACGATATATCTTCGATTTAGTGAACCATACAAAAAAGAAGAGTAATTGATTCATTATTATTATTATTTATTATTATTTTTTTTGTAAAATTATCAATTGAAACGAATCATTGCTTAACGTATTGTAAATATCTACCTTGCGATTTCTTCTATCTGCTTATGTTGATGCTTATTTGGTTAATGTATATGTTTATTCAACGCTCTTTTTCTTAATTGTTTATTTTCTTTTGACAATTCTGTTACCTACTCTACTACAATATGAATTATTGTAAATAGTTTCACGCGCAATAATCCAGATAGCGTGTCTTATTTGCTACTGGTAATAAATAAATTAATTTAAACGAATCACAGCTTAATTTAATACTAATTATTTCACAAAGACATTTTATATATTTCTTGAAAAGATGAAGTTTTGGTAAATTCAATGATATAAATACTTCAGCGCGTCATGTGCAGAGAAAATGTTGGAAAATGACTAATTATTCCTTCTTTTAATGTAAGATGAGCCTTTTTTTCATAAATTTTAATATAGTTTTGAATATGCTTTTAGAGAATATATTTAAAGAGAAATACAGTTAAACCTGTCTATAGCGCCCCTTCTAAATAGCGCCTTCCTCTCTATAGCGCCCGATTTTAAACTTTGGTGAGTCCCAAGAGGGGGCGCTATAGACAGGTTTAACAGTATATAATATTTTTGCGCAATAAAAATTACGAAAACCGTCTTAAACGTAATTATTTAAATATAAAGATATAGAGTGAACAAAAGAGAAAAGAGAGTTTCTATCCTTCTTCCCTCTGTTTACAAACCACCAGGTCAACTGGAATAATGACTCCAACAATGAAAATCGGTCATGTAATTTTATTTCTGAGTAAACGAGTAAATATTTGTAGGCAAGATAACAACTGGGCTCCCCAAGTTATCAGAATGTCGTCAATTTTCTAAAGATTTCATCATAAGTCAATATTTGCTTGGCTCTTTCGTAACTCTCTTTTTTACTATTTTTACAATCTTTTCTCAACCGTTTCTGTAATCTTTGTAAGTTAACGAAAAGCATATGTAAGAGACTGTGTGTGAAAATTACATAAAATATAAAATGTATTCTCCAGAATGTAATATATAGGAGTGATATCAAGCAATTTAAAATCAACCGAAAATACCGTATTGTATTTCTTCCAAGAAGTCTACAGTTAAGAGATCACTAAAACACGGCGACTACGAGGATTGTGCTTTTTCTACTCTACTCGCTTCACATGTCTTAACACGAAAATAGGAGGAAATAACGCTAATAGTTTTATTTTACAAATAAAATGACTTCTTTCTGTAATTTCTGCGAAGAAAAATATTTGGAGTGTCTGGCTCATTGTGATAAATGTATAGTGTGTACATTTGAATCTACCGTTGATCATTGTCAGAAAGTAGTCATCCGAAAAATTTATGAGATGCTCCGAGACAGCGGAGACTACATTTTCCTTGGAGAAACATCTAGTTGATGAAAAGGTAGAGAACCACTGCGGATTATGCAGCTTTCCTTGAGAGCAGTACGTGTATTCAAGTCTCCAATTATCAAAAGTTCGTAACCCTCCGTTAGATTTTCTTCAATATTTTCAAGAAGCCTGTTTCAATTTGTCTTGTATTGTTTGTTTGGCGGCATCTATACACAAAATATACAAGCTCTCAACTTAAAAATTTATTTAAAGCACATTGAAAAATGCAAAACTTTTCTTCAGATTTTTCTAGTTTATCTTAAATACGTTCCCTTGATCCCATCTATAATTCCGCCCCAAAGAACCTACCAAATTTATCAGCTCTTGAAGCCAATGATTCAAACAAGAAAAATCTTTTTGAACTGGTCTTTATATTCTGTGTGATCACACCAGGTTTCAGTTAGAGCAAAGAAATATATATTTCCCAAAATATTTGAAAAGAGAAAAAGCTGACTTATCCTGAATAAACCATTTAAATTCCAGAAAGTCAGAAACATTGGGGCTGTAATATTTTTGCCCGCTTGTCTATTTTGATTTGATCGGCCATTTTTGAGTTGCAGTAACATAACATTAAAAAACCTGGCCACCTAGCGGGAGTTCAGCTGCGAGGTATTATATAAATTTAATATTACATGGAAAGGTAATTAGTTTACTTATTTATACCTTTGTTGGAAAGTCGCTCGGGAAGTTAAGTTGGACGCGCGCGAACTCGCCAAACCTCAACCTGGTGGAATAATATTGAAATAAAATAACATCAAAGTATAAAGATCAATGTATGACCGTGGATATGATGAAAGTTGACGTACTTCTTTTGGTATTCCTTGTGTGCTCAGGGTATTTTGAGGTAAAAGCTACATTGAGTTTAATCTACATCTTTGTTATTTGTTCCCCCATTTATTAAAAGAAAGGGTTTCTACTTGACAGTTTTCAAGTTTCAGATATTGTCACAATTGTTTGAATATTTTTATATTGAACATTATAAAATAGTCCAATGCAGTACGCGTGGATATAAGCCGATATTTCTTCTGTAAAACCTTTCATATTTTCTCCATTATATTTATCATAAATCTGTAGCAGACCAAATTTTCTCGAAAACTTAGGTATTTGCTTAAATAAAAAAATAAACTAATTGTTATTTTTATTTCCATGAAAAATAGACACTTCGGCCAGTTAGAGTTTTTTATTTTCTCAACGTTTCGAAAAAAATCTTTTGTCTTCGTCAGGAGAAGTAAATAAAAATAAAGCATTTGGCAAGGCGCTAAAAATTGTTCTGAGGTTGCAAGGGCGTTCTCACGTGATTTTTCGAATTTAGTACAACATCTAAAGCACGAGTCAAAAACAAATATTAGACTCGTCAAAGACTATGATCTTAGAGAGAAATAAATAAATATACACCTATCCCCCGATTTACACGGTACTTGTTTTACACGTTTTCGCTTTTACACGGTTTTCCAAATAAGTATTTTTTTTTGTTTTTATCGCACTATACTAAATGCGATATTCTACTCTATACTACCTATGTTGAAAAGAATATTGGGAGGCTCTGATTCATGAGGGGGCGAACACCTATTCAGATTTGACAGTTTAATATACACCTATCCCTCGATTTACACGTTTTTCTCAGGAATATATCTCCCGTGTAAATCGGGGGATAGGTGTATAATAATAAAATTATAATCTAAAATAAATAAATAAAGTAATATAATGATAATAATCACAAATCATAAAATTTATTGTGAATTTTATCTAATATAGTGTTACTGTAGCTCCTAAGAACAATATCTCATTCTATCGTAATATTGGTATGTAGGCCTCGGTTCAGTCCACATAATAAACTAACACAGTATGTACCAATGTTTGATATACTTCACACGTTCCCCGTAGTTTCATTTGAGCTTCTTCATTGTATCTACCAAGGTTCCTTTTGTTTCTTTATTTTGTTACAGCCGTAAAATCCCATTTTATTTACACATCTTTTTTGTTTCTCTAGTTTTTAGGTCATCTCGTTATTGTGTTTCATCTTTCGACCTCTTTAGACAAAGTATATATTCACAGTGTTGAATAATATCCTTTTTATATTTTAAATAAACTTGTGTTTATTCAGATCGCTCTATTGTGTCTTATGTAGAGAATGACCCCGATTATTGTGTTTCATGTTGAGAATGACCCCGATCTTATTATGGTTTCAGTGTCTTGATAAGACTTTTACATTCTTTATACTCATTTGTCCGTTTACAAATTGTGAGATGAAATTTTTTATCCCCAAAAATATTTTTTTCGGATCTCTTTGTGAATCTGATAGTTAACACTCTATCATGTAAGCCATTATTATAATTGGTTATTTATTCAATGGGCCCCGATTCATGCAAATGTCTAACCTCTCCATTGAGTTCAAGTAACCAAATGGGAATTTTTGGTAACCTTGTAAGTGCAAAAGACGAAAATATTTCTAAACGCGTAGACATGTGGTGTACCTACAGTAAAATCGGTTGATTAACTACTCACCATTTACTGGCCATACAAGTCCGCTCATTTTCCAGGATGATGTCAAGACCTTCCCACAGTACACTATCTGCAGGACCAGAGAGCCCTCACCGGATCACCTCTTGAAATGTATAGAAGTTTCAAAACAAGAACCTATATTCCAATCCTACCGAGAATTTATGAATTCAGTCTCCATGGTCTTGTATAATTATACAATGGGATAATATTAATAAAAATCATGACCTATGTCGCGTGTACTAGGAATAATAATAATAAGAAATGTTTGTTTATTCTATGAGGCCAGAGCCTTAATGCACTTAACTTTCTATATTAAAGGGGGCTTCATACAGTATCTATAATAAAGACCTTACATGTTCATTACTAAGGTAGCAACATACATATGGCAGGAATAAAGGCGGGTGTCTATATAAAGGTAAGGTATAAATTACTTATTTGGCCTTGTTACTCTATGATTCTTATTTATTATCTAATTGTACCATATCATTATAAAGAAATTTTTAGTCAAGGAAAATCGGTAAATTACGAAGTAATTCATTATTGGCGTGCAAAACTAAAAATTCTTTTTTTTTTCTAGTTAGCTTCTCCCTAATGAAACTTCTGCACTTAGAGATGACTTATATCTTCAAAAAGAAAATTAAAGTAAGAAAAATCTTGAAAATCTAATTGAGTGAAACATGCTCAGGTATTTTTTTATGGGTATTATAGAAGCTTCCAGTGTTAGAGTTTGCTAATATAAAACGTGAAAATGGATTAAATGACATTTGGCTTATTGATTTGTAAAACATATTTACTTTAGTTCTCCAAATTAAAGATACTTCGGCCAGTAAATCTTTTTTATTGTCTCGACGTTTCGACAAAAATATTTAATTTGAAGAACAATGAATTCCGGCCAGGCAGCATCTATCTTTACGATGGGGGTAATAGAAGAGTTTAAAAACAATTGTTCCTTCCATCCCTAAGACATTGAACAAATTCTATTGAACTTGTGTCTCACCGACCTAATCAAGTACACTCTATCCTTATGACAATGGGGTAGTGGACGATTTCAAGTACGCTAAGCTGTACATCAAAATTCTCAATGAATGAACATCCTACCACCAGACCGTAGCTGTAAATTGTTCGTCTTGGACGAGCCTGATTGAGTAGGTCACCAGTCTCTCTCTCTCTCTCTCTCAGGATTCTAATTCAACTGAAATAATAATATATAGAGGCTATATCTGTTCCTACTCTTCAAAACCATATGGAAAAATGTTCAATTGATCTTTTACAGGCTTTAATTGGAATAGAATTGTCCATGATACTTGTATAATAAACAATTAAGATTTCATTTAGGTTTGTTGGCTCTGTTTAATAAATACAAAATGACAAAAATTAGAATTGTGTATGTGTGTTTAAGAATGTTAAATTATTTTAAAAAATTAGCATCTTTACAGCTCTTCAGATTAGCACATGTAATCCCTAATTACCAGACGTTAATCTCAAGGACTCTATCAGCATTGGTGACAGAATACTGGACAGAAAGTACTATCACAGACCAGCAACGTACATAGTCAGCAGCAGTTTTCCTCGCGCACGTAGCTTTGTGGTTAACCCTTCTCTTAAGCCCTCAAGTTATTTGTCTTCGCTCTAACCAACAATTCATCTTTCAGGCCAAAACAATATTGACTTTTCTATTTCTTTCTGTATGAATGTCGAAATCTTTGGATAAATTATTATATATCTGTTTTAGAGCGAAGAAGTTTTAACTATATATATACACATTGTAGTATACACTTGTATACTTATTTAAATGCTGTTTTTTTACTTATCGCGGACTTAGAAACCAGTTAAAGCTTCATACCTGTACGAGTGAGTGAACACAGGGGGTAGGTTTTAGTTCTCTTATAGTTCGAGACATTGACGGTATGATACATTTGATATATGTCTATTTACATACCAAAAGAGGCACCTACCCCTTTATTTGTGCATCAGAATGATACACTATGTATCACACTAGTAAGCAACTTTACTAGTGATGATAAAGATTGAGCCGCAGAAATTTTGACAAATTCAGACAAAGAGCCAACCTGTAGACCATGGTTTCGAGCTTTGGCCCTCATCAGTATAGTACTGATACACAAAAAAGGGAGGATGCTTCTTTTAGTCCAGTCCAAAACTGGTTTTGTGGTCCAATCTTCACCATCACATTTTGTACTGGGGTGATGCCTCAAATAAAATAGTTTTAATTCATATTTATAGAGAGAGATGTCACTTTTGTTACATTTATATTTCATGTATATAATTTTGAAAAAATATTTCAAATAAGATAGTCCATATGTGAAACAAGCTCATCAGTCAGTATCTGAAAGTTTTCCTCAGAGGTTTTGACATCGATTAGAAAACAGGGATGTGTAGTTCAAATATCGTCCTCCAGAGTGCAATTCATTTAATAGCACCTATAGCAAACCTAAAATCAATCAGAAGACTGCGATTCTTGTTAAAAGGTTAATATAAATATCATGGATTTAGAGAGATTAGCCAAAACCGTTCTGATTATATTCCCAATTTTACCTGATAGCCATCTAAGAGATAATGAATTAAATCCGGATTACATATTAGAGATTAGTGATAGTCATTGTCTATCGGCAAAAAATAAAATCGTGTTCCTGCCCGATATGACCTTCTTTTACTGACCTGGATTGTTGGTCAGACATTACGTCATTCCCTGACAGCGCTCCTAAGGTGCTTTAGCGAATAACAGTTGACTTCATGGTAGCCATTTGTGACATATATGCCCTTACACATATTCCAGGTAAAAGTAACATTCTCATGGTGACTGGATATTTATTAAGCATTCTCATCTGCTAATGCGCAAGCGCTAACAGAAATGTTGGCCCGCTAAACGGCAATTTAAAGTTTTTGTCTTATTCCAACACCTTATTTTTACCTGTTAATGTTCCTTTTATTTTTGAAGAGATAAATGTTATCCTTGTCACATATGTTTTGCACACATTTCTCACAATTCCCATATTTTTTAAATTGTCGCAATACCTGTTTAAATTTTACTAAAGTTGTTGTGCTATTATTCTAGTTGGAATTTTAAACTATTTTTTTATGCGCGTATGTTTATTTTTAAAAATAAAAAAATAAAAAATCTACTGCATCCTTACTACAATGGGAGGGCCAACCTCATTGGTGGCGAACACTCCCAGCGGCTTCACCAGCTTAATCTACCAAACCGCTCTAATATTTTATTTCTCTTTGGTCTCTCCATCGTACCTGCGTGACTGAGACTTAGTTAAGTGTAAATTGTTGACTTTTATTGTATTTTTGAATAATTATGATTGGATTTGACACAAAAAGAAAACATCAAAGATGAAATACTCTGAGGCTGTCAACACATATAGCTACTGAACGTGGAGGGAGAAAAAGAAGGGGCAAAAAAGAACTTCATGTCCAGGTCGTCAGATGAGTTAGTGGGACAAAAGAACAGACACGTGTCGAGCCAGGTCACCACGACCATTAGGGGCGCAGCTGGGCCGACAATTTCGGCTAATAAATGTCCCTTTGACCCTTGGTGTCCAAAGTTTTTCTTTACATTCTTTTAAATGTATTTTATTTTTAAGAATATAAAGAACATCTACCCATACTATATTTAATGTTTAAAAACTTATGATTCTCTATAAATATATAGAAATATAATTATAAAACCTCACATGTACAACAACTGAGCATTATTCAGAGTATAGCTCACACTCACAACTAGCTAAGTAAACGTTTAAGTCACGCTTTAATTTTGGGAATCCCGGCTTGAACATGGCGAATCAGCACCATATGGCAGCACATGAAGGACAGGAAGTGACAACGAGATATTGTGTCAGATAACACGACTCCTTCTGACTGTGATAGATTCGCGGAAGCAAGCGACAGGTCATCGATTACTAAAAATGATCAGACAGTTCTATATGAATATAAGAGAGAGAGAGAGAGAAACAAATATTATAATATTATATTATATTATAACTTTATAACAGTCCTACATATTCAACACTTGGTTGAAATTTAGAGAATCAGCGCTTAGGTGTGCGTAGCATTAAAAAACAAAACAAAGTTCTTATTTATAGTGTCAATAATATATTGTTCGAATGCATTGTAGATTACTAAACTGGTAAGAATAATTAATAGGCTAATCCCTTAATAGAATGTTCAAATCTAAAAGCTTGAAGGATGAGTTTCTTTTGCAAATAAATTCATTTCGAGCTTTCGGGCAACGCTCTTCTACAGGAAAATAAAAAAAAAGTAAATTAAATTATAAATATTTAATTACCATATTAAATTATATGGTAAGCATAATGCCGAAGGCATTCACAAGGTGGGGGGTCTGGGGGTAGAAATTTCGTTTTCGGAAACTCTTGTTCTAACACACACACTGAAGTAGTTTTCAAATAACCAGTTACTTCGACGTTTCTCTCAATATTGTACAAATCCCAAACCCACCAGTAAATGTAAGAAACCAAACCGGGTACTGGTCGTTTCCCCATATAATAGGGACACCTGACAACAAGATATTTATTGTTGAGAAGCATGATTGCATTCTGTAGTTAGCAGACAGTGACCATGATTCCTAAATTTTCAGAATGGATTTAATACTCTTGCCACAATGTGACATCATTATATCATCTTTAAAATGTGTATATACCTTATATATATGTCCCTTTAAATGAGAATATAAATATTTGTGATAAAAAAAAGAATGTAAGTTAATAATATATTATATACAAAGTTTGATTAATGCTACAATATTTTGGAAAATTAGTCTTCATACAAAATATGGCTGTGATAACAGTATATTATAATATTATATTGCCATAGCGCTGTTTCATATTTATATGGCCAGCGATTCTGAGAACAATATAAGTCCACATTGAGTCGCGGTCTCACACAATACTGATCTTAACTACCCATTTCATGATTTTTCAAGATGCCTGCATGACCGGTTTTTTTGGTCGTTGAGGTACAGCTTGCACCACGCTGATGAGGGCCAACAGCCCGAAACGTGTACGTGGTTAGCTTTTCTTGATTAACCAAAAATGGGTAATTGGACAATTCTGAAATAATTAGAAATCAACAAGAATAGTTGATATTTATTCCGATAGATGGCGCAAGCCATCAGCTACTTTCAGTTGCACGATAAGGAGATGCCTTTTTCATAATATAAGTCCAATTGCGATGAGTGACCATCTCCAATAAATCTAAAGCGATATATCAGATATGTGCGGGTACTTAAATTCTGAAGAGAACTCTAGTCACATTCTTCCTACATACATACATACATACGCCGAGCGAGCGGCCACGCTTATTTTAGCTCCGCCGTTTTTCGCCTCTGGCGGGCGTATGGATCCCGGCGGCAAGCCGAGTATGGCACGGGCTGAAAGCCCTTTGAAAGCCGAGCAGAAGCCTGTAAGGCACGGCTTAAAAGCACAACTATGTGCAGAAATATCTGCGAATCAAGATCTGCAGAAGAAAACTCCAATAGTTTTGACCAAAAATCAAAACTATGTAAATCTGCCCGCCGGCGGCCAGGATGCAAATTCTGCCGCGCCGTTTGAACTTGCGGCGATTCCACCTTCTAATGCCGCTTCCCAAGTCCGGAGAAACTGGGCTGACATGACTGAGGATGTGAGTCCTGGTAGCGAAGAAGGATTCACGCTTGTACGAAGCAGAAAAAGGCGCCGAGGCCCGGCTGTTTCACCTACGCCGGCCCCACATTCCTCTAACACCAGAGGCGCAGAAGCCACTCGACGGCCGCGTTCAACCACAGGACCGGTGCCGCGGGCGGAGGAAATCAAGATCACCAGGGCGCATATCGCCGAGGCCAGGGCGCGGCAGGCGTCTTCCGCCGAGGACAACTACGTCTACGTGGAATACAGCCCCGAACTAGAGCCCTTCCACTACCTAAGGGCCGTCGACAGGATGGTCGGTGGAGCCAGCAACGTTGCCCAGATTGCCAAAATCAACGGCCACTACCTGCTGGGCTTAGTCAACAGAGGCCTGGCCGAGCGCCTCATCAGCGAAGGCCTCGAGATCGAGGGTACACTCCTTAGGGCCTTCCCGTTCCGCAGGAGAGCGGTGAGAATCACACTGGGCAACCTCCCCCTCTTCGTGGAGGACTCTGCCATCAGCAGCGCCCTAGCACCCTACGGGCGCGTGACATCAATCGCGCCTAAACTGATGAAAGCCGGCCCTTACATCTACAACGACGGCCGCCGAGAGGCTTTCATTGCCCTCCACGAAGGAGTAACCACCGAGAGGCTCCCCACCCGCCTCGAAATAAAAATCAAAGGCGAGGTTTGGCCCGCATACCTGTCCTATGGCATCAAGTGTTCCAGATGCCACGGGCAGGGGCACCGCAGGGCCAACTGCCCCCTGCTTACAGGGCGATCCAACGCTCCTGGACCGGCCACCCCAACCTCTCCAACCGGCGTCCCCCCAGTGACTGCGCCTAGGCTGCCTCAGCCGCCATCTGCCCAGCCTCCACCACCGGCGTCCCCCAGTCCAGCCATGGAGGTCTCCGACGTGCCCTCCACAAGCCGAGCTGCGCTCCATCCACCTGCAGCACTCCGGCAATCACCACCAGTGGCCCCGGCCGTACCTACGGAGATGGCGCCTCCTGCCTCTCCACCTGTGACCCCTGCTCCGTTCCTGCGGGCACCTGGGAGTCACGAGCCTGCAGTCCCAATACCGGACATAGAGATGTCCATCATCGAGGAAACTTCAACATCCTCCACATCCTCGTCAAAAACATCAACGAGAGAAGGCCTCGTGACATTCATAGAGAGGAACCCAGGCGTCTCCTTTGCCCAGACGGACGCCCTTGGCCTCGGGCGGGAGGAGGTCTTGGACATCCTCTCCTCGAAGACCAAGGCTCGGAAGCGGGGACCCCTCCTGTCACCTCAGCAGGGCGACGCTCTCGCCGGCCTAATCCGTCAACTCTTGGGCCAGAGGCCCGGAGGAAGCTCCAACATCTACAAAGTCCTCGGGCAGGTTAGGACGGCGCTCAAGACCTCACCAGCCGCAGTGCCTCCAGCACCCCCACTGCCTGCGCCTCGGCCTGCTGAGCCAGCACCACCCGTTCCCCACGGAGTAGAGACTAAACCGGCCATGGCGACTCCTCCGCCTCCACTGCCTACCCCGATGGAGGAGGTAGACCACGAGGAGTTGATGGAGGACCTGTTTGAAGAGTTGAGTTCGGACACCGAATTGAAGCCTTTGCTCGACTCAGGGTTCAGCACGTACGACCTCATCTGTGCAATCCTATACAGAGGCGAGAGGGCGCTTCTCATTCCGCAACTCTCGCCTAGCCAGAAGATCATCTTTGCTGGTTTCATTGACACCGTCATCTGGCGCGCCCAGCACAGCGATAACCATATTCGCCAAAGATTGGCCTACTTCAGGAAGGCCCTAAACTCCTGACGGGACCCTGGCGTCCCCGCGGTGTGAGCTCCACCTACTAATGTAAATAGTTATTTTCCTCTCAACTCTTCGGAGTGAAATATTGACCTATAGTCAATAAAGTGGTTTTAATTGTCATTCTTCCTAGAGTTCTTTGGATGATTACAGATAGTGCATCAAGGATGTTTTAAACACATTTATCGTATTGTTCACTAGATTTTGCACTTGCACAGCCAAAATTAGAACTGTATACTGTAGATTTTGTGATGCTATAAATTCTGCCAGATACAATAAGGTTGATTTTAGTCACTTTCTACAAAATATGGATGGCTAAATAGAACCTGAATTTTCTGATAAAACTAGACCCTTATTTCGTAGAGCTCTTAAATGGCTTCAGATATCGTTACTTACACCAAGGTTGTCCTAGACTACTTGCTATGTATAGAAAGAACGATGTATAAACTCTTTAGGGATTATTTATTGCTCTGTGTAAATATATTGTCTCATGCAGCAAAAAATAAAACTTTTAAAATTTTTCTTATCAATATTTTTGCGTTCATTTGTGTGTGTGATTGTTTATTTGTGTGCCACTATATTTGCCCTAGATATACACTGTTTCATTTCAGCATATATCACACGCATCGTTGTTTTGAGACGTATAGGTAGTTGGTATAAGTGATTTTTCAACCATAGCGCTCATTTCAAAATTGCGAAATTATGGGATTCTACATTTTTGCTAGAATAAACACCTGTAACTAGTCTCTTTATGTGTATCTGTTAAACTTCCGAATGTGATTGTGTCATAAGGCCGTCACAGTGACTTAGGGTTCTTCACACACAAATAGAAGACTTCGGAAGATATTGATTTGTTAGCTGAGGCTCGTCAATTTGAGGAAGTTTTGGAGGCAAAACTTGTACTACTCAAAGTTACTGACAATAGCAATGACATCGACGTCAAGAAGTAAGGAAATGAAAAGGAACACAATCCTGAGACCATCTTCAAATAGAAATATTTACGATTATGTAAAAGTTTATATGTGGAAAATTATCATAAAATTGCAAGATAATGTATATATGGCACTTCTTTAAAAACATTTCCAAATTTTCCATTAATTTAATGAAGGGAAAATAAAAAAAAAATCGACTAAACAAAAAAAAAAGTTTATTTAAAAGACCTTGAGTTACAATGAAGCGGCTGTAATATCGGTGAAACAGCACAGATGCACTGCGAAGTCAGATAAATTAAGTCGTATGTACACATGGCAAGTTAGGACGCTGTGCGAAGACGGGGTGGCAGAATCCTGGGACGCTTGTTGAGCATGTTGCCGCCGCTGAGGGCGGTGAAGACTCGTCCGGCCTGGGTCGTGGGCTCTGGAGCTGTGGTTGTGCTGGTGACTTCGGCGGGGAACGGTCTTTGTCCTTCCTCTTCCATATACTCGACGTGACTGGCCTGCAAGGGTGTCGTATTATTTGCTTCCATGCTGGTTTCGGTGGCTTTCTTGTTTCCAGGTCGGGGTCTTCGAATTCGTTTGCGTTTGGCTGTTATTATTCCTTGAGCTTGTTCAGCGCTGTCCTTTTCTATCTTCGGCTCAACAGACTGTTTAGGAATATCTGGCTGCCGATTTCGCGGTCTCATATTTCTCCTTGCTTGTCTCGGATTGTTCTGAGCCAAAATATCTTCATCGGGTTCAACAACACTCTTGTTTTCCTGAGATTCTTGCCTTTCCCTACTGGCTCTTAGTTGGCTTGTTCTCCTTTGATTCCTCATGTTTTCTCGTGACGTTGGTGCTCTGATTGATTCATTTTCTTCGAGAGATGAACTTTGCTGGTTGATTTGGTTGCGCGACGGAGATAAATTTGGCCTTCGTTGATTTCTCTGCGGGGGTCTTTGTTGCATTTCTTCGCTGGACTGTGGAACATTTTGTGAATCATTCGCCCTAAATCTAGAACTCGTTCTTGAGTTCGTTAACCTTTGGTTATTTTGTCTTGATCTTTGTGGCATTACTTTTGGCTCAACATTAGCAGATATTTCTCTCATTGGTTGGTTGGTTTGTGAAGATGCCTGTCTTGATGCAGATCGTGAAGGTGAATTTCTGGAATTGCTTCTAACTGATTGCTGATCTCTATTTGCCATTCTTCTTTCTTCCTGGCTATTGACCAAATTTCTTGGCGGTTCTTGAGGTGCAGGCTGTCTGGGTTGAGGTCTCTGCCGAGTAACTTGCTCTATGTTTGGTTGAATAAATGCCGAAGGAAGTTCTCGTTGGATCATTGGAGCCTCAGGACGTCTTCTTGGGGGAGCTGCAGGCTCGGGAGGCCTTCTTACTGTTTCCGCTGGTTTAGGTTTGGGTTCATTTGCTGGAGCCTTGCGTCCTCCTGACCTAATTCTTGCACCAAATGGTACCCTAACGTCAGCCTCATTTTCTAATGAAGAAAAGTCAGGTTCCTTTATTGGAGCTGGATGAGATGGCGGTGGGGCAGCTCTCGGCGGTGGAGGAGGAGGTGGAGTGGCTCGAGGCCGACTTCTCTGAGGAGGCCTGGTCTGTGGTGGCCGCGTGGGTCTTGTCGTAGGCATCTCGTGGAAACTGACCATAGGAGTCGTCATCTCGCTTCTAAACGGTTTTCGAGTCTCAGTCTCAATGCTCAATTTTTCTTCTTGGGCTAGATTTTTGAATTGATTGTCAAAGGCATCAATATTTTGAATCGGGAAATTTGGCTCAAATGTTTCGGGTTTAAATTCAGGTAGAGGTATTTCTCTGAGTGGGGCTAAAGGTTCGAAATCATTATCATTGTTTTTAATAGCAACATTTTCTGTAGACGCGGGGGCTTTGGTAGGCCTTCGTCGTCCTACCCTTCGTCTCGTGTTTCTTGGTTCTTCCTCGGCAACAGGTGGGCGTGGGATGGAAGGCGGCCTCATCAATGGTCCTAGCGTGGGTGGCTTAACCATCGGCATTTGAGTTGGTCCATGAACAATATTTAAGGTGACCATTTTTTCATCTTCGGGTGCGTTTTTAGAAGTTTCTACATTTTCTTTATCAGAGGCTTCTACTATCCTCTCTAATTGAGGTCCAGCTGTTGTAGACTGAGAGGAGTAGGCATATGGGAAGTTTTTCTGCAAGTAAGGATACAACTCTTCAAAGTTGTTAAACTCAGTTGGCTGGAAGGGAGGGCGGTGATATTGAGGTATCTGATTCCTCGGCGGACGTATCGACGGAAGGGGTGGGTAGAATGAATTTGGAGTTGATGCTCCGGCTATTCTCGATGGAGCAAAGTTTCTCGTGTTTACAGGTTGTCTACCGCTTTGTTGGGTTGCTTCGGTGGGTGATTTAGCAACTTCGTCGGATTCCTCGCTATTCCGTGTTGGGAAAGATTGGGTAAAATCCATGGTAAACGGGTTTGCCCTATCCATGTCGTTTGGTCCTCTAAAGAAGGATTGAAATGGCTCTGGCAGTGAATAAGGGAATCTTCCAAAGTCATTGCTGGTACTTGCAGCCCCGTCAAAGTTAAATGGCTTGTTGAGGTATTCTTCGAAAGTTTGCCGTTTCTGGATAGAATGGTGATGATGATGGCGACGGGCTTTGTGGTACGTTCTAGCATGTTTAGGCTTGATTCCTAAATTTATAGAAGTTGGCCTGAATTGTTCTTCGTCGATCTCGGCTTCATCAAATGGTTGAAAACGTTCGTGGGTGAAAATAAAAGAGTGATGAGATGGGGAAGTCAGTATGTGCTTTTCTCTGTTGGCGAATTCCTTTGGAGGCGATTCAGGCGGCGACATTACTTCTCGGTAGTAGTCCACATTCGACCGTGACACCTTAAAGGGAATTATTCTTCCTGAAATCTCACCTTCAGGGTCAGAAGAAAGAACTGAGGGATTGTATCTTTTACGGGTTTGAGGATTCTTTTGTTTCTTTGATGGTGTTTTAAATTTATACGCGGTGGGCCGAAGATTAGCCTTCCGGAATTCTTTGATGGCAGTGCCCTGACTTATATCATCAGGGTTATGGAGACGGATTCTTGGTTTATCGGGGAATTTCTTGCCGCGTTTGAGTTTAATGCGCAATGATCGTTTCAAGTCGGCGTCTGACATGCATGAAGCCATTTGCTCGCACATCAGGTTCCGGAGGTTGAAGCCTGATCCAGCGGGGCACCTGAAGGTCAGGTGAGTGCCGTTGGACAGGCAGTAGTAGTAGTCGCCGCAGCCCTCGGCCACATAGCCGCTCCGTCCGCGGCATTCAAAGACCTGCCACACAACTTGGGGTAAGGTCACAGGGAAAGATGTTACACAACATAATAAATGAGTATAATATATATATATAGCTTAAAATAAACTACTATATTTATAAATTCCTAGGGATTTATAGATTATATAAACAACATTTTATAGATAATATATAGGCTTCTTATATAACAATATAGTCAACTCGTTCTGTAGAAGATAATTTGCCTACACAACTTTTAGCCATTATAGAAAGTGGGTATAATATCACAAACAAATACACTTGTGTGTGTGTATGACATAATTATAATAATTAAAACACTTCAATACAATTACCACTTGAAGAGGCTTGGACATTAATGATCTAAACTACAGAAGTTTCATCAGTTTTATCTAGCATAGGGCTTTAAATACTGCAGTGGAGATTCTGAGCTTCTAGGTTAATTATTAACGATTGTCTAGAAAAATCGGTTGCATATTATAACACGATGTACGATGATTTATAGTTAGAAGGAAACGATTTTTTTATTAACGTGATTTTTTGTAATGAATTAATGTTAATGTGTGGCTTCAGAGTTCCGTGGGGCGTAGCTTCAGAGGAAGACAAAAATATATATAAGCAGTTGAAAATAAGTTGAGCTATTATACGTATATTAGCAACGATAGCAATTGGTTATAGTTGCTATAAATCGACAGATTTATGTGATTACCCTTCTCTGTCCAACTTTGTCTAAATGGAAGAAAATTTGTACTTTCTCAGTTATCCATCACCTTTCCTAGCAGTCGTGGATTTGGGAATTTTCATAAAATAATCAAAATATACAAAATGTTTAACAATTTAAAATTGAATACATTGTTATTATCGTTATTATTATATTTTTTCTGTTTTAGAAATTAATTCAAAACACTAAGCAATGATTAAAACAGATTATTTCATGGGAAGTTTCTGCATTTCACTAACATATGACATTTTTGTTTTAAATTTCAACATTTGTCGATGTGAGAAAAAGAATAGAAATACTCTTTAAATATATTAATTGAACTTTATAAATAATATTGTAACAAAGTATTTATTAATTTCATTATTTTTATTAACAGAGTGGTCATTTTTTTTTAATGTTTATATTTTGCTACTCTGTAAATTTCCCTCGTGGCTTATCTTTTGTTTACCATTCTTAGTTTGTTCTTGCCTGAAATAAATTGCTGTGTCACCCCGAAGTTTGTATTGGGGCTAGACGACCTTACACATAAGGCCAATTAGCCCGGAAGGAAAAGAAGAATTTTGTCTTCCCTAATTTTCCACATGACATTGTTTATGTGTAAAATATATTGAGTCTAGATAAATAACTTGAAAAACACTTTGAATTCACCTTTGAGCGAAATTGTTAAAAAAAAAATTAAAGTTTTTCTAGTATATAAAATGAATATGTTTTAAGATATTTTTTATTTATTAAAATATTGTTTCATAGAGAATAAATCGCACACATTCAACCAATCCGATTCAGAAAGTATGTTCTTGAAACCCCTCACATATGTGAAGCCCTCGGGGCGTTTTCAACACATCCCATGCGGCTGATGTTGGATCCGTTCTCAAATAAAAAACTGAAAACCTTTTGGATTTTAATTGAATTAGAAAGTGAAATCGCTAAAAAATGAATACAATAATATATATTTTTATTAATTAAAAAAAAAATTAATGAACCTATTATTACGAAGCTGAGACAAAGTGTCATTTCATCCAAACTCGAATAGAAAGAAAGTGGCCAAGTTTCAATAACCACGGGGCATCTGCCAACCGCTCCATTGTCCACGCCGATTTATTAAGACGCTCGATGTGTCGTAAACAAGTGGAACAAAAGGATCCTGTCCGGACGACCTACTTGTGATGAAAGAAACCCGAGGTGAGATGAGGCCTTGACCAGCGCTTCCTTTCTTCCATGGGGCAACTTCACCCTTAAGTCGCAGTAACGTTGCATCTGACATTTACTTTCTAGATTGGCCACATCAACATCGCTCATTATACCTTGGCGAGTAAGGATACTATAAAGAAATTTAGAAAGCGTTTTAAAATAGATTTAAGGATTTGTAGGCTGGAATTAAACCATATCACTGTCTGATAATATCCTTCAGCAAACCCAGAAATGGCTAGAAGAAAGAAGGTAATCCTAGGCGGGGGTCATATGTTAGACACTACACAAGATTTTGTACGTCTGGGATGAAATGACGGCTAGACATTCATGATATGAAATGTAGAAGATGATTTACATTTTCAAATAAGTGAATCTGAAAATATTTCAGTTGAATAAGAAGGATATTCTTGCTATTAAATGGCGTTTGTATTTCTTAAATCAGCAAAATCTCTGTAGCCCGAGTTTAACATAAGGAATCTTTGCTGTTTCTCTTTGAAAATGACCAGTTGTATAAGAAAATATGAAAGGATAAAATGTATTTGATGTGGAGATGCTAGCGATTAAGCTAATAAACCACCTAGAAATCTTTGATGTACCAAATCTCCTTTAATCAATTTAATCCGCCGTGAGATTACTATTAAAAGAACAAAGTAACGGATTACAACGGTAATAGATTATGCTGAGTGTTCCAATTTAGCACGAGCATAGCTCAACATCAGGAACAATTGTGCTACTTTCTAGAAACCTCTACCTAAATACCTTATAAAGAAATACCTATGTAAATATATTATCTGAATTGAGGAGAAGGAAAAAGAATGGGAGTAATTTAACAATACCCCTTACAATAGATGGCCTAATCACGTTTTCCTGGACAAATAACCATTTCACAAAGCGGAAGAACAATTTCTTTCTTTTTTTTTTTTTCTGTGTACATTTGAGACAGACAAGAAGCGAGCGATTACCTACAGCAATGTGTGTGTTACCCTGGTTGATTTATAGTCGGAACCAAATAAAGAAAGAAAATGGTGTTTGCTGATGTGCATTTACGTAAGCTCGCAGCCCCTTGTCGAAGAATGAGACGAAGATGCTGGCGTTTCTTCTCGCCAAAAGAGAAAATCGAGAATCTATTTTTATACTTAACATTGTATTGTATAAAAGGTTATTACCGTTTTCGCACGCGTGGAAAACTGATTTATATATGTATACAGTTAAACCTGTCTATAGCGCTCCATCTAAATAGCGCCTTCTTCTCTATAGCGCCCGATTTTAAATACGTAGTACGATGCGAGATTTACATTAAAAGTGACCTGTTTATAGCACTCCCTCTCTATAGCACCCT